>JBBPBO010000003.1:37209564-37677030 GCA_037974295.1 Cicer cuneatum | reverse complement strand
CGTTTTCTCGGCTTATGGGTGCGAGTGGTTTTCCCGGATTTAAGATGCGGGTAGTTTTCTCGGCTTTGGGTGCGAGTCGTTTTCCCGGCTTTAAGATGCGGATCGTTTTGTCGGCTTTCGCTGCCAGTCGTTTTCCGATCTTTAACATGCGCGTCATTTTCTCGGCTTTGGGTGCGAGTCGTTTTCCTGGCTTTAACATGCGCGTCATTTTCTCGGCTTTGGGTGCGAGTCGTTTTCTCGGCTTTAATATGCGCGTCGTATTCTCGGCTTTGGATGCGAGTCGTATTCCCGGCTTTTACATGCGGGTCGTTTTCTCAGCTTTGGATGCGAGTCGTTTTCCCGGTTTTAACATGCGGGTCGTTTTGTTGGCTTTGGGTGCGAGTCTTTTTTTCTGCTTTAAGATGCGGGTCGTTTGTGTCAAGTTTGGGTGCGATTTGTGTTCCCAGCTTTAAGATGCGGGTTTTTTCTCGGCTTTGGGTGCGAGTCGTTTTCCCGGCTTTAAGATGCGAGTCGTTTTCTCGGCTTGTGGTGCGATTCGTTTTCCCGGCTTTAAGATGCGGGTCGTTTTCTCGGCTTTGGATCCGAGTCGTTTTCTCGGCTTTAAGATGCTGGTCGTTTTCTCGGCTTTGGGTGCGAGTCGGTTTCCCGGCTTTAAGAATCGGGTCGTTTTCTGGGCTTTGGGTGCGAGTCGTTTTCCCGGCTTTAACATGCATATCGTTTTCTCGGCTTTGGATGCGAGTTGTTTTCCCGGCTTTAACCTGCGGGTCGTTTTCCCGGCTTTACTAGTTATTCAATGGTAGACAAAAGAAATGGGTGGAAGACCTGACTTGGTTATTAGTAATTCAAAGGTAGACCATACTAACTTCTCGTGCCATAGTCCGATCTATATCGTTGATCCTGTCCTTTTATGTATATATTCTTTGTTTTTGTTGTTGTTGTTGTTTTTCTTCTTCTCCTATGTTGTCCTTTCAGGTTTTAAACCCAGCAAGTATTTATTACTATTTTTTGTACCCTAATTTTTGCCTAGGTTGCCCTTTCAGATTTTCAACCTAGCGGGTAGTTGATTATTTTTTTTTGTACCATAATTTTTGCCTAGGTTGCCCTTTCAGGTTTTCTATCTAGCAGGTATTTATTACTATTTTTTTTTGTACCGTAATTTTTGCCTAAGTTGCCCTTTTAGGTTTTCAACCTAGCGGGTATTTTATTCAAGTATAATACTTTTTTACAGCGTCTGAGTTTACAGGGAGGACTAAATCTTTTCCACCCATATTCGTGAGGATCAAAGCTCCACCTGAGAAAGCTTTCTTTATGACATATGGGCCCTCGTAGTTAGCGGTCCATTTTTCACGGTAATCCTTTTGAATGGGTAAGATCTTTTTTACCACCAAGTCTCCTTCCTAGAATTCTCGAGGACGCACTTTTTTCTCGTATGCTCTTTTTAGTCTTTTCTAGTATAATTGACCATGGCATAAGACCGCCAACCTTTTTTCTTCAATTAAATTCAATTGATCAAAACGGGTTTGCACCCATTCTGACTCCTCTAGTTTGGCTTCCATTAATACTCTTAGCGAAGGGATTTCTACATCAATGGGTAGCACAACCTCCATCCCATATACTAGGGAAAAAGGGGTTGCCCCAGTTGAAGTGCGTATCGAAGTACGATACCCGTGTAGTGCAAATGACAACATCTCATGCCAATCTTTATATGTTACAACTATTTTCTGAATAATTTTTTTGATGTTTTTATTTGCTGCTTCAACTGCGCCATTCATTTTCGGTCAGTACGGGGATGAATTATGGTGTTGAATTTTAAAGGTCCCACACAATGCATCCATCATCTGGTTATTCAGATTTTTGGCATTGTCAATAATGTTCTTGCTTGGTAGGCCGTAACAGCGTATTAACTCCCTTTTTATGAATTTGACCACCACATTTTTGGTTACGTTGGCGTACGAAGCGGCCTCTACCCATTTGGTAAAGTAATCGATTGCCACCAAGATGAAGCGATGTCCATTTGATCCTTTCGGTTCAATCATTCTGGTGACGTATATGCCCCACATTGAGAACGGCCAGGGCGCTGTAAGGGTGTTCAGGGGCATTGGTGGGGCGTGGATATTGTCAGCATATATTTGGCAATTATGACATTTATTTACATAATCAAAGCAATTTTTTTCAAGGTGAAATTTTATTTTTCCTCATTCCAAATCAACACATTTGGGAGTACCATATCATGATTCCTTTTACACAAAATGTTTTTGTTCAAGAAAAAGCTTACGGCTAACCATCTCAAAGTCCTTTTATCATTCTGTGATATTTAGGGAGGATACTCTTTATATATAAAATATTGTTTGATGTCGTGATACCAAGGTTTCCCATCAGTTTCTTCTGCCATTACGTGACAGTAGGCAAGATGATCCCGCCTCTCCATTTTAATGGACGGGATTTCATCATTTCAACTTATTGGGAACATCGAGGATAAAGTATCCAAAGCACCAGCCAGTTGATTGTTTTCTCGAGGGATACGATGAAAGGTTATTTTGTCAAATTTTAAAGACAATTCCTTTATGTATGTAAAGTAAGGTATTAGCTTCTTATCTCGAGTTTCCCATTCTTGGTTAAGCTGATTAATGACTAAGGTTGAATCTCCATATACTTCTATTATGTTTGATTTTGATTCCAAAGAAGCCAAAATTCCCAAGGCACAAGCTTTATATTCGGTCATGTTATTGGTACAATCAAAACATTGGCGCGTTGTGATAGATATGAACTACTTTTTTTTAGGAGATATTAACACAACCTCAATCCTATGTCCCATTACGTTTGAGGCCCCGTCGAACAATAGGGTCCATTTTCCATTATCGCATTCTCAAGACAAAACCATGATGTTTTCATCCGGGAATTCACGTTGCATTGACTAGTAATCATCCACCATTTGATGTCTTTCTTAGTGACATAGGTATTATCATATTTTGATAACATCACCTGCCAGCTAGCAAATCGCCCTGTGAGAGCAGATTTTTTCAAAAATGTACTTGATCGGATTCATCTTGGATATCAAGCAAGTCGTATGGAAAAACATGTATTGCCTCAAGCGATGGGTCGCCCAAGAAAACCGTGAACTTCTCTTTCTGTACTTGGAGAAGGCATTTCTGAAATGGCCTGAACCTTATCGGGGTGACCTCTATTCTTTTTTAACTAACTACAAGTCCCAATGATTTTTCCGACCTCACGCCGAAAGTGCACTTGGAGGGATTAAGTTTTAGCTTAAACTTTCTAAGTCTTTCGAAGAGTTTCTTTAGATCAATAACATGTTTTTCTTCTATTTGTGACTTAGCAATCATGTCATCTACATAAACTTCTACCGCTTTATGTATTATGTCATGGAACAAGGTTACTATAGAACTTTGGTAGGTCGCCTCGGCATTCTTCAGACCAAAAATGAAAGTCGTTCTTTCCATATCTTTGGTTGCCATCTTAATTTGATCATACCTTGAGAAATCATCCATAAAAGAGAAGACCGAATGGTCAACAAGAATATCAATGTGAGGTAATGGGAAATCATCTTGGCTTTTAAATTAGAGGGTGCGGGTCAATCATCTCGACTTTTAATTTAGAGGGTGCGGGTCAATCATCCCGACTTTAAATTAGAGTGTACGGGTCAATCATCCCGTCTTTTAAATTAGAGGGTGCGGGTCAGTAGTCCCGATTTTAAATTTATACACTATTAAAAATATGAAATGTCATGAATGCATTTGATGAATGAACATTTTCCTTCATTTTTATATTTTTTTTCAATTTTTTCAATCAATTTTTTTTTACAATTTTTTTTTATTTTTATTTTTTTTCTTTCACCTCCTTACAAACATGGTCCTTGGATTCATGGATGAAATATGTGCACCACTTTGAATACATAGTGGTGAGTGTCCTTTTGATCTTTAAAGATATTTTTTGGTAACATCTTTGACTTGATCTCCAGTTGCCACTGCCTTATATGTAAAGACATCATACTAGTTTTGGCCTCTTGACACTCACATATTTTGTGCCCCAACATATGATTATCCTAAAAAATGCATTTTGACAAAAGGATTTACAACATAAGAAATTAGTGAAGCAAGGTTTAGAATATGATATTTAGTGAGAAAATCTATGGTACAAAAAAAAAAGGATTCATAGAAAGAAAAGAAGATAAAGTGATCTCGTATGGGTAAATGACCCAATTTGTTAGTAGTATTTCATAAAAGAAGTGTGTTAATAACTGATGTCATAATTTTAATCACGTTTTTAATCCATTTTGGAGGATATGATTTGTCCTAATTTATCTTCAGAACCTGTTAGAATATATTATGCTTCGACTTTGATCTGATCTGCATAAATCATATTATTTGCTCATTTTCTTTTATTCTCAAGCTATTGAACTTCTTCATTTTTTTTTGCCCTAATTTTTGCCTAGGTCGCCCTTTTGGGTTTATTACCCAACAGGTCTTCATTCATTTTCGCCTAGGTCCCCCCTTCAAGTTTTTGATCTAGAAGGTCTTTATTTGACTTATCCTAACTCTTTTTTCTAGGTTGTCCTTTTGGATTTTCAACCTAGTGGGTCTTTACTCATTTTTGTACCCTAATTTTTGCCTAGGTTGCCCTTTCAGGTTTTCAACCTAGCGGGTATTTATTTTTATTTTATTTTATTTTTGTATACCCTAATTTTTGCCTAGGTCGTCCTTTTGGATTTTCAACCTAGCTGGTCTTCATTTAGATGTGATACTTTTTGAAGCATCAATATGTTCAAGTAGTGATAAGTCTTCTCAATCCATATTGGTGTGCATCAGAACCACACTTGAATGTATTTTTCTTTTATGGTATTAGGGCTCATATAGTTGGGAGTCCACTTGTCATGCTTGTCCTTTTAGATATGTAAAATCTTCTTGAACGCTAATTCTTTCTTTTGAAGCTCCAAAATTCATATGTTCTTCTTTTAAGATCTTTTGAAATAATTGTCCTTGACATGAGGCAGTAAACATTTTTCTTGAATTGAATTCAGTCGGTCAACACAGATCATTACTCTTGATAATGGGTTTTTTGTTTGAGTGGGTCGCACTGCCTTTATTCTATACAATAAGGAACAAAGGGGTGCCCCAGTTATAGTATGATACTCAGGAAGGGTATTCCACATTTATGAGGTAGTATTTGGTACGAGAACTTTCCATCTAGCTTTTCTTATACATTTGATAATAAGCATGATAATCGTGACTTTCATTCTTGTGAATGACTATTCTTCATCATGACTTACTTTGAACATTGAAGATTAAGTAGCTAAAACGTCAGCTGGTTGATTATATCATTGAGGGACATAATGGAAAATAACTTCAATTTTTTTTAGACATTTGTCTAATATGTATATATAAATGATCATCTTCATATTCCAGTTTTTCCATTCTTGATTTAGCTGATTGAGGATTACATTCAATGCTTATGTACTTTCAACATTTAAACTTTTCGATTCCTAGACGACTAGAATATCCTTGGTACAAACTTCAAATTCCCCCACGTGATTGGTATATTCAAAGCCCAATTAGATAATGATAAAGGTAAAACCACTTTTCTAGGGGATTAACGTGGCGTTAATTTCATGCCCCAACATATCGAGGCCCATCGAGATAGTGGAGTTTATTTATATCGCTTTCACATTCAGTGGAATTAATAGCATGATTAAAATGTATGAGATATTAACAAACTTATTTATGAATCGACTACTTCCAAATATGCTTGGTATATGGTTTAAAGAAGAGAGAGACAAATAATGTTTGGTAAGAAATTGTGAAATATATGATGAGTGAAAAGGAAAATGAAACAGTACAAAATGCATTTATTGATATTCATAATATTAAGGAAACAAGAATGTGTCAATATAATAAAGTATCGTAGGATTTTATACTTAGCAAGATTATCAGTACTTCATAATCAAATTAAAATTCACGAGAGAAGTTGATAATATCTTCATTAGTGACTTTGCCCCTTGGATAAACTCAGAAACTATATGTGACACTGTCAATGTCTTCAATATAATGTTTAGTCGGGTTTCAAATGTCCTTAAAGGTAATAATGAATTTTTCTTTTAGATTGATCAATTTTTTTCATGGCATCAAAGTAATAAGCGGTAATGATGAAAGACGACCCAACTTCTAGAGGTTTACTTGTGGTGAAAAGCCAAGAAAGTATGGTCATGACCTAGAAGTATGGGGTGGATGATGAAGATGAATCTCATCAATATCAGGTACAAATCTTGTGGATAAGTGACTTGAGGTAGAGTATAACCAAAAAGTAGACTAAAAGGTGGAAATTGTCGGACTTATGAAATCAATTGGTAAACATGAGTTCTTCGTGATATTTTTTTTTCATGAAGGATTCTCATGATTTCAAGTATCAAGAGTTTATAAGATTTCCAAGCTTTTAGCCATAAGGTCTTTCAGTTGGTTTAAATCCTCTTTGTATGTTCCAATTCATCCATGATTTAAGTTCGGGAACATGTTTGGTAAGATTGTCATGATACTCTTTTTTTGCTTTCTTTTTTTGACTTTTTTATTTATTTTTTTTTCATGAAGGAAAATGTTATGGGAATGTAAAAAACGTGAATGAAATGATTATGTAAAAAAAAATTTACTACCTCCTAATATGCAATGATTTTTTTTAAAAAAAAATGTCGTAAAATGAAATAAAAAGATGCAATATGCATGATTATGCGATGCAATATAATACAGAGGTAGTTTAGTTTTTTTTCTCAAATATGCATGTGACCTAAATGGTTATTTTCTTATTGTTCTATAGTCTTTAACGTGAACCTTCACCATGGGTGGCTCTATAGTTCTAAATCGGTTCCTAGAGCACACAACTCAATTCTAAAATATTAAACCAATTAATAGGTAAACTATTAAAATGGAAATATTATAGAAAAGGTCAACTCTAGGTGAGACTTTCATGACAACCAAACAAGATGTACATCCAGAAGATTATCATTACACAGTCTCTAACTTATCTTAGGTTGCACTCAGCTCAGGTATAGAGCCCACTCATAAGTGTGTAAATCGCGTTTTAGTGTAGTGTTTAGAGAAAAAATAAAACAATTACCACAATTAGAACAAATTACCATAAATGCATAGAAATGACCAAAAATAAATAAAATCACAAAATTATTTTCAAAATAAATATATGATAAAATAATTAAAACAAATACAAACAAGAGGGATAATATAAATAAAAATAAATAAATAATTATATAGAATTAATTAGGTTGGGCTTGACTCTCAAAAAATCCCCAGCAGAGTCGCCAGCTGTCGCGTCTGATTTGTCTGCGAAAAATGAGTCGCCACGAATTTTATTTTATTTTTTAAAAAAAAAGGAAAAATTAGATAAAACCTAAAATAAAGTTTTTGAACCAAAAAAATGGATCGGGAGTCCATTACGAGTAGAGAAAATAATATTACCCTACATCGTCCGTTACAACGGTTACCCTATAGTTAATTGTATACAAATTATTTATTTACTTAATTATTTATTTTACCCCCTAAAAGAATAATAAAAATGAAAATAAATTATTTACATTAATAAAAGAAAGAAAAATATTTTTTTATAATTTGGTTTGACAAGGAAAAAAACCTTGCTCCTACGTATCCCCAAGTGCAATAGGGAAATCAAAATACACGTAGTTCTTGGGTAGAAACTATTTGTGTTATCCAATTTTATTGTTATTCTATTTGACTATTGTTTTATTAGTTATTATTATATATGTATCCAGAAGTAAAAATGTAATAATAATGATAATAATAATAATAAGAACAATAATAATAATAATAATAATAATAATAATAATAATAACAAAAAATGTGAGATGTCTGTTCATCAATTGTATATTTTAATTTTTTTGTATTTTTTTGGTTTTTTAAATAAAGAACAATTGACTTTTTTTTATAGAAAATAACGGTAATGCGGTGGTTTATACACGAAACAGATGGACACGACAGTGAAGCAGCCTATTAAAGGAGTTGCTTACGCGTTGTCGATCTGTCACGACATAAAGGCCACTAAGTGATGTGGCGCGGCGAGCGAGGATGAATTTCATCCGGTGGTGGCGACTGTTAATTCTAAAAACAAAATAAAAAAAGTTATTTATTCGTTGTTATGATTGTTTTTCTTTATTTGATAAACCATTATGTGAATTTTGTGTTATGTTACAATGTGTTGAAGTTTGTTTTACTTGGTGATTGGTTTATAAGCATAAATTATTTATAATGTTTTTAGTATATATGAAAAAAAAAAAATTTAGAACAAAACACTTAAGGAAAATAAAAGCTTAATGTATGAGTTTATTTTTGACAAAAATGACAACAAAAAAAACTAAATTACATTTTTAAAGAATGCAATACAAATAAACTAAAAGAAAAATTAAGGAATGCAATACAAATAAACGAAAAAAAGAAAACATTAGATAAGGATGAGGAAATTGATACCTTACTACTGAATATGGTTTGCTAGACTGATTTTACCAAATTCAGATTCTCCGCTCCTCTTTTGCCTATGATTCTCTCTTTTTTTTTTTTACTCTCAATAGTGCTCTTCTTCTTCTACTCATGGTATAGACTATTTATAGACTTTCAGGTTGAAGGTTACAAAAGACAGAGAAATAATTTTGGATTGATTATCAATTGCTAATCATCAATTTGTTTTCGGTTTCTTTTCATTCAGATGGACACTATTATGTTGATTTTTATTACTATTCATCAATTTGTTTTCGGTTTCTTTTCATTCAAATGGTCACCATTATGCTGATTTTTATTACTATTCATCCATTTGTTTTCGTTTTTTTTATTCAAATGGTCACCATTATACTAATTTTTATTGTCAATAATTCATTTCCTTTCAATTTCTTTTTATTCGATTTTGTACCTTTTTTTTGTTTTAGAAAAGAGTGAATGCCTGAACAGGAATCAGAGACAAATAAGAACTAAAAACACTCATGATTGTATAAAGTTTATAGTCTAATTATTGATTTTTATTTGTATTTATTATATTTTGCTCATTTTTTTATATATATTATATTTTTTTATATAAAAATGTCTAAATAAAGCGGACAAAATTAGGTGTCAACAGTAACCATGTTGGTTCTAAGTACTTAGGATTTTGATGTTTACAACAGCACTCCATGTAATCTTATTTTGTACTTAGAATTACTATATTAAATGCCACCAGAAGATGAAGTCACCAGAGGCAGAAGATGAGTTACCAGAGGATAAAATCAGACCAGAGGATACACCTCTAGAAGATACCAGAGGATGCATCTTGTAACACCCCGAGTTTAAAGCACAGCGCGAGTGTATATTTTTTTTTCAACCGAGTAATTAAATAAAATAATTTTCGAATTATTAATTCAAAGGAATTAAAATAAAATTAAATCATTTATTAAAATAATTTGTCGTAATCCAAACGACTAAAAGTAATTAATTAATTACGCCATGATTATAACCACGTAAGAAAATTTTGGGAAATTGATTTTCAAAATATACCAATATAAAGATACATCAAAATTGTATCCTGGACCCACCAAAATATTTATCAGAGTACGGAAAATAAACAATTATCCCAAACTAAAATATTATCAGAGCTGCGGAAGGAAAATATACAATAATCCCAAAACAAATGAATACAGCCCTCAACACTAGGCCCTAAACAAAAAGTCTAGTCTGATCATGCACTATGCTACAGTAGCAAGTAATTTCCACCGCCTCCTCCACAAGTCTCGTCTTCACCCCAGTGGTCCGTCCCTCTACGTTGTCCACGAATACTCCGTACGTGAAGATCAGGGGAAACTAACGACGTTTCCGTCGTCGGTGTAACCGTTAGTGGGATGGGTTTGGGTATCATCTGAGGGTGTAAGACCCTTAAATTTAATATTAATTTATGGAATTAATATTAAGGGTATTTTGGGAATTTTTGTTAAATATTTAATATATGTATGTTTTGAGTGAATATATATATATAAATATTTATTTTGGAAGATGAATTATAATTATTGGATGAAGATTAAATTAATTTAATTTCGAGTAATTAAATTAATCGGACCATTAATTAAGGATTAGTGGCTAATTGCAAAAAGGATTAAGTGCTGAAAAGTCCAGCTGGAAAATCCAGCATTATTGTATCATTGTTTCAAAGGAGGTGGCACTCAAGTGAGCCTATAAGTACACGTGAGGGGCTGGGCAGAAATCAGAACTCCATACCTCCCATTTTGCATGTAATAGTGTTGCATGTAACAGTAACCTCTTCTCCCATTTCTGCCTCCTGTTTTCTGAAAAGCAGTTTCACGATTTCAAAATACCAAAGAGAGTTCCTCAAAAGTTCCATGTAAATAGAAATACAGTCACCAAACCAGAAAACCCCCAGTATTAAAGTTAATCCCCACCCCATTACGGAGCTAAAGAACCCAGTTTCGTAGCAGCAAACGCAAGTTGCAGTTTCACCGTTTTGACTCGCACACTTGAGCAGAAGCAGAGCACGCAACAAGGGTAAGGGCACCTTCCAACTTTCTAGTTGCATTAGGGCTGTAAATGCAAGTTATCTCAGTTCTGTTTTGAAAGAAAAACATGTTTTTGAAATGACATCTTGAAAAATGAAGAAAATGCATTTTTCTGTTGATATGTGATGATTCTATGATGGTTGTTGTTGGTTGAATGCATTAATGCTGTTTCACTTGTGTGAGAAAACTGAAGATGTCTTGCATGTTATTTTAAAGATGGTTAAAATACATGTTCATAAAACTGTTTTGGAAAATAGTTTTAAAAAATGCAAAAATGCATTATGTTGGTGTTTTGCTGGTGTGTGATGATTTCTGTTTTGGTTGAAAACATTGGTCATGTTCTGATGATTGTAAAAGCTGAAATGCTATACATGTTATTCTGATGTTTTGAGAAAGCTGTGATGCTTGCATGTTTGTTCTGATGGTTTCAAAATCTGAATGATTCTGGTGAGTGAACATTCTGTTTTCTAATTCTGGATGATTGGGATTGGATCCTGATTCCATTTCTATTTTGTGTGATTCTGGTGGTGTGGATGATTTAAAAGGAAAAAGGATTTTAATGAGGAAAGGATCGTCTAGAAAAAAAGTCTTGAATCTGTTTTGTTGTTTGGTTGTTGTTTTAAAAGAAAACAGTTTGAAAAGGGTTGAAATCTCAGGAAATTTTCACTGGTTTTCGAAGGTGTATTCGAATACAACGTGTGTGTATTCGACTACAACCTATAAAATTTCTAGTTTACTTAAGTTTTCAAACTTGTATTCGACTACGAGCCCCTGTAGTCGAATACAGAAGTATAATTTCTGCTTCTGATGATTCTGATAATCATCATGTTTTCCTGCTTCTGATGATTCTAATCATCATCTTGATTCCTGCGTCTAATGATTCTAATGTTAATCATTTTATTTCCTGCTTCTGATGATTCTGATAATCATCATGTTTTCTGCCTCTGATGATTCTGATCATCATCCTTTTTCCTGCCTCTGATGATTCTGATCATCATCCTGTTTCCTGCATCTGATGATTCTGATAATCATTCTGTTGTTTCTGCTTCTGATGATTCTGATAATCATTTTGTTTTGCTTCTGATGATTCTTGTGTAAATCATTCTGTTTTACTTCTGATGATTCTGATAGTCATTCTGTTTTGCTTCTGATGATTCTTGTGTGAATCATTCTGTTTTGCTTCTGATGATTCTTCTGTGAATCATTCTGTTTTGCTTCAGATAATCATCTTGTTTCTGCTTTTGATGACTCTGACATTGATCATCTTGTTTCTGCTTCTGATGATTCTGATAATCATCTTGTTTTTTGCTTCTGATGATTCTGATAATCATTTTGTTTTGCTTCTGATGGTTCTGATATTAATCATCCTGTTTCTACTTCTGATGGTTCTGATATTAATCATCCTGTTTCTGCTTCTGATGATTCTGATAATCATCTTGTTCTTGCTTCTAATGGTTTTGATAATCTTTTTTTTTCTTCTGCTTCTGATGATTCTTGTGTGAATCATTCTGTTTTGCTTTTGATGATTCTTGTGTGAATCATTCTGTTTTGCTTCTAATGATTCTTGTGTGAATGATTCTATTTTGCTTCTGATGTTCTGGTGTTGATGATTCTGATTCTGGTTCTGTTCCTGATGTTCTGATTTTAATCATTCTGATTGTGGTTTTGTTTCTGATGTTCTGGTGTTGATGATTCTGATTCTGGTTCTGTTCCTGATGTTCTGAATTTAGTCATTCTGATTGTGGTTCTGTTTCTGATGTTCTGGTGTTGATGATTCTAATTCTGGTTCTGTTCCTGATGTTCTGATTTTAATCATTCGGATTGTGGTTCTGTTTCTGATGTTCTGGTGTTGATGATTTTGATTCTGGTTCTGTTCCTGATGTTCTGATTTTAATCATTCTGATTCTAGTTCTGTTTCTGATGTTCTGGTGTTGATGATTCTGATTCTGGTTCTGTTTCTGATGTTGATCATTCTGGTTTTGTTACTGATGTTGATCATTCTGGTTCTGTTTCTGATGTTGATCATTCTGGTTCTATTTCTGATGTTGATTATTCTGGTTCTGTTTCTGATGTTGATCCTTCCGGTTCTATTTCTGATGTTGATCCTTCTGGTTTTGTTTTTGATGTTGATCATTCTGGTTCTGTTTCTGATGTTGATCATTCTGGTTCTGTTTCTGATGTTGATTATTCTGGTTCTGTTTTCTGATGTTCTGGTGTTGATGATTCTGATTCTTATTCTGTTTCTAATGTTCTGATGTTAATCATTCTGATTCTGGTTCTATTTTCTGATGATCTGATGTTGATCATTCTGGTTTTGTCTTCGGTATTCGACTACAGGCATGTTGTATTCGAATACAGAATGTTAAAATTGCAGATTTTCACTAATTTCAGCTTCTGTATTCGAATACAAGGGATCTGTATTCGAATACTGATTCGTATTTTTCCAAAAACTCAGTTTTAAACACTGTTTTTTGAATTTTGAGAGTTTGGGGAACAATGGAAAGACTTGAGATAATTAAGTATGGAATTTGTGAGATAATGTGAATTGTTAATGATTGCTTAACTGTTTAATCATTGATGTGTTGAATGATGAAATTAATTGTGTTGAGATGTTTTGGGGGAAATGCTGTAAAGGCTGAGTTTTTCTGTTATTGCATACTGTTTTCAGTGAAGAGAAAACATTGCATGTTCATGTATTGCATAGTCAAGTGGTACCCGCGATGGGCCACAGAGTAATGCGGTAACCGTGATGGTCCGCGAAGTTAAGTAGTAACCGTGGGTTATAGAATAGTTCCGCGTGTATTAGACGGTCTGTTCTATCCGGGGTCAGAGTAGTTCCGCGTGTATTGGACGGTCTATTCTACTCGGGCTACGGAATGGCTACGTGTTTGTGGTGGTCCATTCTATCCGTGCGAGGATTCAACTTTTGTGTATTTGGCCTATGAGAGGTTAATACATGTGAATGTAGTAACCGTGATGGGTTGTAGAGTGGCCGCGTGTTCGTGGTGGTCCATTCAAATATGCGCAACCACGTGTTGATCTGTTGAGTGATTGCACGAGTGCTGGACTGTTGAGCGTCTGCACTAGGTACTGATCTGTTGAGCGATTGTACTTTGGTATATAAGTGCTGGACTATTGAGCGTCTGCACTGGTACTGGACTGTTGAGCGTCTGCACTGGTACTGGACTGTTTAGCGTCTGTACCCTGAAATGCGCAGCCACGTGCTGATCTGTTGAGCGATTGCACGAGTGCTGGACTGTTGAGCGTCTGCACTAGGTACTGATCTGTTGAGCCATTGTACCTTCGTATATGTCAAACGTGCTGGTCTGTTGAGCGACTGCACGAGTGCTTGTCTGTTGAGCGACTGCACTAGGTGCTGAGCTGTTGAAAGATTGCACCTTGGTCTTGAGGGTCGTTAAAGTCAAACATGTTGTGTTGGTCTGTTGAGCGACTGCACCTTGGTGATTCCAAGAAATTGTATACATGAGCATATGCATATTGCATCGGGGTGATTGACTGGTGGGTCACAATTGGATTATGATGATGAGTGGAATTTGGATATGTGTGAGTACTTTTTAGAATCTGAATTTCAGATTAATGATTGTGATTGCTGAAGTGTTAGTTGTACTTACCACAATTTTTCATATTCATTGGCTACTGTTTGAAAAGGCATATATGTCATTAAATTTCAAATGAGCATTATTATTTTCCTCATCATTGTCATATATTATGCGATGAATATATGTGTTGTTGTGAGATATATGTTATGTGCTTATT
The DNA here is from genome assembly GCA_037974295.1 of Cicer cuneatum. NCBI lineage: Eukaryota > Viridiplantae > Streptophyta > Magnoliopsida > Fabales > Fabaceae > Cicer > Cicer cuneatum. The sequence continues at coordinate 37,662,692 of JBBPBO010000003.1, read as the reverse complement.
TGTTAATATCGGTCGGTGACCCTTGCTATTATATTGTGGACTTTGGGCTTTGCCCTTAGATGTTACCCGAACCCGTCCTACCGACGGATACACTAACGACGGAAACGTCGTTAGTTTCCCTGATTTTTCACATACGGAGTATTCGTGGACGACGCAGAGGGGCAGACAACTGGCTGAAGAAGAGACTTGTAGGGGATACGGTGGAGACCGTGCTACTGTAGCTTAGTGCATGATCAGTCTAGACTTTTGTATAGGGTCTTAAGTTTTGGGAAATGTAATTTTATTTTGGGAATTAATGTATTACTTTTTCCGCTGTATTATTCTGCACTCTAACACTGATTGGGTAATAACCTTTGAAATGAACTGATTTTTATTTAATTCCATTGATATTAATTTTGGAAAACTCATTTTAATTATTTATTGAAAAAAAAAAATGCATCCGCGCTGTGTTTTAAACTCGGGGTGTAACAATTGTGGTATCAGAGCATTTTGTTAAAGTTTGGGTTAAAAGCTCTGATTAAAGTAATTGTTTTGAGTCATTAGCTGACATGCATAGGAGCAAGTAGTTAATGTGTCAAGTTTTGTGGAAGTTGTGGTGTGACTGAAGTGACGATGTGTTAAGTTTTAGAATTATTCCGAGTAGTGCGAGATTTCTAATTGATGATGGTTTTGTAAGGAGCAATGCCTCCAAAGAAGAGACGACACCACAAGATCCAATGCCAGTCGGGAAGATATGATGGCTGAGGCGATGAACAACATGGCTGCGTCTGTTGCTGCACAGACAGCTGCAAAGACTCAACGAGATCTGGAGAAGAGAGAAAGAGAGATTTGCGCTTCTGAATCTAGAGGACTAGAGGATTTTTGCCGTCATAATCCTCCCAAGTTCAAGGGTGATGAGGAACCAGAAAGAGCGGACCAATGGATCTAAGAGATGGAGAAAATTTTCGAGATAATTAAATGTCAGGCAACGGTGAAAGTCACATATGCCACGTACCTGCTGATAGGGGATGCAGAGTATTGGTGGAGAAGTACGAGACTACTTATGGGGTCAGCTCACGAGGAAGTGAACTGGGAGTCGTTCAAGAAGTTTTTGGACAAGTACTTCCCGATGAGCACTAGGACCAAGTTGGGTGACGATTTTCTAAAATTGCACCAGGGAAGCATGACAGTGGGAGAATACGCAGCTAAGTTTGAATCGCTGTCCAGACATTTCAGATTCTTCCGGGAACAAGTTGATGAACAGTTTATGTGTCATCGCTTTCAGAATGGACTGAAATATGAGATTTAAGACTCGGTCTTGACATTGGGAATTCAACGTTTCCAAGTGTTAGTGGAGAAGTGTAGAGAGGTAGAGAGGTCGAAGAGATGAAGAACAAGAGGGCCAACAGAGGAGGGAACTTTAATTCTGGAGGGCCTAGTCGAATGCACAATCAGAACAATAGTGGAAAGCACGTTGCTAAGCCGTATAACCGACCCCAGAACAACAACAGGGGCCAGAATCCCCCGGGGAACCAGACTTTTGGACGACAATTAGGACAAGGGGTTCGTTGTTTCCGATGTGGGAAAGAAAGACACTACGCTACTGCTTGTACCATAAAGGATTCTCCCTGTTTCAATTTGCCATAAGCCAGGACACTTTGCAAGGGAGTGCTAGGTTCCGAAGGTGGAACCAACAGTGAGCGCAACTAGGGCTACTCGTCCTGTTGCTAGAGGACGCGACTTCGGAATTGGAGAGTAAGAAGAGGGAACAATATCCTCGGTTGTTCATCGACATGTAGTTTCGAGGACGAATCTAATTTAAGGGGGGTGGTAATGTAAGACCCTTAAATTTAATATTGATTTATGGAATTAATATTAAGGGTATTTTGGTAATTTTTGTTAAATATTTAATTTATGTATGTCTTGAGTGAATATATATATATATATAAATATTTATTTTGGAAGATGAATTATAATTATTGGATGAAGATTAAATTAATTTAATTTCGAGTAATTAAATTAATCGGACCATTAATTAAGGATTAGTGGCTAATTGCAAAAAGGATTAAGAGCTGGAAAATCCAGCATTATTGTATCATTGTTTCAAAGGAGGTGGCACTCAAGTGAGCCTATAAGTACACGTGAGGGGCTCGGCAGAAATCAGAACTCCATACCTCCCATTTTGCATGCAATAGTGTTATGTGTAAGTAACCTCTTCTCCCATTTCTGCCTCCTATTTTCTGAAAAGCAGTTTCACGATTTCAAATTACCAAAGAGAGTTCCTCAAAAGTTCCATATAACTGGAAATACAAACACCAAACCAGAAAACCCCCAGTATTAAAGTTAATCCCCACCCCATTACGGAGCTAAAGAACCCAGTTTCGTAGCAGCAAACGCAAGTTGCAGTCTCACCGTTTTGACGCGCACACTTGAGCAGAAGCAGAGCACGCAACAAGGGTAAGGGCACCTTCCAACTTTCTAGTTGCATTAGGGCTGTAAATGCATGTTATCTCAATTCTGTTTTGAAAGAAAAACATGTTTTTGAAAAATGAAGAAAATGCATTTTTCTGTTGATATGTGATGATTCTGTGATGGTTGTTGTTGGTTGAATGCATTAATGTTGTTTCACTTGTGTGAGAAAACTGAAGATGTCTTGCATGTTATTTTAAAGATGGTTAAAATACATGTTCATAAAACTGTTTTGGAAAATAGTTTTAAAAAATGCAAAAATGCATTCTGTTGGTGTTTTGCTGCTGTGTGATGATTTCTATTTTGGTTGAAACATTGGTCATGTTCTGATGATTGTAAAAGCTGAAATGCTACACACGTTATTCTGATGTTTTGAGAAAGCTGTGATGCTTGCATGTTTGTTCTGATGGTTTCAAAATCTGAATGATTCTGGTGAGTGAACATTCTGTTTTCTGGTTCTGGATGATTGGGGTTGGATCCTGATTCCATTTCTGTTTTATGTGATTCTGGTGGTGTTGATGATTTAAAAGGAAAAGGGATTTTAATGAGGAAAGGATCGTCTGGAAAAAAAGTGTTGCATCTGTTTTGTTGTTTGGTTGTTGTTTTAAAAGAAAACAGTTTGAAAAGGGTTGAAATCTCAGGAAATTTTCACTGGTTTTTGAAGGTGTATTCGAATACAACATGTGTGTATTCGACTACAACCTGTAAAATTTCTGTTTTACTTAAGTTTTCAAACTTGTATTCGACTACGAGCCCCTGTAGTCGAATACAGAAGTAGAATTTCTGCTTCTGATGATTCTGATAATCATCATGTTTTCCTGCTTCTGATGATTCTAATCATCATCCTGATTCCTGCGTCTGATGATTCTATTGTTAATCATTCAATTTCCTACTTCTGATGATTCTGATAATCATCATGTTTTCTGCCTCTAATGATTCTGATCATCATCCTGTTTCCTGCTTCTAATAATTCTGATAATCATTCTGTTGTTTCTGCTTCTGATGATTCTGATAATCATTTTGTTTTGCTTCTGATGATTCTTGTGTGAATGATTCTGTTTTACTTCTGATGATTCTGATAGTCATTCTGTTTTGCTTCTGATGATTCTGATAATCATTCTGTTGTTTCTGCTTCTAGTGATTCTGGCATGAACCATTCTGTGCTTCTTCTGATCAATTCTGGATGAAGTCTGGGCGAAGTCTGGGTTATTCAAAATTTGATTGTCATGCCATGTTCTGATCAAATTATCTTCTGGATTACTTCTTGCTTTTGACAACTTATGGCCTGGAACAACTCTCCACATGGCAGGCTTCACAATAGTATGGTCCAAAGATTCTTCTGATATTTATTCCCTCTTATATAATCCATCAAAGATATCTTCTGGTCACTTCTGGACAAGTATGGACTGTGTTGAAATTACACTGCCAGGCTATGTTCTGATCAGTGTAACTTCTTGATTGCTTCTGATATTTGGATCATTCTTGTTTGTAGCAATTCATATTATGGCAGGCTTCCCTCTGGTGTTTTCCAGATGTTCTTCTGATTTTGTTTCTGTTTGATATAAGCCTCCAAAGTTATCTTCTGGTCGGTTTTGGACATTATGGTTTATCTTCTGATAATTCCATAAATGCATCTTCTGTAAATTCAGAATGTATCCTCTGATACATTCATCTTCTGATGGTTTTTATCGTAGTAATTCAAGTTCAAAATAAGATTCCATCAAGTGTATGTGTACACATCAAAATCCAGTTTATTTAGAACCAACTTGGTTCCAACATCATTCTGTTTTGTTTCTGATGATTCTAGTGTGAATCATTCTGTTTTGCTTCTGATGATTCTGGTATAAGTCATTCTGTTTTGCCTCTGATGATTCTTGTGTGAATCATTCTGTTTTGCTTCTGATGATTCTTGGGTGAATCATTCTGTTTTGCTTCTGATAATCATCTTGTTTCTGCTTTTGATGACTCTGATATTGATCATCCTGTTTCTGCTTCTGATAATCATCTTGTTTCTGCTTCTGATGATTCTGATAATCATTCTGTTTTGCTTCTGACGGTTCTGATATTAATCATCCTGTTTTTGCTTCTGATGATTATGATAATCATCTTGTTTCTGCTTCTAATGGTTCTGATAATCTTTTTTTTTTCTTTTGCTTCTGATGATTCTTGTGTGAATCATTCTGTTTTGCTTCTGATGATTCTTGTGTGAATCATTATGTTTTGCTTCTGATGTTCTGGTGTTGATGATTCTGATTCTGGTTCTGTTCCTGATGTTCTGATTTTAATCATTCTGATTCTGGTTCTGTTTCTGATGTTCTGGTGTTGATGATTCTGATTCTGGTTCTGGTTCTGTTTTTGATGTTGATCATTCTGGTTCTGTTTCTGATGTTGATCATTCTGGTTCTGTTTCTGATGTTGATTATTCTGGTTGTGTTTCTGATGTTGATCCTTCTGGTTCTACTTCTGATGTTGATCCTTCTGGTTATGTTTCTGATGTTGATCATTCTGGTTCTGTTTCTGATGTTGATCATTCTGGTTCTGTTTCTGATGTTGATTATTCTGGTTCTGTTTTCTGATGTTCTAGTGTTGATGATTCTGATGCTAATTCTGTTTGTAATGTTCTGATGTTAATCATTCTGATTCTGGTTCTGTTTTCTGATGATCTGATGTTGATCATTTTGGTTTTGTCTTCTGTATTCGACTACAGACATGCTCTATTCGAATACAGAATGTTGAAATTGCAGATTTTCACTAGTTTCAGCTTCTGTATTCGAATACAAGGGATCTGTATTCGAATACAGATTTGTGTTTTTCCAAAAATTCAATTTTAAACACTATTTTATGAATTTTAAGAGTTTGGGGAACAATGGAAAGACTTGAGATGATTAAGTATGGAATTTGTGAGATAATGTGAATTGTTAATGATTGCTTGACTGTTTAATCATTGATGTGTTGAATGATGAAATTAATTGTGTTGAGATGTTTTGGGGGAAATGCTAGAAAGGCTGAGTTTTTCCTGTTATTGCATACTGTTTTCAGTGAAGAGAAAATATTGCATGTTCATGCATTGCATAGTTAGGTGGTACCCGCGATGGGCCACAGAGTAATACGGAATGGCCGCGTGTTTGTGGTGGTCCATTCTATCCGTGCGAGGATTTAACTTCTGTGTATTTGGCCTGTGAGAGGCTAATACATGTGAATGTAGTAACCGTGATGGGTTGTAGAGTGGCCGCGTGTTCGTGGTGGTCCATTCAAATATGCGCAACCACGTGCTGATCTGTTGAGCGATTGCACGAGTACTGGACTGTTGAGCGTCTGCACTAGTACTAATCTGTTGAGCGATTGTACTTTGGTATATAAGTGCTGCACTGTTGAGCGTCTGCACTGGTACTGGACTGTTTAGCGTCTGTACCCTGAAATGCGCAGCCACGTGCTGATATGTTGAGCGATTGCACGAGTGCTGGACTGTTGAGCGTCTGCACTAGGTACTGATCTGTTGAGCGATTGTACCTTGGTATATGTCAAACGTGCTGGTCTGTTGAGCGACTGCACGAGTGCTACTCTGTTGAGCGACTGCACTAGGTCATGAGCTGTTGAGCGATTGCACCTTGGTCTTGAGGGCCGTTAAAGTCAAACATGTTGTGCTGGTCTGTTGAGCGACTGCACCTTGGTGATTCCAAGAAATTGTATACATGAGCATATGCATATTGCATCGGGGTGATTGACCGGTGGGTCACAATTGGATTATGATGATGAGTGGAATTTGAATATGTGTGAGTACTTTTTAGAATCTGAATTTCGGATTAATGATTGAGATTGCTGAAGTGTTAGTTGTACTTTGGGCTTTGCCCTCAGATGTTACCCGAACCCGTCCTACCGTCGGATACACTAACGACGGAAACGTCGTTAGTTTCCCCTGATTTTTCACATACGGAGTATTCGTGGACGACGCAGAGGGGCAGACAACTGGCTGAAGAAGAGACTGGTAGGGGATACGGTGGAGACCGTGCTACTGTGGCTTAGTGCATGATCAGTCTAGACTTTTGTATAGGGTCTTGAATTTTGGGAAATGTAATTTTATTTTTGGAATTAATGTCTAGACTTTTTCCACTGTATTTTGGGAATTAATGTATTATTTTGGAAATGTACTTTTTCAAACAGAAATCAATTAATATGGAAAACAAGTTGTAAGTACAACCATCAACTCACCAATCACAACCATTCATCAGAAATTCAGATTTTGTAAGATACTTACACACATCAATTTCCAATCATCAACATATATCCACATCATGACCCACCAGTCAACCACCCCGATGCAATATGTATATGCTCATGTATTCAACTTCTTGGAATTACCAAGGTGATGTCGCTCACAGACCAGCACACGTGCGGTCGCTCACAGACCAGCACGATTTTCATATGTAGACTTTAATGGCCAACATGACCATGGTGCAATCTCTCACAGATCAGCACCAGAGCAGTCGCCCAACAAACCAGCACTCGTGCAGTCGCTTAACAAACCAGCACATTTCACATATACCAAGGTACAGTCGCACACCGACTAGTACTAGTGCAGTCGCTCAACAGACCAGGATGTTTTGCGCATATCAAGGTACAGTCGCTCACAGACCAGTACCAGTACAGTCGCTCACAAACTAGTACCAGTGCAGTCGCTCAACAGACCAGCACTCGTGCAGTCGCTCAACAGACCAGCACGTTTTACACATTATTCTGTGGCCCATCGCGGTTACCACCTGACTATGCAATTCATGAATATGCAACGTTTTCTCTTCACTGAAAACAGTATGCAAACATCAACAAAATTTTGCCTTTCCATCATTTCCCCAAAACCATCTCAACCCAAATAACTTCATTATCATCACATCTATAAAAACATTCAAGTACCTCCTCATTACCACTACACACTATCTCAAAAACTCCATTTTTATTTATCACAAGTCTTCCCAATGTTTCCCCAACTCTTAAAGTTCATAAAACAATGTTTAAAACTGAGATTTCTGGAAAAACCGAATCTGTATTCTAATACAGCTTCCTTGTATTCGAATACATAAGCTAAAACAGTGCAGAATCAACACTCTGTATTCGAATACAACTTCCTTGTATTTGAATACAGAAGCTACAACAGTGTAAACTCAGCATTTTTCACAACATCAATAAAGAACTCCAGAACCTCATCATCACCACCTTAAACCATCTCAAAAACCCCTTTTTAATTCATCACAAACCTTCCCAATATTTTCCCAACTCTTTAAGTTCATAAACCACTGTTTAAAACTGAAATTTTGAAAATAAAACAAGCTGTATTCGAATACAAAGGCAAAAACTATGAAAAATCAGCATTATGTATTCCAATACATTGGCAAAAATTGCAGTCCTGTATTCGAATACGACAGTGTTGTAGCCGATTACAGAGGCTAAGTCAGAAGCAAAAATCCCTTATCTATATTCGAATACAGAGGCTCGTATTCGAATACAAGTTCAAAAATTTGAATAAAACGGAAGTTTTGAAGGCTGTATTCGAATATATTCATGCCATATTCAAATACACCATCGAATTCAGTGAAATTTCACAGAAAACTTCAATACGTTTTCAAATTCTTTTCTTTGAAAAACCAACATAACACAAAAATAAAATCACCATTATTTTGAAACCACAAAACTCAAAACGTTTTTCATTAACAATAGATTTTCCAGAAAACACCTTCACCCAGTTAAATCCTTCTCCTTTAAAAATCACCCTCAACATGATCAACAACAGATTTTCCAGAAAACACTTCTACCATTTTAAATCCATTTCTTTTGAAAACCATCATCAACACCAGATTGTTTTCAACATAACAGAAACAGAATCACCAACACCAGAACATCATCACAATTTTGCTTAAACCACCCAAAACAGAATGTCAACCACAACAAAACAGACATTTCTCAACGTTTACATTTTGATCATTTCTCAATACAACATGCAAATTATTTTCCAGTATTCTTACACATCCAAAACAACATGCAAAGCATTTTCCAGTATTCCCACACAACCAAAAAAGCAATGTTATATCAGCCAAAACAGCAACATCACAGAATCATCAAACATCAATAGGATGCATTTTTCGCATTTTATAACAACATGCACAATAGTTTCGTTTTTCAAACCAGAAACTAAAATATGATCACACATCAAACATGCATTTACAGCCCTAAAATGCAAACTAGAAAGTGGAAGGTACCCCTTACCTCTGTTACATTTCTGCTCCCGTTCACGTTTTCGCGACAAAAGTCGGCGAAGTTTCCGTTTGCGTTTGCCGCTACCAAAGTGGGTTCTCTAGCTCCGTAGTGAGGAGAGGAACAACTTTTGTTCTTGGTACTTGGTGGTTTGATGCTTGGATTTTCAAGTAATCTCACTTTCGAGCAATTTTTTTTTCTTTCTATAAACGTGAGATAGAATGGGAAGAGGAATAAGAAATTTACTGTTTCATGCAGCAAGGAGGACGAATGGTTTCTGCCTTTGCTCTTGCCACTCCTTCATATATATAGGCACATATATGTGCTACCTCATCCCACATTAATAGTATAATATTACTTTACCATACTTAACCAGTCTTGTCGCAATTAGCAGATAATCCCTTAATTAACTGCCCGATAATTTAATTACTCGTAATTAAATTAATTTATCCTTCATCCACTAATTTTAATTCAACCTCCAAAATAAATATTTATATATATATTTACACAAAATATACATATATTAAATATTTTACAATTATCCCGCAAAATACACTTAATATTAAATCCATAAATTAATTTTTAAATTTAAGGGTGTTACATTACTACTCCCCTTAAATTTGTTTCGTCCTCAAAACTACACGTTAATAAACAACTGAGGATATTGTTCCCTCATCTTACTCTCCAGTTCCCAAGTTGCGTCTCCCGTAGTCGGATTCCAAATCACTTTGTCTAGTGGGACTTCCTTGTTCCTCAACTGTTTAATCTTCCTGTCTTCAATTCTTACAGGGAATACTTCAAATGACAGGTTATCCTTCAGTTGGATTGTGTCTGGTTCGATTACATGTGACGGATCGGAAATGTATTTTCTTAACTGGGACACGTGAAATACGTCGTGAATATTGGATAGTATGGGAGGTAAAGCAATCCGATAAGCCACTAGTCTAATACGTGCAGTAATCTGGTATGGTCCAATAAATTTCGAAGTCAACGTTCTTGACTTAATAGCTCTGCCAACTCCAGTTGTAGGCGTGACCCTCAGAAAGAGATGTTCACCCTGATCGAATTCCAAAGGTCTACGACGCTTGTCTGCATAACTCTTCTGACGATCCTGTGAAATCTTCATTTTCTCTTGTATTCTCTGTAGTCTGTTCCACCATCTCAGGTCCAACAATCATACTTTCTCCGTCCTTATACCAGCAAAAAGGTGTTTGACACTTGCGTCCATATAAAGCCTCATAGGGTGTCATTCCAATACTTGCGTGAAAACTATTATTGTAAGTAAACTCAATCAATGGCAATACCTCATCCCAGTTTCCCCTATCATCCAACACACATGCTCTCAATAGATCTTCCAAGGACTGATTTGTTCTCTCAGTCTGTCTACTGTTTGCGCATGGTAAGCTGAACTCAATTTCAGTTTCGTTCCCAACGCTTCATGCAGCACTCCCAAAAAATGAGATGTGAATTTTGGATCACGGTCCGATACAATACTCGATGGAACTCCGTGTAATCTCACGATCTCAGCAATGTAGATTTCCGTCAACTTATCTACTTTATAAGTGGTCCTTACCGGTAAGAAATGTGCTGATTTTGTCCATCGATCCACTATTACCCAAATCGAGTCATTCTTTCTCCTTGTCTTGGGCAATCCAGTTATAAAATCCATGGAAATGTTGTCCCACTTCCATTCTGGTATATCCAAAGGTTGCAACATTCCAGCAGGTCGTTGATGTTCCACTTTTGCTTTCTGACAAGTTAAATAAGCTGATACATACTCTGCTACGTCCTTCTTCATTCCTGGCCACCAAAAATTCTGTCTTAAGTCCTGGTACATCTTGGTCGCTCCAGGATGAATACTCAACTTACTCTTATGAGCCTCTTCCAAAATTGTTCTCCTCAGATCTGCAATGGCCGGTACACAAATCCTTCCATTACATATCAGAATATTATCTGGTCCGATCCTGAACTCAATGGTCTTTCCTTGCACTATCAGGTTCCTCTTTTCTTGGATTAATTCGTTATCTTGCAAATTCGCAATCTCCTCAAGTAGTCCACTCGAAATGTTTATCATTCCACACTTTAAAATTCCTGGTGCAAACTCTACGTCCAAGTGTAGATCTCTGAATGCTTCCCGCCACAACTCTTGTTGTCTGGCCATTATCATTGAAGATACTGATACACTTTTTGTAACACCCTGAGTTTAAAACACAGCGCGAGTGTATTTTTTTTTTAAATAAATAAAAGGAATTTTCAAAATAATTAATTCAAAAGAATAATAATAAAATTTTAATTAAGTTGTTTCGTAAAATAGTACGTCGTAATTTAATCGATGAACGTAATTAAATAATTTCATCATAATATCACTAAGTACTTAACTTTGGGAATTAATAATAAACATTAATACATTTAAAAAAAACAATGTCATATCATCTCAAAATAAAACACCCAGCCTATGGCCCACTAAATAGTATCAGAGTGCGGAAGAGAACAGCGGAAAAGTTGTACAGTAATTCCCAAAATAAATTACATCCACCGAAATCAAGACCCTATACAAAAAGTCTACACTGATCATGCACTAAAGCTACAGTAGCAAGGATTCCCTCCGCAGCCCATGCAAGTCTCGTCCGACTCCGCAGCTCGCCTCGACGTAACGTCCTCTTCCTCATCACATAAGGAAGGATCGGTCTCCTCCGAAGTCAGATCAATATACAATCGGGGTCGCTTCGGCGGTGCCGGAATCTCAAAGCAGTCATCGGATGTCCTAAATGGACCTGGAACATCATCTGCTACTAGCGTCGGTCTTTGATTCTCCCCTTCCACCTCTATATCATGTACACCTCCTCCAGTCACCGAGTTAGGTGTCACCACACCTACTGTGGCCTCCGTCTCAACCCCTCTCGTCGGCTCCTCCGCGTCCTCAAAAATTTCGTGCGCTTCCAATACCAATTTGGAAGGCACATGAAAGTCAATCCTCGTATAGGTGTGCTCCACATAGTCCACCACCCCGTTAGTTCTGCAGGTCCTCTTTAGTCTCCCCGTGTACGTCGCCCTGCTTGAGATGGGGTCGTATACCAAAGCAGTAGGCAGGAGACGATCAATGAAATCGAGCGACGTTTCCGTCGTCTGGGGACCCAATGGTGATATGGGTTTGGGGGGCATTTGAGGGCAAAGCCCAATTTCCACAATAACAGTAAAGGGTCACCGACCGAAATTAACAAATAACACATAGCACTTATATCAACAGTAACAATTATAACCATGGCATATCATATAATAATGATGATAAATAAGGATGCTCATTTTGAAATTTCATGACATGTATGCCTTTTCAAACAACAACCAATTAATATGGAAAACATGTTGTAAGTACAACCATCAACTGAGCAATCACAACCATTCATCAGAAATTCAGATTTTATAAGATACTTACACACATCAATTTCCAATCATCAACATATACCCACATCATGACCCACCGGTTAACCACCCCGATGCAATATGTATATGCTCATGTACTCAACTTCTTGGAATTACCAAGGTGCAATCGCTCACAGATCATCACCAGTGCAGCCGCTCAACAGACCAGCACTCCTGTAGTTGCTCAACAGACCAGCACGTTTCACATATACCAAGGTACAATCGCTCACAGACAAGTACCAGTGCAGTCGCTCAACAGACCAGCACCCGTGCAGTCTCTTAACAGACCAGCACGTTTTGTGCATATCAAGGTACAGTCGCTCACAGACCAGTACCAGTGCAGTCGCTCAACAGACCAGCACTCGTGCAATCGCTCAACAGACCAGCACGTTTTACGCATTACTTTGTGGCCCATTGCGGTTACCACCTGACTATGCAATGTATTAGCATGCAATGTTTTCTCTTCACTGAAAAACAATATGCAAACACTAGCAAAATTCTGCCTTTCCATCATTTCTCCAAAACCATCTCAACCCAAATAATTTCATTATCATCACCTCAATAAAAACATTCAAGCACCTCATCATTACCACTTCATACTATCTCAAAAACCCCATTTTTATTTATCACAAGTCTTCCCATTGTTTCCCCAACTCTTAAAGTTCATAACATAGTGTTTAAAACTGAGATTTCTGGAGAAACGAATCTGTATTCGAATACAGCTTCCTTGTATTCGAATACAGAAGCTACAACAGTGTAAACTCAACATTTTTCACAGCATCAATAAAGAACTCCAGAACCTCATCATCACCACCTTAAACCATCTCAAAAACACCATTTTAATTCATCACAAACCTTCCCAATATTTTCCCAACTCTTTAAGTTCATAAAACATTGTTCAAAACTGAAATTTTTGAAAAAAAACAAGTTGTATTCGAATACAGCTCCCTTGTATTCGAATACAGAGGCAAAAACAGTGAAAAATCAACATTCTGTATTCGAATACGAGGCTGTCTTAGTCGAATACAGATGCGAATACGGTGGCAAAAATTGCAGTCCTATATTCGAATACGACAGGAGTCGTAGCCGGATACAAAGGCTAAGTCAGAAGCAAATATCCCTTATCTGTATTCGAATACAGAGGCTCGTATTCGAATACAAGTTCAAAAATTTGAATAAAACTGAAGTTTTGCAGGCTGTATTCGAATACACTCATGTCGTATTTGAATACACCTTCGAATTCAGTGAAATTTCACAGAAAACATCAACACGTTTTCAAATTCTTTTCTTTGAAAAACCAATACAACACCAAAATAAAATCACCATTCTTTTGAAACCACCAAACTCAAAACGTTTTTCATCAACAACAGATTTTCCAGAAAACACCTTCACCCAGTTAAATCCTTCTCCTTTAAAAATCACCCTCAACATGATCAACAACAAATTTTTAACAACACAACAGAAAACAGAATCATCAACACCAGAATCACCTCAGTGTTTTTCTTTAACCACAAAACTCAACATTTTTCATCAACAACAGATTTTCTAGAAAACACTTCCACCATTTTAAATCATTTTCCTTTGAAAACCATCATCAACACCAGATTGTTTTCAACATATCAGAAACAAAATCACCAACACCAGAACTTCATCACAGTTTTGTTTAAAACACCCAAAACAGAATGTCAACCACAACAAAACAGACATTTTTCAACGTTTACATTTTGATCATTTCTCAAAACAACATGCAAAGTATTTTCCAGTATTCTTACACAACCAAAACAACATGCAAGGCATTTTCCAGTATTCGTACACAACCAAAACAGCAACGTTATAACAGCCAAAACAGCAACATCACAGAATCATCAAACATCAACATGATGCATTTTTCGCATTTTATAACATGCACATTAGTTTTGTTTTTCAAACCAGAAACTAAGGTATGATCACACATCAAACATGAATTTACAGCCCTAAAATGCAAACTAGAAAGTGGAAGGTTCCCCTTACCTCTGTTACGTTTCTGCTCCCATTCACGTTTTCGCTACAAAAGTTAGCGAAGTTTCTGTTTGCGTTTGCCGCTACAAAAGTGGGTTCTCTAGCTCCGTAATGAGGAGAGTAACAACTTTTGTTCTTGGGACTTGGTGGTTTGATGCTTAGATTTCCAAGTACTCTCTCTTTTGAGCAACTCTCTCTTTTTTTTTCTATAAACGTGAAACAGAATGGGAAGAGAAGAAATTTACTGTTTCTTGCAGTAAGGAGGAGGGAAGGTTTTTGCCTTTGCTCTTGCCACTCCTTCATATATATATAGGCACATATATGTGCCACCTCATCCCACATTAATAGTATAATATTATTTGACCCTCCATCACTTAATTAGTCTTGTCGCAGTTAGTAGATAATCCCTTAATTAACTGCCCGATAATTTTATTACTCGTAATTAAATTAATTTATCCCTTATCCACTAATTTTAATTCAACCTCCAAAATAAATATTTATATATATATTTACAGAAAATATACATATATTAATTTTTAAATTTAAGGGTCTTACACTTTTCCTACTTAATGCATCAGCCACCACATTAGCTTTCCCATGGTGGTACTACAATGAAAAATCAAAATCCTTGAGAGTCTCCATCCATCTCCTCTGACGCATGTTCAATTCCTTTTGATGGAACATATACTTCAAACTTTTATGGTCACTGAATACCGTGAACATGCATCCATATAAGTAGTGCCTCCAGACCTTTAATGCAAACACTACTGCAGCAAGCTCTAAATCATGAGTAGGATAGTTTCGTTCGTGAGTTTTCAACTACCTTGAAGCGTAGGCTACAGCTTTCTTGTGTTGCATCAAAACACATCCCAAACCTTGGTGAGATGCATCACAGTAGACTTCATATGGTTCCTTTGGCTGTGGCAAGATCAACACTGGTGAGGTTGTCAACTTTTCCTTAAGCAACTGAAAACTTTCCTCACACTTCTCTGTCCATGCAAATGGCTGATTCTTTCTGGTGAGTTGTGTCAAAGGAGCTACAATCTTAGCAAATCCTTCAATAAATCTCCTGTTGTATCCTGCCAGTCCGACAAAACTACGTATGTCCGTGATAGTCTGAGGCTGTTTCCAGGCAAGAATTGTCTCAATCATTGCTGGATCCACAACGGTTCCTTCTTTTGTTATCACATGTCCCAAGAAGTTCACTTTCTCTAGCCAAAACTCGCACTTCGACAAATTGGCGTATAATTGTTTCTCGCGTAAAACTTCAAGAACTTGACGTAGGTGCTCTCCATGTTCTTCTTCATCCTTTGAATAAATCAAAATATCATCGATGAACACCACCACGAATTTATCCAGAAATGGGCTGAAGATTCTATTCATATAGTCCATGAAAATCGCTGGTGCATTCGTAACTCCAAATGGCATAACCAGATATTCATAATGTCCGTAACGATTTCTTAAAGCAGTCTTTTGAATATCTCCTTATCTTACCCGAATCTGATGGTATCCTGACTTCAAGTCGATTTTTGAAAACACCGCGGCTCCCCTCAATTGGTCCATCAAATCATCGATGTGTGGTAAAGGATAACAATTCTTAATAGTTACCTTGTTAAGTTGCCTATAATCCACACATAAGCGCGAACTTCCATCCTTCTTCTTAACCAACAACACCGGAGCTCCCCATGGCGACACACTTGGTCTGATAAATCCTTTCTCCAACAATCCTTCAATTTGACCCTTAAGCTTGCTTAATTCCAATGGCGACATCCGATACGGCGCAATTGAAATAGGTCCAGTTTATGGGTGTAGATCAATGAAGAACTCCACCTCTCTCACCGGGGGTAATCTTGGAATTTCTGTTGGAAATACGTCCAAATACTCTTTGACTAACACTACATCTTCTTTGTTCACATCCATCTTGGTCTCCACGTTAGCCATTGATAAAACTTCCTGAGTTCCTTCTCTTAGTGATACTTTGAGTTTGTTAGCAGCCAAATACCGAACGACTCTAGGTTCGGGAAAAAGAACTAATTTGTGAGCACAATCCAAGACTACGTAATTATATGACATCCAATCCATGCCGAGAATGATCTCGAGTGATTGTAGGGGTAGACAGATTAAATTAACCAAGAAATCTCTATTCTAAATTGTTACAGTACAGTGCAAACATGCCGAATTTACGGTCAAAGTCTTAGTAGGTGTGGAAACAAAAAATCAAAAGGTAAAACAGACACAGATAACTTCAAACGATTCACACAGTCCATGGCAATGAAAGAATGGGTTGCCCCCGAATCAAAAAGTGCAATTAGTGTGTTTCCTGCAATCTCGCAATCTTGCTGGATTAAATTAGGAGCTCGACTCCCAGCTTCAGCACCCATGTGATAGACGCGTCCCCTAGAAATAGGACGGGTAGCCCTAGTTGCGTTCACTGTTGGTTCCACCTTCGGAACCCTACAATGCCTTACAACGTGTCCTGGTTTCTGGCAATTGAAACATATAGGATCCCTTGTGGTACAAGTAGTAGCAATATATCCTTCTTTCCCACATCGGAAACATCAGACTCCTTGTCCCAACTGTCGTCCAAAATTCTGATGTCCCGGCCGATTCTGGCCTTTATTGTTGTTTTCTGGCCGGTTATATGGCTTAGCAACCTGCTTCCCTTTATTATTCTGATAATTCATCCGGCTAGGTCCTCCTGAATTAAAGTTCCCTCCTCTGTTGGCCCTCCAGTTCTTCATATCCTCAACTTCTCTACACTTCTCCACTAATGCTTGGAAACGTTGAATTCCCAAGGGTAAAACGGAGTCTTGAATTTCATATTTCAGTCCATTTTGGAAACGATGCCACATAAACTATTCATCCACCTCTTCGCGGAAAAATCTGAAATGCCTTGATAGAGATTCAAACCTAGCCGCATATTCCCCCATCGTCATGTTTCCTTGGTGTAATTAAATAAAATAATTTTCAAATACACTCATGCCGTATTCGAATACACCTTCGAATTCAGTGAAATTTCACATAAAACTTCAACACGTTTTCAAATTATTTTCTTTGAAAAACCAACACAACACCAAAATAAAATCACCATTCTTTTGAAACCACAAAACTCAAAACGCCTTTTATCAACAACAGATTTTCCAGAAAACACCTTCACCCAGTTAAATCCTTCTCCTTTAAAAATCACCCTCAACATGATCAACAACAGATTTTTAACAACACAACAGAAAACAGAATCATCAACACCAAAATCACCTCACTGTTTTTCTTTAACCACAAAACTCAACATTTTTCATCAACAACAGATTTTCCAGAAAACACTTCCACCATTTTGAATCCTTTTCCTTTGAAAACCATGATCAACACCAGATTGTTTTCAACATAACAGAAACAGAATCACCAACACCAGAACATCATCACAATTTTGCTTAAACCACCCAAAACAGAATGTCAACTACAACAAAACAGACATTTTTCAACGTTTACATTTTGATCATTTCTCAAAACAACATGCAAAGTATTTTCCAGTATTCTTACACAACCAAAACAACATGCATAGCATTTTCCAGTATTCCCACACAACCAAAACAGCAATGTTATAACAGCCAAAACAGCAACATCACAGAATCATCAAACATCAACATGATGCATTTTTCGCATTTTATAACAACATGCACAATAGTTTCGTTTTTCAAACCAGAAACTAAAATATGATCACACATCAAACATGCATTTACAGCCCTAAAATGCAAACTAGAAAGTGGAAGGTGCCCCTTACCTCTGTTACGTTTTTGCTCCAGGTTCACGTTTTCACGACAAATGTCGGCGAAGTTTCCGTTTGCGTTTGCCGCTACCAAAGTGGGTTCTCTAGCTCCATAATGTAGAGAGGAACAACTTTTGTTCTTGGTACTTGGTGGTTTGATGCTTGGATTTCCAAGTACTCTCTCTTTTGAGCAACTTTTTTTTTGCTTCTATAAACGTGAAACAGAATGGGAAGAGGAAGAAGAAATTTACCGTTTCATGCAGTAAGGAGGAGGAAAGGTTTCTGCCTTTGCTCTTGCCACTCCTTCATATATATAGGCACATATATGTGCCACCTCATCCCACATTAATAGTATAATATTACTTGATCCTACTTAACCAATCTTGTCGCAATTAGCAGATTAATTAATTGCCCGATAATTTAATTACTCGTAATTAAATTAATTTATCCTTCATCCACTAATTTTAATTCAACCTCCAAAATAAATATTTATATATATATTTACCCAAAATATACATATATTAAATATTTTACAATTATCCCTCAAAATACACTTAATATTAAATCCATAGTTTAATTTTTAAATTTAAAGGGTCTTACACATCCAGAACGCACCAGATTCAGCTCGAATTTAAGCATGGAAGAAACCCTAAATTATTCATCTATAAAATGAGGCTCAACGCAGAAGACTTAGCATCGAAATTACTTGAGAGTCATACACTTCCAAAAGAAAAATACTTGAGTTTTCAGTGAAGTCAATTGTGAGTATCCGCTTTCCAGAAGCAAGTACTCTATGTTTTTCTTTCCCTTGTGTTAGGTCTAAGTTTTTAAAGTAGAGTCTACAATCTGAGCGAGTTAGAAGGAGTAGCAGATTACTTAGCAATTAGATTCAAGGTTCTTTTCCTCAAAAGTCTAGGGTTTGTAGACTTTTTGAGAAGACTGACTTGGAGGGTCAGTGGTACTTTGTAATTCAAGGTTTTTTGAATTAGTGAAATCCTTCAAAGTGAAGAGACTGGACGTAGCCTAGTTAACGATGAACCAATATAAAATTCTGAGTTTTTATTTACTTTATATCCGCTGCTAACTCTGTTTTAATTCATACATAACAGGTTTTGTTTGAAAACTAAAAAGTATTCAAGTTAGTCAAACACAATTCAACCCCCCTTCTCGTGTTTGCACCTTCAAATAATTGATAATCCTAATTGTTATTTCTCGCTTCAAAACTTGATTGCATATACAACTTGAACAAGAAAAAGGTCTCAATCTATGCTAAGATCTTGAATGCTTGAGTACGAGGAAGGAGTGAAAATATTCTAATATTGATAAGTGTTTAGAAAAACTTATATATAATGCATGAAAAATGTTATCTATAAGACTGCAAAGCTGATGAGTCGATTCACACACCATGTGAATTGATTTACACATGTTTGAAAAACCAATTTGAAAGTTTGAAGTTGTGTGAATCGAATCACAAGAGTGTAAGTCAATTCACAAAACCTCCTGCATTGATGGTGAGTTTTTTTTATGTTTATAAGTTGATTCATAAATTGCTAAGTAGATTCAAAAAGACAAAAGTTACAAAAAAAAGTTTTTGAAAATGTTTCAAATTATGCCAATGCAATATGATTGTGCTAGAAAGTCAATACATGATAAAAAACATGCATCAAGACTAATACATGATAAAACTTTCCTTTTCATGATTTCTTTATAGTTCAAGTAGCCTATGCAAGAGGTAGAGAACGAGAATTAACAAAGCAAAAGCACATGATCTAGACCAAACTAAGTTTAACCTCACTCAAAACATTAAGTCTAAACTAACTAAGAGACATCTCATAGTTACAAATAGAAATCCCTTGAAAAGAATTTTGAAACAATAAAAAAGGAAAATTAAATTCCAAATAGACATCTCATAGTAAGACCCTTAATTTTTAATTAAAATTATGGAATTAATTTTAATTGTATTTTTGGGGATATTTGTAAAATATTTAATATATCTATGTTTGAGTGAATATATATATATAAATATTTATTTTGGAGGATGAAATAAAAATTATTGGATGAAGATTAAATTAATTTAATTACGAGTAATTAAATTAATTGGGTAGTTAATTGAGGATTAGTGGCTAATTACAAGCAATTAAGTGCTGAAGGACTCAGCATTATTTTAACATTATTTTTGGGTGAGGTGGCACCACAAAAGCCTATAAATAGGAGTGAGAAGGATGGTGAAATCAGAACACCATCCCTCCTTCTTCACTGCCCGTACTGCATGTAACAGTACCCCATTTTCCCTCCCATTCTGTCTCTGTTTTCTGGCCCAGCTCACGAGTTCAAAGTGAAAAAGAGGGAGTTCCTCAAAAACACCATTACTTGAAAATCCAAGCATCAAACCAGAAAACCCCCAGTACTAAAGTTAATCCCCACATCATTACGGAACTAGAGAACTCAGTTTTGTAACAGCAAACGCAGGCGGGAGTTTCGCCGTTTTTGACGCATACACTTTAGCAGAAGCAGAACACGCAACAAGGGTAAGGGCACCTTTCACTTTCTAGTTGCATTAGGGCTGTAAGTGCATAACTTTCATGGCATTACTAGTGTTTTCATTACTGTTTTGAAACTGGTTTGCCTGATGCTTGAAAGAAATGAAAAATGCATTTTTTTTGACGTTTTAAAAGCTCTGTGATGATTGCTGTTTGGGCTGAATGCACTAAAAGTTGTGTTGTTTATATGGGAAAGTGGAAAAATGTCTTGTATTTATTTTAAACATGATTACAATGCATGTTCATAAAAACTGTTTTGAAAATGGATTTGAAATGCAAAAATGCATTCTATTGGTGTTTTGCTGCTCTGTGATGCTTGCATGTTATTCTGGTGTGTTGTGAAAGCTGAAATGCTTGCATGTTATTCTGATGTGTTGTGAAAGCTAAAATGCTTGCATGTTATTCTGATATTGAGAAAGCTGAAATGCTGTATGATGTTTTGATGGTTTGAAAGTCTGGATGATTTGTTGTTGATGATTCTGATTTTGTTTCTGTTTAGAGTGATTCTGATGATGTTGATGATTTAAAAAGAAAAAGGATTTTTAATGAGGAAAGTATTGTCTGGAAAAAGTGCTGAATCTGTTTTAATGTTGGTTGTTTGTTTTTAAAAGAAAACAGTTTGAAAAGGGTTGAAATCTCAGGAAAATTTCACTGGTTTTCGAAGGTGTATTCGAATACAACAGGTGTGTATTCGACTACAACCTGTCAAGTTTCTGTTTTACTTAAGTTTCAAACTTGTATTCGAATACGAGCCCCTGTATTCGAATACAGAGGAAGGATTTTTGCTTCTGACTTAGCATCGGTATTCGACTACGACCCTATCGTATTCGAATACAAAAGTGGGATTTTAACACTGTATTCGACTACAAGCATGCTGTATTCGAATACAAAATGCAGATTTTCACTAGTTTCAGCTTCTGTATTCGAATACAATGGGTCTATATTTGAATACAGATTCGTGTTTTTCTAGAAGCACTGTTTTTAGCTTCTGTATTCGAATACAAGGAAACTGTATTCGAATACAAATTCGTGTTTTCTAGAAAATCAAGTTTTAAACACTGTGATATGCATTTTAAAGTATTGAGAAACCTTAAGAAGGGTTAAAGTGATTCTAAATGGGGTTCTTGAAATATTTTGAAGAGGAGAGGATGACGTATTGAAAACCTTTAATGATCTGGGGGAAAATGTTGAATATTTCAAGGTTTTGTCTTCTGTATTCGACTACATGCATGCTGTATTCGAATACAGAATGTTAAAATTGTAGTTTCATGCTTCTGTATTCGAATACAAGGGGTCTGTATTCGAATACAGATTCGAGTGTCCAGAAATTCCAAGTTTTTAAGAGTGTTTTGTAAACCCTGAGTGTTTTGGGGAATGTTGGGATTGTTGTGGTGAATTAAAATGGAACTTTGGTGATATTTTGAAGTTGTGCTGATGAAGTTTTTAAGACTTTACTGATGTAATGAAAGAGGTTGTTTTGTGCACTGAGACTGCCTCTGTATTCGAATACCAGAGGGCTGTATTCGAATACAGAGTGTAATTCTGCACTGTTTTTGGCCTCTGTATTCGAATACAGAGAAGCTGTATTCGAATACAGATTCGTAAAATTCCAGAAAATCCCAGTTTTAAACACTGTAATTGAATTTTAAGAGTTTGGGAAAAACATTTCAAAATGTTAATGAATACTTGGCTGTTTAGTCATGTTTGTGATGATGATAGTCCTGATTGTGCTGAGATATTTTAAATAAGATGGAAAGGCATGAATTTTCTGATTTTGCATACTGTTTCTAGAGAAGTGAAACACTGCATATTCATGCATTGCATAGTCAAGTGGTACCCGCGATGGGCCACAGAGTAATGCGCAACCACGTGCTGATCTGTTCAGCGATTGCACGAGTGTTGGACTGTTGAGCGTCTGCACTAGGTACTGATCTGTTGAGCGATTGTACCTTGGTATGTAAGTGCTGGTCTGTTGAGCGACTGCACTGGTACTGGACTGTTGAGCGTCTGTACCCTGAAATGCGCAACCACGTGCTGATCTGTTGAGCGATTGCACGACTGCTGGTCTGTTGAGCGACTGCACTAGGTACTGATCTGTTGAGCGATTGTACCTCGGGTAATGTCAAACATGCTGATCTGTTGAGCGACTGCACGAGTGCTGGACTGTTGAGCGTCTGCACTGGTGCTGATCTGTTGAGCGATTGCACCCTGGTCTTGAGGGCCGTTAAAGTCAAACATATTGTGCTGGTCTGTTGAGCGACTGCACCTTGGTGATTCCAAGAAAATTGTATACATAAGCATATACATATTGCATTGAGGGATTGATTGGTGGGTCACGTTTGATTATATGATGTGAAGGTGCAAACACGAGAAGGGGGGGTTGAATTGTGTTTGACTTAACTTAAATACTTTTCCTGTTTTAATACTTTCAAAACAAAACTTGATGTATAATTAAAATAGAGTTAGCAGCGGATAAAAATAAAAATAAAAACTCACAGATTTTATATTGGTTCACCGTTAACGAGGCTACGTCCAGTCCCTTCGCCTTGAAGGATTTCACTAATTCAATCTTGAATTACAACCTTGCTACTGACCCTCCAAGCCAGTCTTCTCAATAGTCTAACAATCCTAGACTTCTTGAGGAAAACAACCTTGTCTTCAGCCAATCTGACAACCCCAGATTGTAGAAGAAATCACAACACTATGAATCTAATTGCTAAGTACCTTGCTACCCTTTCTGATTCCCTTAGTTTGTAGACTCTACTTCAACAACTTAGATACTACCCTATCTAATTGCCAAGTACCCTGCTACCTCTACTGACTCCCTCAGATTGTAGACTCTACTTCAACAACTTAGATTTGCCACAGTGGAAAGAAAATAACACGAGTACTTGCTTCTTGAAAGCTAAAACTCACAATTGACTTCTATGAAAATTTGGGTGTTTGTTGCTTTGGAAGTGTATGACTCTTTTGTGATTTTCGATGCTTTATTCTTCAGCATTAAGTCTCTATTTATAGTTGAACTTTAGAACTTCACTGATGCTTTACTTCTGCAGTATATTTAGATTAATCTGTTTTGAAAAGATTCTGGAGTATTTTGCTCAGACTCTGTTTTGAGCCTTTTGCTCACTGATCTGTTTTGAGCATTTTGCTCTGCTTCTGTTTTGAGCATTTTTCTCAGATTCTGTTTTGAGCCTTTTTCTCCAATTCTTTAATTCTCATGATCAAATCTGCACCATTGGATCTTAATGCGATAGTTCACATCTGGACCAGCCTATTTGATATTATGTGATCCTCTGATTTCGGCCATTCCTGGACCAGACTTCCTAACCCTCTGATTTCGGCCATCACTAGGCCATGGTCTGATTTTCTGATCTGGACCATCACTGGACCAAATAATTATTTCTGAACCATTGATCAGGAAATTTTTACTCTAGTCTAGATAGATTCTGGACTTTGGTCTGGAACAAACTGAAATTAACTTGAACAAAAAATATTTCAGTCTGGACATTTTATCTTTAATTTTGGACCAGGTCTGGATTGATTCTGGAACTCATTTCTTTTGGTCTGGACTTAGTTCCATGCCCTGAATCATGCTATCTTATGATCTTGGCCAAATATGAATTGATCCTTTTGTTCTGGACTCATAAACATACCTTCTGGTCAAGTCTGGAACAATTCTGGACTGTGTAATTTTTACTGTCAGGCCATCTTCTGGTCAGAATAACTTCTGGAATAAAATTGATATTTGAGTCCTGTTTGTCTGGAACAACTCTCCTTCTGGCAGGCTTTCCAATGGTATGATCCATGTTTCATTATGATTTTTCTTCCTTCTGTTCTGGGCCACCAAACATATCCTCTGGTGATGTTTTGACATCCTGGAACATCTTCTGGAAATTCCAGAATTCATTTTCCTTTGATCTCTGCTTCTGTTTCCTTCAGTTTCTGGCGCATTTAACTTAATAATTCAAAGTACAAAATAAGTTTACACTGAGTACATTTGTAAGCATCAAAATCCTAAGTAATTAGAACCAACTTGGTTCCAACATGATGAATGGTTGAAAATTGAATGTGTGTGAGTACTGTCCAGAATCTGAATTTCTGATTTAATGATTGTGTTTTGCTGAGGTGTTGTTTGTACTTATCACATATTTCATAATAATTGGCTGCTGTTTTTGAAAAGGCATATATGTCATTAATTTTCAAATGAGCATTATTATTTTCTTCATCATCATATGTTATACCATGGATATAATCGTTGCTGTGAAATATATGCTATGTGATTATTTGTTAATTTCGGTCGGTGACCCTTGCTATTATATTGTGGAAATTGGGCTTTGCCCTCAGATGTTACCCGAACCCGTCCTACCGACGGATACACTAACGACAGAAACGTCGTTAGTTTCCCCTAATCTTTACGTACGGAATATCCGTGGACAACGTAGAAGGACGGACGGTTGGCTGAAGACGAGACTTATAGAGGATACGGTGGAGACCGTGCTACTGTAGCTTAGTGCATGATCAGACTAGACTTTTGTATAGGGTCTTGAGTTTTGGGAAATGTAATTTATTTTGGGAATTAATGTATCACTTTTCCGCTGTATTTTCCGCACTCTGATACTGTTTAGTGGCCATATGCCGGGTGTTCTCTTTTGAAATGAACTGATGAAAATTTTATTTTAATTCCCTTGACATTAATTTTGGAAAACTCATTTTAATTATTTATTGAAAAAAAAATACACTCGCGCTGTGTTTTAAACTCGGGGTGTTACAGGAGCAGTAAGTAATGGTTCTCTACCATCTATTAAGAAAGTTTTATTTGTTAAAGGACTAATGCATAACATCCTGAACATAAATCAATTAAGTGACATTGGTTATGATGTTGTCTTCAATCAACAAAGATGTAAGGCAATGATTCAAATAAAAGGTAAAATGTCTTATGTCGATGAATGAGTAACATGGGTATGGTAGAGACGATTAGGTCATGCTACCTTGAGAATGATATCAAAGTTAAACAAACTAAATCTAGTTAGAGAATTTGTTTTGTTTGTCCAAAAAGGAAACAAATTAAAACTTTTTTCAAAAAATGTTGTTTCCACTTCAAGACTTCTTGAACTTTTATTTATTTGATTATGTAAGGAGAATATGTGTAATTGGTAAAAAGTATAAACTATTTACTATTTATGACTATTCAATATGAACAAACTTAAATTCCTAAGACAAAAGGACGAGTCACGTGAAATATTTTCTACCTTCTGCAAACAAGTGCAAAAGGAAAAAACTTTTGCATCACAACGATTTTGAAAAATTTGAAAACAAACATTTTTTTGAAGAGAGTAATATCTATTATAATATATTAACAGAGTCTCTCAATCCTTCTATTTAACAATTCATCATTTGGTTTGCGGTGTATTGTAATTTGTTCCACGTCACAGAAACACTATAATCTTTTCTCATGGAGTTTCTTATTTTGCCTTCTAGCCTTCCGTGCTTCTCATCATGTACAACTTTTTATGCCTTATTGCCTTCTGTAATCAACACAATTATAACGTATACTTTATGACATTAATCTTTTTTTTTTTTATGTTGTGAACATATGAAACCTACCCCTCCATTGTTTCTTATCCTCATCCTTCATGTCTAACCTACTTATTCCCTCAATTATTCCTCTGTCTCCCTCCATTTTTATGTAATAGCATGAGACACCTATTTATAATAGTCCAACTTATTGTGGTCTCATGCCCTATAATGCAGCACTGTTTACGAATCATGAATATGCAGCCGTCAATAATGTGAATCCACCGTTGCCTTATTCCACTCATCTCTTCTTGTCGATAATGAACAATTTTTTAGCATACTATATGGCGGATAGTAGCTCAGGGGAATAATTGCCAAACCACTGTGGCGGAAGATTCAAATTCTTTTTCTGATAGTTTTGCTTATGTGAGGTTGTTTCTTCATATTCAATTGTCAAGAACTAGGGCCATTATCGATATACCATCTTAGTTGATTTTCTTTATCTGTAATCACTTTTTAATTGACGTCTTATGAATGAAATGGATTGTCCATTGAAATTAATTGCTAATTTTCCTATTGTAAGCATTTGTGGTATATATAGTCCCAAATGATTGAACAAAAATAGTCATACAAATAAAAGTTGGAATTGTGCGGTTTACAAGAAAAAAAAGGCAAAACCGTTTTTGATTTTGGTCTCAAATCTCAGCCATTGTAGAACAGATCAAGAGCCTGAAATCACAACCATTGTAGAAAAGTTGTAGTGGCGAAATACTTATTTGTTCAGGCAAAATTTTGTGCATAGAAAATGAATTGAGAATTGGTCCTTTTTTAATAATTAATTTTCACCTAATATAATAGATGTTAGATTAATCATGCGGGAGAGAGCACAGTGGAGGATATTATTGTTGAGGATTTGGATCCACGACTGTGTAAGTCCCAACTTTCCTTATTTTCACTCGTTCATCAAATTTGTGCCCTTTTTAAAATCCTAATTTTTTTGTCCTTCACCAGGCATAACATCTGTAATTTAATAATTTGCTTTTTAGTTTCCCTTTATTTTGTTATTTAATTAATGTTATGTATATTATTAATTCACTTAGACGACTCTACATCAACAGATTTATAGTACATCAATAAAAAAGAATTGCCATAAAATTTTCAAAATCAAATACCAATAACATGAGACAATAATTTATTTCAATTATTGCATTTTGACTTTTAAAGTTTAAAATAAAAAATTAATATTTACAATGCAAAATAATATTTGGTCCTAAACTACTGCCCATGTTATATTCTAGTTTTACATAATTTCTCTTTTCTTAGAACACCTCAACAAAAATGGTGTTCTACAAAGAAAAATAGATCTTTTCAAGAAATGACTTACACCATGATTCATGAAACAAGTGCTACATATCACTTTTGGGCAGAGACAATCAATTTTCCATGCTATATTCACAATAGAATTTACATTAGACATTTTCTAAATAAGATTCCTTATGAACTATGGAAAGGAAGAAAAGCAAACATTTCCTTTTTTTCATCAATTTGGTTGTAATTGTTTTATTTTGAATACTAAGGAAAATCTAGGCAAGTTGAATACTAAAAGATCTTTATATGGTGTTAAACAAGTCAAGTGTGTAACACTATTTATCAAGATTTGTAGAAGAAATGTAAAGGATAAGAAAAAAATGGTGTAAGTTACAAACTTTAATTTATTCCAAACATAACATACCATTTCTAATGAGTATCAGTTAAACTTTTCTAAAACTTCTTATTAACAAAAATACCCTGAAACCCATTTCACTTGGTTAGAGCCTAATGTAACAAGAATACAAGCACCACTAGTCCTTAACCCTTGACAAATGTTGGTCTCTATGGTGAGAATGACAATGAATGCATGTGAAACATATAGAATGAGCATAACAGACGCCCAAGCAACATACAACATTATTTCATCTATTATAATTATTTTTAGCATTCAATTTGATTAACTTATCATTAAGCACATATATGCAATCATATAACAACAATGCACATATAAGACATATCCTAGTGACTCCACTAATGCAAGTACATCTAGAATGCAATACTACCTAATTACTAACTAACCTCGTTACCTGGATCCAACTACTCTAGGTTATGCAAGAAGATAAGCCACTTCTTGCCCAACGAACTATAGAGTCGAGTCAATCAAATGTCAGTTGAAGGTGCTGAAAAATACAAGAAATTGGGTTTGAATTGTGTTTAATATTTATGAAAATCAAATTCGATTGTAACCCTAAAGATGTGTTCTTTATCAAAACATTAAACTTATGATTATAAATCATTTTTTTAGTAATATAAAGTTGAATTATAAAGAACTTAAATCAAATAACAGAGTTGAGAAAGAAAATAGACACAAGTATTGTTGTATTAGTTCACAACAATTGTTGTTACATCTAGTCCTCCTCTTATAGAGAGATTTTGCCTAAGTATAGTCGAGGACTTAATCAACTATTAAATCAATAGGATTCAAGTATTTTTTGCTCCGCCCCTTCAGGAAATTAGTATTCTTTTCTCTACCTCTTCAGACTCCGAGTACTATTTTCTCTGCCTCTCCAGGCTCTATGTATTCTTTTAGCTCTCCATGTACCTTTCCAAGTAGTTCTCCAATATATATTGAGTTTGGGTACATTCATTCAAGTATGTGTCTGAGTTGACGCATAATCTTTCTTCGGATCCTTAACTTTCATTGAAAAGATAATACAGTTCAATTCCTATATCAACTCAAGTGTTAAAAACCACTTGATTGATTTACATCGATTTCTAATAACTCGAAAAAGAGATTATTTTTAATTCATTCTTTTCCTTTGATATGTTTATGGCTTCTTCAGAAATCTTCTTGGAACATTTCCTTTTTCTTTTGTTACAATAATCATTTTGAATTGTTATTTTCTTGTATCAAATTCTTATCCTCATAATGTTGACGATTGAATGATTTCTTCTTGAATGATGAAGATCATTGAGAGTATCATGAACATCACAACGATCAACTTTGTTTATTATCGTTCATCATAATATCTAACATTATTAATCTAACATCATTAAATTCGATATCATCAATCTTCTTTAGTTTGAAAATGTTTCTATTTAAATACTAAAGAATATATCTGTTGGAAATAGTACCGTAGGAGATCTTGACATGTAGTAATAGTACACTGAGCCGTTAAAAGATTTGTATTTTTCATTCTACTATTCAAGGTTGTTGTTGTTGTATTGCATGGAAAACTATATTGTACTAATTAAAGGATATAAATCATTTCCGTGTTCTGATGTCATGTCATTAGAGGAATAAAATTCTTTTACTTACAATTTTTTCTTCGGACGAATATCAATAACTTTTTGACTAGAGGCATCGACTTTTCTAGATTATAGTTGTATTGGAGGAAACAATGCTTCATAGAATTTCTAAAAGTCATTCTCTTCATTAAAGGATTTACCTTTTATTAATGTGTTGACTTTCTCATAAGCTTTGAATAGATGATGAATAAAAGTATTGACTCAGAAGTTTACTTTTGTTAGAGACAGACGATCATCTTTGTGCTTTTTTCTTTTGTGATCAGAGGATCATTCATTCACTTATATATCCTTTGTTTTGTCATGGACATGAACAATCAGACTTTCATTTCAATGTCTCTCATTAATATATAATTATTTTCTCTATTGGTACACAAAATTAATCGTGATTAGGTAATAATATTTTTCGTGTTAATTAACACTCATAATATTGTATCTAACATACTCATAAAGTATGCTACCTTAAAATAGATAGTCATTGATATAAATCTTATCTCCTAACTTAATCTACACACTAGCAAATATAGTTAAGAGATAATTATTTTTATTATTTTTGTTATCATCAAAACGCCAATTAGAGGATCGTAGTTAAAATCACTTTTGCACTAATAAATGACATTATTAAAAACATCACTATCTAATGACACTCAACCCATATTAAGGCTTGAGTTCATTTACAAAATATCAAGTTATCAATAGTGTCACCATCAAAAGACACTAATCCCGTACTGCGCCTCGAGTTAATTTAACGAATCAACTTATTCTCCATGAATAACTTCAGTATAATACTACAATTTCATCGTTGTTATAAAAAATTGGAACAGCATCTCTTCTATGATATCAAAACTAACTAATCAAATTTATTGTGGACACTAAATTATTTATGAGCTATATAGTTGCAAGTCTTAGATGTGCATCATGTGATAAAAAGATTGTAATCATTTTTATCCTTTTGAGTGTTGCAGTGTGCTATTTCAATTTTCCATTGAATATTTAATGTTGAAATATTATATTTAACATCTATATATGTCCTTGTTGGAAATGCTGATGATATTAATGAGAGCTAGTTGGTATGAATTAAAAAAATAAGGAAGTCCCACATAGGAGGGATGACACACACTAGTGCTGTTTGTAAGGTGGAGGTATGGTAATTAGGGTGTGCCCCAAGGGTTACCACAATTATGTGAAGGGGTAAGAACGCATCCAAATTGACTACTACACACGTGCGCCGCAACATCTGATCAATAAATAGAGGACTTTCCTCAATTGAAAAAGCACACAAAAAATTCTCCGAAATATGAGACATTTCTCTACTTCTCCCTTTCTTTCTTTCACTTGAAACTCAATCCCATGAAGAAGAAATGCATCGGAGCAATTCTGAAATGCCCCTATTCTCTACTTTAATTGTGGGAAAGAAGGTCATATGGCGCTTCATACATAACCAGGCCACATGTTGTGTGATATGCTTTGAAGACCATGTGGATTCATTCCATTAGTAGAAAGTGCAAGTCGTAGATTTCTTGACTCTCTACTGACATCAGGATACTCATGATCAATTTTTGCCCATTGTGGAGAATCTGCAGGGTGTCAAAACTTTCCATATCTAATTCTTTCATATGCATGCCACATCAAGTGTTTTGAATCTTCTTCACTACGATAGATGCGCCTAAATCTTGGAATTATACGAAAATATAACACGACTTTTACTGGAGTAGATTCTTTCTTCTTATATCGAGAGACATTGAATTTGGGACACACCTTTAGTAATTCATATTCGTTTCGAAATAAAATGCAATCATTAGGACACGCATGAATCCTTTCGTAACTCATGCCAATAGAGCACAAAATTCGTTTAGCCTCGTAGGTTCGAATAGGACGTTCATTATCATCTGGCAACATATCTTTTAGGAGTGTTAACAATTATGTGAAGCTTTTATCAGACCATCCATTAATCGCTTTTAAGTTGTACAACTTTAATATCACCGACAGTCTTGTGAATTTAGTACAACCATTATATAATGGTTTCTCTGCATCACTCAAAAAACTCTCAAACATTTTAGGGAAATCCCGAAGATCTTCTTCAAATGCTTTTGCAATCTCCTCAACTCGGTCCCGCTCATATGTATCTGTGTCGAAATCATTTGAAGCATATGTCGCACCATTCTCAAAATTAGTGTTCCCTTTTTTTTTCTCACCATGTCATATCCAACATGTATAGCTTTGATCAATTCCATGCCATACTAAATGTCCTTCTAATTGATCTACTCTAACGCGTTTTCCAAAACAACATTTTAAACAAGGACAGATGATTCGATTTGGGTCTTTTGCATTCTTCACTACAAAATCAACAAACTCTTTCACTCCATTTTCATACACCTTTGATAATCGATTGGCAGACATCCATTTTTGGTCCATTTTATATGACTTATATGAATAAAGTGTTACACAAATTTATCAATCTATAACATTATACCAATCTATAGTATATATGCATACAAGTCTAATTTCAAAATAGAATAGATCGAACAGATTTTATATGATTTATCATGTAACAATTTATCTGATTTATCAGGTAACAATATATATGATTTATCAAGGTTATGCCAACTACTATCATGTAACATTTTATATGATTTATCAGTTTTAGAGACAACAACATATTAATAAATACAGTACCTGAGACAACAATTACACAGTAGAAATGGGCGCACAATAGATGAAGGTTCAGCGAGAAGAGGGCGCTTAGTAGAGGAGATGAGGGTTCGTAGGGAGAGAAAAGATTAAATAGGTTTTTATTTATTTATTTATCAATAATATATAATAGGTAGAATTTGTGGTATACACATTAAAAGTAAAATTATGTAAAAGGATTCTGTATAGTTATATATATATACCATTTTATAACGCTTATAAATAAAGCGCTCTAAAAGACCATATAATTATGTGAAAGCGCTATATTTTATAGCGCTTGTATATAAAGCGCTGTAAACATAGCGTGGGAGCGCTATATTTTACAACGCTTATATGCCAAGCGCTCTAAAAGCGTTGTAAATATTATGTGAAAGCGCTATATGACCCTACAACAGCACTTTTGCAAAAGCGCTTGTCAGTAAAGTGTTGTTGTATCCTCTGTTAATTTTAAAATATTATACAACAACGCTTTTAAATATGAAGCTCTTTAAAAAGCGCGATGTAAAAGACAATTTTTGGCGTAGTGCAACATTGTTGGTGGATTAGATGGATGGTGGATAGACACTGGCGCCTCACGCCATGTTTGTTATAATCGTGCTAAGTTTAAAACATACGCTATTACTTAAGATAAGAAAGTATTGATGGAAGATTCCCACACCACTAATGTTACTGGTATTGGAGATGTGGAATTAATATTCACCTCTACAAAGACCTTAATTTTGAAGGATGTTTCACACACTCCAGAAGTAAGGAAGAATCTGGTTTCTGGTTTTCTTCTTATTAAGGCAGGGTTTACTTAGTTTATAGGGGTAGATTTGTACACCATTTATAAAGATGGTATTTTTTTTGGGAAAGAGTACACCACTGATGGCATATTTAAATTGAATGTTGAAATCAATAAAATGTCTCCTTCTGCTTACATGTTGTGTGACTTTAATATTTGGCATGCTAGACTCTGTCATGTGAACAAACGTGTGATTTCAAACTTAAGTAACTTCGGCCTAATTCCACAGTTATCTTTAAATAATTTTAAAAAATGTGATTTTTATAGTCAAGCTAAAATAACAAAGAGTTCATATAAATCAGTAGTTAGAGAATCTTAACCTTTAGATTTAATACACTCTGATATATGTGAATTTCATGGGACGTTAACAAGAAATGAAAACTGTTATCTTATTACTTTTATTGATGGTTGCTCTTACTATACATTTGTATATCTAATAAAAAATAAAAGTGAAGCACTTGACATGTCTAAGATCTTTGTAACTGAAATTGAAAATCAATTTAGTAAAAAGATTAAGAGGTTTTGTAGTGATAGAGGAACAAATTATCATTCTAGTTTATTTAATGAGTTTTATAAAACGCAAGGAAGTACACATGAAACTACTGCACCATATTAACCTGAAATAAATGGTAAAGTTGAAAGAAAGAATAGAACTCTTGTTGAACTAGTTGTCGATTTATGCTTAACTCGTGTGCCGCATCTCATTGGTGGGGGAAATTATTTTGATTGTTTTCTATGTTTTGAATAGAGTTCTTAAATCTAAAAACAAAACATCTCTTTATGAGATAGTGAAGAAAAGAAAACCGAACTTGTGGGGGTAGGGAAGCAACTTTGATGTTGACTTCTATAAAAATAAACTTTCTTTCAAATCAAGAAATAGTGGGGGTAGGGAAGCAAGTCACGTTTCTGTAACAAGAAGCATCGAAAGCAACAAACAAGGCGAAAAAGAAACTCAAAGAAGTAAGAGAGTCAAAGTTGCTAAAGATTATGGACCCGAATATACGGCCTATTCTTTAGAAGAGGATCATGCAAATCTTAAAGAAGCTTTGTCATCATTGGATGTAGATTTCTGGCAAGAAGCTATAAACGATGAAATGAATTCTCTAGAGTCTAACAGGACCTGACACTTAGTAGACTTGCCTCCTAGTTGCATACCAATAGGTTGCAAATGGATTTTGAAAAAGAAACTAAAATCTTATAGAACTAATGATAGATACAAGGCTCGTCTTGTAGCCAAAGGTTTTAGACAAAGAGAAAATATAGATTTCTTCGACACTTTTTAACTGGTCACTAGAATAACATCCATTAGGATACTCAAAATTTGGTGATACACCAAATGAATGTCAAAACAACTTTTTTAAATGGTGACCTGGAAAAAGAAATCTATATGGAACAACCAAAAGGTTTTGAAATTCATGGGCAAGAAGACAAGGTATGTAATTAAGAGAAATCTCTATATGGTCTTAAACAAGCTCGTAAGTAACGACATGAAAAATTTGATAACTTAATTATATCGAATGAGTTTAAAGTGAATGAAAGTGACAAATGTATTTATTACAAATCTGAAAATGGCATTTGCACTATCATATGTCTCTATATAGACGATTTACTCATATTTGGTTCAAACATTCATGCTGCAAATATTGTGAAATCATTGTTGAGTAACAACTTTGATATGAAAGACCTCGAAGAAGCAAGTGTAATCCAAGGAATCAAGATTGCTAAGTCAGAAAAGGGAATTTGTTTAGATCAGTCTCACTTTGTAGAAAAGATCCTAAAGAAATATAAATACTTTGACTGTAAACCTACTTGCACGCCATATGATCCAAGTGTGAAACTTTTCAAGAAGGTGTTCGACCAAATTGAATATGCAAGCATCAATGGCAGCCTCGGGTATGCCATTGACTGTACTAGACCCGACATTGCTTGAGTCGTGGGACTGTTGTGCAGGTTTATCAGTAGACCTAATATGGAGCATTGACACGCTATCAAAAGAGTCATGAGATACCTAAAATGGACCATGAGTCTCGGATTACATTATCAAAGATTTCCTGCTATCCTTGACGGATAAAGTGATGCTAATTGGAACACCTTATCAGATGACTCCAAAGTAACCAGTGGCTATATTTTAGTATAGTTGGTGGTGCTGTATCTTGGAAATCGAAGAAATAGATGATATTGGTTCAATCCACTATGGAGTCTGAAATGATAGCACTAGCTACTGTTAGTGAAGAAGCGAGCTGGTTGAGATGCTTGCTAGCTGACATCCCTTTATGGCGAAACCCTATGCCAGCTGTGTCGATCCACTGACCTAGTACCACGGCTATTGCAAAAATTGAGAATCTTTATTTCAATGGTAAGAGATGGAAAATACAACGGAAGTACAACACAGTTAGACAATTACTTTCTAAATGAGCTGTTATAGTGGATCATATACACACTTATGAGAATTTAGCGGATCCTTTGACGAAACGATTAGCTAGAGAGAAAGTCCTAAATACATAAAAAGGATGGAACTATTGCTTATAGATCAATGTAGGGGTGTACATGGGCGCGGGTCGACCCGCCAGCCTGATCACCCAACCCGATTTTTACCTATACCTAGTCATTTTCGGGTCCGACCTGAACCAACCCGTTGAAACCCACTTATATTTGGTTCGGGTAATGGGTTCAACTTTTTGAACCTGTCGACCTTACCTAGTAACTAGTTAGATTTTTTTTTTTAAATTTTGTTTAGCAGCCCAATCGCAGGTGTTCATAAGTGATAATTTGTTTTGGCCTTCTAATCTCATATATGACTACTCATAAAATTCATATCTAATTTTTAAACTGTCTCTTTCAAAAACGAAATATAATTTTTGAGTTAAATATTATTTATTTAAATGTGATATTTTGTTATAGTTTTGCATAATGAATGTATGAATTCAAAGCTTATGTTTATGATGAATTTATTTTAAATTTTTTATTTTTGTTAAATACAAAATTTTGAATTAAATACTATTCATTTGAGTTAAATACTATTTATGAGCAAAAATGATGCTTATGCAAAAAATTATGCATATAATAAATTTAGTTTAAATTTTTTACATTTAAATCTATTAAACACTTTTTTTTGTATTTTTTTAGAAAATAGTAAGTATTTTGAAAATAAATAAATGAAGTACTACTATTAAAAAATTATGATAGGCTAAGTGGCGGAGCTTCTCTGGAACATAGGGGTGGTCATGACATTTGAGTTATAATTTTTTAAATAAATATTGATATATAACAAGTAGGGGTGTACATAGGCGCGGGTCGACTAGCCAACCCGCTCATCCAACCCAAGCCGTTCTTGATCGGGTCGGGTCGGGTAAATGAAAAAATTACAGGTTTAGAACTCAACCCAACCCAAAGATACTCGATCGGGTCCGGTATCAGATTTGGTCAAAACCCGCCAAACCCAACCCGCGTACACCCCTAGATCAATGAGTCACTCATGATGGTAACTCGACCTAAAAGACTAGATATCCTAAAAATTAGGTTCAATGGGTAATAACAAGTCATAGTGATATGAGATTAACAAACTTTTATATATGAGAAAAGCATGATTTCTGAAGCAATGAAATGATGAGATAATAGAAACTCTTAATGAGATATATACTCTATGTGGAATGGAGTACCTAGCTACAAGAGTACTCTTGATAGATTCACCTATGTGAATAAGGAAGTGGGGCTACTTCCTATGGAATTTCGAGACAAAATTCCTAGAATGTTCATTATACTAGGATAGACGTGCAGGTCCATTAATGCACTGGCTTTTCAGAATACACTTTATGAAAAGGTTGTGTGTGGGTTTGATGTCAGAGATAGAGTTCAAGACTACGAGTCACTCTTGTTGAATCTGAATCTTACTTGCTAGAAAAGGTTCAAGTCAGGAGACACCTCTGTTTATGCACGATCTTATAGAAGCTTTAAATGCTACTTCAGAATTTTTTTTTTAAATTCAAGTGGATGATTGTTGGAAATGATGATGATATTAATGAGAGCTAGTTGGTGTGAATTAAAAAAAATAAAGAAGTTCCTAGTAGAACGGATGACACAGACTAGTAGTGTTTATAAGGTGGAGGTATGGCAATTGGGGTATACCCCAAAGGGTACCACAATTTTGTGAACGGATGAGAATGCATCCAAATTGACCACAACACATATGCGAGCGCCGCCGCCGCAGTCCGGCTTGACTTGGCCGGGCCTGGGCTTGGGCTAAGTGGTGTATTTTTTTTAGTATCCAGAAAATTAAAAAAAAAATTTCTCATTGATACGTTGAACACGCATCTGCCCTCCATCGAGTCAACATTGAACATGTAAGACCCTTAATTTTTAAATTAAAATTATGGAATTAATATTAAGTGTATTTTGGGGATATTGTAAAATATTTAATATATGTATGTTTTGAGTGAATATATATATATATAAAGATTTATCTTGGAAGATGAATTAAGGTTATTGGATGAAGAGTACATTAATTTAATTACGAGTAATTAAATTAACGGGCAGTTAATTAAGGGATTATCGGCTAATTGCGACGAGACTGGTTAAGTGTTGAGGATCAGACAAGTGTCGGGTGAGGTGGCACCCACACAAGCCTATATTGGAGTGAGAAGGATGGGCAAAATCAGAACACCATTCCTCCTCCCTTACTGCCCTTACTGCATGTAACAGTACCCACCTTCTCCTTCCCTCCCATTCTGTTTTCTATTTCCAGTTCGTTCAAAAAAAAAAAAAAAAGGGGGTTCCTCAAAAGTGATATTACTTGGAAATCCAAGCACCAAACCAGAAAACCCCTAGTACAAAAGTTGTTCCCCTCGTCATTCCAGAACTAGGGAACCCATTTTCGTAGCAGCAAACGCAAGCGGGAGTTTCACCGATTTTTGACGCGTAAACGGGAACGAAAAACAGAAACGTGAGCAGTAGCAGAAATGCAACAAGGGTAAGGACACCTTCCACTTTCTAGTTGCATTAGGGCTGTAAATGCATAACTGTCATGACATTACTGATGTTTTCATCATTGTTTAAAGAAAAACTGTTTTTGCAATGACATTTTGAAAAAAATGAAGAAAATGCATTCTGTCGATGTGTAATGATTCTGTGATGGCTGCTGTTTGGTTGAATGCAGTAATGTTGTTTTGTTTTGTGTGTGGGAAAGCTGAAAAATGTCTTGCATGTTATTTTGAAGATGATCAAAATGCATATTTTAAAATTGTTGTGCTGGTTGTTATAAAATGCGAAAATGCACTCTGTTGGTGTTTTGGTGTATGTGATGCTTGCTATTTGGCTGAATGTATTAATGTTGTTCTGATGGTATAAGAATGCTAGAAATACTCTGCATGTTGTTTTGAGAATGCTCAAAATGTAAACGTTTGGGAATGCATGTTCTGTTTTGAGTTTGATATTCTGTTTGGGGGATTTAAGCAAAACTGTGATGTTGCTTTTGGTGTTGATGATTCTGTTTCTATTCTGTTGATGAAAATCTGGTGTTGCTGATGTTTTCAAAAGAGAAGGATTTTAAATGATGAAAATGTTTTTCTGGAAAAGTTGTTATTGATGAAAAATGCCTGAGTTTTGAGGTTCAAAAGAATGCGAATCTGTTTGGGGTTTTGTTGGTTTTCAAAAGAAAAAGTTTAAAAATGTGTTGAAGTCTAAGGAAAATTTTCACTGAATTCGAAGGTGTATTCGAATACAGCATGAGTATATTCGAATGCAACCTGCCAAGCTTCTGTTTTACTCAAGTTTTCAAACTTGTATTCGAATACGGGCCTCTGTATTCGAATACAGAGGAAGGATTTTTGCTTCTGACTTAGCATCTGTATTCAACTACGACTCTGTCGTATTAGAATACAAAAGTGAAATTTTAACACTGTATTCGCATCTGTATTCGACTACGACAGTCTCGTATTCGAATACAGGATGCTAACTTTCTCAATTTTTGCTTCTGTATTCGAATACAAGGGAGCTGTATTCGAATACAGATTCGAGTTTTTCCAAAAACTCAAGTTTTAGCTTATGTATTCGAATACAAGGAAGCTGTATTCGAATACAGATTCGTGTTTTCCAAAAAATCAAGTTTTAAACACTGTCATGTGAATTTTAAAGTGTTGGGAAACATTGAAAAGTTTGAAATGATTTAAAATGGAGTTTTGAAATAGTTTTGGAGAGGAGGTGATGAGGTTCTTGAAACCTTTAATGATTTTGGAGAAAATGCTGAGTTACACTATTTTTGTCTTCTGTATTCGAATACAAGTATGCTGTATTCGAATACAGAGTGTTAAATTTGCATTTTTAGTTTCTGTATTCGAATACAAGGGAGCTGTATTCAAATAGAGATTCGTGTTTTTCAGAAATTCAAGGTTTTAAACATTGTATTATAAACCTTAAGTATTGGGGAACATTGAGAAAGGTTGTGACAAATTAAAATGGGGTTTTTGTGATAGTTTGAAGTGGTAATGATGAAGCTTTTGAGACTTCTACTGAAGTTGTGAAAATACTGATTTTTACACTTTGACAGCCTCTGTATTCGAATACAAGAAGGCTATATTCGAATACAGAGTGTTGATTCTGCACTGATTTGGCTTCTGTATTTGAATACAAGGAAGTTGTATTCCAATACAGATTCGTATTTTCCAGAAATCTCAGTTTTAAACACTGTTTTATGAATTTTAAGAGTTGGGGAAAAGACTTATGATAATTAAGAATGAAATTTTGAGATAATGTAAGGTGATAATGATTGCTTGAATGTTTAATCATTGATGTGTTGATGATGAAATTAACTGTTGAGAGGTTTTGGGAAAATGATGGAAAGGTTGAATTTTCCTGATAAGGCATATTGTTTCAGTGAAGAGAAAA
This sequence comes from Cicer cuneatum, assembly GCA_037974295.1. Lineage (NCBI taxonomy): Eukaryota > Viridiplantae > Streptophyta > Magnoliopsida > Fabales > Fabaceae > Cicer > Cicer cuneatum. The sequence goes on along the minus strand of JBBPBO010000003.1, from coordinate 37,623,073 downwards.
CACTGCATATTCATGCATTGCATAGTCAAGTGGTACCCGCGATGGGCCAAAGAGTAATGCGTAAACGTGCTGATCTGTTGAGCGATTGCACGAGTGCTGGTCTGTTGAGCGACTGCTTTGGTACTAGTCTGTTGAGCGACTGTACCCTGAAATGTGCAGAAACGTGCTCATTTGTTGAGCGATTGCACGAGTTCTGGTCTATTCAGCGACTGCACTAGTACTGATATGTTGAGCGACTGCACTGGTGCTGATCTGTTGAGCGATTGCACCATAGTCTTGAGGGACGTTGATGTTAAACATATTTAAATTGTGCTGGTCTGTTGAACGACTGCACCTTGGTAATTCCAAGAAATTGTATACATGAGCATATACATATTGCATCGGGGGATTGACCGTTGGGTCACGATTTGGTTATATGATGATGATTGGAAAGTGACGTGTGTAAGTACGTGGTAAAATCTGAATTTTTTGATCAATGGTTGTGATTGCTGAGATGGTAGTTGTACTTACAATATGTTTTCCATATTAATTGGCTGCTGTTTGAAAAAGCATATATTTCATGAAATTTCAAATGAGCATCCTTAATTTTCCTCATTGTCATATGTTATACCATGGGTGCATCTGTTCTGTGATATAAATGCTATGTGTTTAATTGTTAATTTTGGTCGGTGACCCTTTTCTATTATATGTGGAATTTGGGCTTTGCCCTCAGATGCCCCCCAAACCCATGCCACCCGTGGGACCCGAGACGACAAAAACGTCGCTCGATTTCATTGATCGCTCCGTGCCTACTGCTTGGGTATACGACCCCATCTCAAGCAGGGCTACGTTCACGGGGTGATTGAAGAGGACCTGTAGGACCAATGGAGTAGTGCACTACGTGGAGCACAGCTATGCGAGGATTGACTTTCCTGTGCCTTCGCGTTTGGTATTGGAGGCGCACGGAATTTTTGATGATGCGGAGGAGCCAGCTATAGGGGTTGAGACGGAGGCCACCGTAGGAGTGGTGACTCCTAACCTGGTGATTGGAGGAGATGTACGATATTCTGAGGAGGAAGGAGAGGACAAAGGGTCCACGCCAGTAGCAGCTGAGATTCCGGGTCCATCTAGGATATCCGATGATTGTTATGAGATTCCGGCACCGCCGAAGCGACCTAGATTGTACATTGATCTGACTTCGGAGGAGACTGATCCCTCTCTGTATGATGAGAAGGAGGAGGTTACATCGAGGCGAGCGGCGGAGTCGGATGAGACTTGTTTGGGATGCGGAGGAAATCCGTGCTACTGTAGCTTTAGTGCATGATCGGTTAGATTTGATGTATAGGATTTGAGCTGGAAAATGTAATTTGTTTTATTTTGGAAATTATTGTACTACTTTTCCGCTAACTTGTTCCGCACTCTGATATTTTCTTTTGAGATTATGACACTGTTATCTTTTGAAATGCATTGATGTTTATTATTAAATTTTGAAAATTAAGTACTTAGTGATATTACGATGAAGTTATTTAATTACGTTCATCGATTAATCTACGACGTACTATTTTATGAAATGTATTTAAAGGAAATTTTATTTCAATTTTTTTTAATTAAATCTGAAAAATTCTTTTACTTATTTATTAAAAAAAAAATACACTCGCACTGTGTTTTAAACTCGGGGTGTTACAGAACATCTGATCCAGTTTTCCTTCCCGGATTCGTGCATCAGTTTGCCCCTGTCAAAACCTAGAAATTCTCGCTTTCCAATCTTCTGTGGATTCGCGCATCGTTTTTTTGCCCAGAAAAAACCTAGAAATTATTTTGTGGATTTGGTTAAATGGATCGCACAATTTTCTCTCCCTCAGTTGCACAATTCCTCTATAAATAGACGACTTTCCTCTGTTGGAAAAGCACACCAAAAGTTCTCTGAAATCTGAGACTTTTCTCTGCTTCTCCCTTCCTTTCTTTCTTTTTCTTCTCTTTCTTTTGAATGGTCATAGTACCATATTACGAGTGGCAACCATTTGATTGTCATATTGAGGGTGTAATTAGAATGATTTTCTATGGTACAGTGGAGCTCCGATACAATGTATCTGAGCTATTTTATCCTAGGGACTTCGTGACTGATAGCATGTCGTGCACAATTTGGCCGTGCCGCGAATCTTCTTAAAGAGAGAGCGACCTAGTCCGCGACTCAACCCAGTAATATTTTCGGTGGCATAAATAAATTTTTAAACTCAAAAACATCATCCCTTTGTTGTAGAATTAGACTTTCAATGTTAGTTAGCTTTATTAAAAGGAGATTCTTGTGTAAGGTTTGAATTTGACTTGATTGCATTCTTGTTTAAGAATGATTGATGATATATCTAGCTTGGAGGTGGTGTGTGCATGGTTACATTTATGCTTGTGCAGTTAGTATGTATGTTGGAGGATAAATTCCAGAATGAAGTGACGAAAGAACCTTGAGTTTATGATTAGATATATAATTCTTATTAATATGTAAAGGCTTTTTACCGAATATTCATCATTCTCGTTTAACTCAATGAATCTGAAATACAAAAAATTGGGTCTTTGGTGGGTGATTGCACGAACTGGCATAATTGTTTAATGGAAAAATTGTTGTTTGGTCGTGTATTGGTCAACCAGGGAAAAAGACTATTAATTCTTTGAAACAACGTTGAATCATGAGGGGGAGCTTTGAGTTGTAGAGATACTTTCAATCTTTTATATGTGTGCTACTTGGTTTTGAACCCAAAAGACATGCATCTGAAAAAATATTAAAGCACACTTCTGTTGACAAATATGAATGCTCTACTTTGAATGAGATATCTCCAAACAAAGAAAATAGTCTAAATCTCTAAGATCTTTAATATGAAAAGAAGAATGTAAAAAATATTTAATGAGATTATTTTCAGATTCAGGATCACCAACAAGAAGAATATCATCTAAACACTACGCCGAAAAGATCATTTTAAAGCGCTTTTTTTAAGCCTTTTACAGCGCTGTAGTATCTAGTGCTGTAAAAGGATACAACAACACTATTTAAAATAAAAAAAACAGCTGTAATAGGTCCATATATAAAGCGCGCTTCTTATACTAGATTTACAGCGCTTTTTCAAAAAAGCGTTGTAATAAGTCCATATATAAAGCGCACTTCTTATTCTAGATTTACAACGTTTTTGCAAAAGAGCGCTTTAATAGTATCACATTCAGATTCTTATCAACATTAATATTCTCATTCACAAATATCAAATTTCATATTCACATCAACGATATCAATTACATATATATTCACAACAACAAATTACAATTACATATATATTCACAGCAACAAATTACAAGTAACAATAAATTACATGTTATTGACATTAGCAACATATTCACAGTATGAATTACATATTCATAGAATAAATTACATGCTACTCCAGTAGCAATTTCTCCATCAATTTTTTTATTTACCCTACTATAACAAAAAATAAAATAAACTAATTAGAATAATGATCAGTTCGCACCATAATATACAATAATAAAATTAAAATTTCCAGCAATGTGAAACTCACCTATTAACAAATTATATAGTTTATAATCTACCACAATGTATCAAAGTAATGTTTACTTACAATTTTTTGCTCTAAACGTGCATACCCCATACGCGATCTTTTGTATGGATGCATTGGGTTCTTTGCTCGCTCCCGATTTGCTGTACTTATATTCTATATATAAATATAAAAAAATAACGACCGTGTAAAAAAATGAGATATGAATATGAATAAAACACACATGCTAATAATATAAATATTACCACAAATGCGGGGTCTGAACGTTTAGCTACAAAAGAGCTCCACTCTTCAGTTGATATGTAGTGTTTGTAAATTTTTGGAGCTTCAACATTCAAATTTCCACACTTATCTCTTAAGTAACAATTCGACAGATGAGATCTAAATCCTCTGTGAAGTTTACCAGCAACTCTAAGCACGTAATTTTTCCGCATATCTTCAATGTTAAAGACGCTCTGCAAACCAAATAAATAAAGAGTTTGAATAAAAGTATTTCAATGAAAAAAATTATAAGTAACAAAAAAGTGGAGTAAAAAAGTTATTTGTATATCACTCCACAATATGTCTTTAGCATCCTTCAAAGCTTTGTCTCTCCAATCATCAATTGTTATTGGGAGATTTTGACGAACAACAGCACCGATGTAACTTACCATCATTGAACTGTTGGGCTCAATCGGCTGGCCACTTTCATTCCATCCCACCTAATAAACTCATAGAGTGTAAGCGTTGGCTTTCAAAAAAGAAAAAAAAATCTAAACAAAAGTATAGTATATATACCTCAAATTTTATTCCACTACTTCTTGCTTTGATGACTTTTTGCATTATAGTTGCCCCACGTTTCACTTCGTTTTCATAGCCTTTAGCGTTGATGACTTAAGTGTTTACAGCTTCATAATTTTGACAACCTAAATCGTTATTAGAATTCATTTATCTACACATTTCACACAGTATAAGTTCAACATATAGTTTAGTGACAACAACAGATTGATGACAACAAGATATTAATAACAATACATGTAGTTTAGGGTTACGAGGTCGCAGAAAAACAAGTAGAAATGTCTTGTGCCGCGAGAAGAGGGCACTAGGGTTCCACAAAGAGCACTTTAAAAAACTTAATAACAAGCGCCTTAAAATCCTTTATGGTTCGTAGGGATAGTACGTAGTGAAAATGGAGAATAATGAAAATAGAGAGTATGTAATGAAGATATGGACAGTAGGGTTCGCACTATGGAGAAGAGGGTCGGGTTCGTATGGAGAGTAATGAAGATGAAGAGTACGTAATGAAAAAGGGTTTCACACTGCCAAGTTGTTCGTAGGGAGAATACGTAATGAAGAAGAAAATGAAGAGGTGGTTTCTTATTGTCAGTTTACATAATATTTAAAAAAAACCCTTTTATAGCGCTTTTCCAAATAGCACTTTAAAAGACCTAACCTATTACAACACTCTTCCAAAAAGCGCTTTAAAAGACTATATAAAAAGCGCCTTAAATAGTCTTTTACAGCACTTATAAGTACACTTTATAAAAGGCGCTATATGAGCATTTTACAGCGCTTATGGCGAAAGCGCTATAAATGTTTTGTACTTGTAATTTATTTTTTAAAAGTCTTTTACAGCGCTTATGGGCAAAAGCGTTGTAAATGTTTTGTACTTGTAATTTATTTTTTAAAAGCCTTTTACAGCGCTTATGAGCAAAAGCGCCGTAAATGTTTTGTCTCTTGTAATTTATTTTTTAGAAGCCTTTTACAGCGCTTATGAGCAAAAGCGCTGTAAATGTTTTGTCTTGTAATTGTAATTTATTTTTTAAAAGCCTTCTATAGCGCTTATGGACCAAAGCATTGTAAATGTTTTATTTTGAAATTGTAATTTATTTTTTAAAAGCCTTCTACAACGCTTATGGACCAAAGCACTGTAAATATTTTTTAAAAGCCTTTTACAGCGCTTATGGGCAAAAGCGTCGTAAATGTTTTGTCTCTTGTAATTTACTTTTTAAAAGCCTTTTACAGCACTTATGGGCAAAAGCGCTGTAAATGTTTTGTTTTGTAATTGTAATTTATTTTTTAAAAGCCTTCTACAGCGCTTATGGACCAAAGCATTGTAAATGTTTTGTTTTGTAATTGTAATTTATTTTTTAAAAGCCTTCTACAGCGCTTATGGACCAAAGCACTGTAAATGTTTTGAAATTAAATATTGAAAAGCCTTAGATGATCTCTAAAATGATTTTATGAAATTGTTCATACCAACTTATATGATGAGTTCAGATTATAATAAAAAAATTTATCAAATTGTCATCTCTAAAATAATTAAATAATATAATTAAAAAAATTATATGATGAGTTCAAGTTCTGGCAGAAAATCAGTATATCAATGCGTGTATATCAATGCTAAATTACATGATCAGTTCTAGTTCTGGAAGAAAATCAGTATAAGCATAAAATCAAATACAGTTCAAGCTAAATGCTAAATATTCAGTTCTGGCAGGTCAAGTTACATGAAATTAGTATAAATTACACGATGAGTACATATCATTACATGACTTATATAAAACACATAAACACCATAAGATCCCTTTCTTCTTTTCCTGGTGGGATTGACATTTGTTTGTCCCTTAACGATACGAAACGATGGATTAATCCAAATTCCCTCATCATAATCATCTCTAAGATATAAACCATCATCAGTTGAATCAATTTCACGTGGTTGTTATGTCGCAAAGAAAATATCATTACCAACATCGTTGTTATCATCACTTATTTTATTGGTCGATAGGACAACAAACTATTTATCATCAGCAAGATCAGTGACATAAAATACTTGTTGAACTTGCGACGCTAAAATAAAAGGCTCGTCTTTGTATCCCACCCTAATAAAATCGACAAGCATGAACCCTGACTCATCAATTCGAACGACATTATTATTATCGACCGACTTGCAACCAAAGATGGGAACATGAAACATTGTGTAATCCAACTCCCATATGTGCTCGATAACCCCAAAATATGATTGGGTTTTTGTCTTTTGCACTTGAGATATGCATCGCTTCAGCTACTAGAGTGACTCCGCTATTTTGCATAGTGGTTTGATCATCTTGTTTTGTGGTATAAAATGTATAGCTGTTAATTACATAACCGGTGTAAGAAAATAAATGTAAACTCGGGCCATTTTCCAGCCACCTTAATCTCTCTAAAATTGTAGCGGGGTCTATATCAAACTTTTAGTTAATGTGATATTTTAGCCATGTTATAAAATTTCGATTGCGCTCCTGTGTTATCCAATTTTTATTCTTGTTCATGTTCAAACTAGATAACTTATCCATGTGTATTGTAACATACGATTGAACCTCATCATCATTGTGCAGAGCATACAATTGTGCCTGCTCCCATTCTGTCCTTGATATAGTCATTATTCTCTTTCCAATTATGCTTTCTCCTGTTATTCTTCCTGAATGACGAGACATAGGAAGTCCTATGGATTCAACATTGGATAGATATTCAGTACAAAATTCAACAGCTTCTTCGACAATGTACCGTTTAGCAATACAACCTTCTGGTCGACTTCTACTTTTTACGTACCCTTTTAATATTTTCATATATCATTCTATCGGATACATCCATCTCATATAAGCTGACCCACAAATTTGTGTCTCCTTAACAAGATAAACAGTAAGGTGAAGCATTATATCAAAAAACGAGGGTGGGAAATACATTTCAAGCTCACACAAAGTAACAACAATTTCCGTCTGAAATGTCGGTAATTTCGGAGGATCGATCACTTTACTACAAATTTCTCTGAAGAAGAAACATAATTTAGTTATGGCTCGTCAAACTTTTTCAGGTAAAATGGAACGTATACCTATTGGTAGCAAATGCTCCATTAGAACATGACAATCATGAGTCTTCAAACCTTTTAACTTGAGGTCTCTCATATAAACTAAATTTTTAATGTTTGAACTGTATCCTTCTAGAACTTTAACTTTGTGTAGAAATTTACCTAAAACATTTTGTTCCTTTCTAGATAGAGTATGAGCGGTTGGAGGTAGATATGTGCGATTTCCTTTCTTTATGGGACCGAATTCATTTCTTATTCCCATATCGACCAAATCCAATCTTGCATTGATGCCATCCTTAGACTTTCTTGGAACACTGAGTAACGTACCAATAACACTATCAAATACATTTTTTTCAATATGTATCACATCAAGAAAATGTCTTATATACAATGACTTCCAATATGGCAATTCAAAGAAAATTGACTTTTTCTGCCACCCAGTTTTGACAAGCTCTCTCGCAAATGGTTTGCTAAATTTATTGGTCAAACCTTGTACTTTTTCCAATATTTGATATCCAGTCGGTGCTTTTGGAGCAGTACCTTCCTCAAATTTTCCATTGAATGCATTTATCCACTCACAATAATGATGACTAAAAGGTAAAAATCTATGATGTCCAAGAAAGACGTTCTTCTTACAATGTTTCAACCACATCCAATCTGTACTCTCTTCACATATAGGATATGTACACTGACCTTTAATGTTATATCCTGATAAATTACCATGTGATGGAAAATCATTAATTGTGTCGAACAACATAGCCCTCAAATTGAAACATTCTTTATTATACCCATCATAAACTTCCACACCTGTCTCCCACATATTTTTTAAATCTTCAGTTAAAGGAGCCAACAATATGTAGATATCATTCCCCGGTTGTTTGGGTCCAGAAATTAACAGAGACAACATCATAAACTTACGCTTCATACATAACCATAGAGGTAGGTTATAAATCAACAAAATCAAAGGCCACGTGCTGCGTGATATGCTTTGAACACCATGTGGATTCATTCCATCAGTAGAAAGTGAAAGTCGTAGATTTCTTGACTCTCTACCGAAATCAGGATACTCATGATCAATTTTTACCCATTGTGGAAAATCTGCAGGTGTCGTAACTTTCCATCTTTAATTCTTTCATCTACATGTCATGTCAAGTGTTTTGAATCTTCTTCACTGTGATATATGCGCCTAAAACTTGGTATTATAGGAAAATACCACACGACTTTTGTTGGAGTAGATTCTTTCTTCTTATATTGAGAGACATTTCATTTCGAACACGCCTTTAGTAATTCATATTCGTTTCGAAATAAAATGCAATTGTTAGGACATGCAAGAATCGTTTTGTATCTCATGCCAATAGAGCACAAAATTCGTTTAGCCTCGTAGGTTTGACTGGGAAGTTCATTATCATCTGACAACATATCTTTTAGGAGTGTTAATAATTATGTGACGCTTTTATCAGACCATCCATTACTCGCTTTTATGTTGTACAACTTTAATATCGCCAAAAGTCTTGTGAATTTAGAACAACCATTAGATAATGGTTTCTCTGCATCACTCAATAAACTCTTTCTACTGATCTGCTTCAATAAACTCTTTCTACTGATCTACCATCCATTCCTTCAATAAACTCTTTCTACCATTAGATATTGTGAATTTAATATCTGCATCACTGCAACAATTTAGGACAATCCCGAAGATCTTCTTCAATTGCTTTTGCAATCTCTTCAACTCGGTCCTGCTCATATGTATTTGCGTTGAAATCATTTGAATCATATGTCGCATCATTCTCAAAATAAGTGTTCCCTTTTTTTCTCACCATGTCTTATCCAACATGTATAGCTTTGATTAATTCCATGCCATACTAAATGTTTTTCCAATTCATCTGCTCTAATGTGTTTTCCAAAACAATATTTTAAACAAGGACCAATGATTCGATTTGGGTCTTTTGCATTCTTCACTGCAAATTCAACAAACTCCTTCACTCTATTCTCATACTCTTTTGATAATCGATTGGCAGATATCCATTTCCGGTCCATTTTATATGACCTATATGAATGCAGTGTTACACAAATTTATCAATCTATAACATTATACCAATCTATAGTATATATGCATACAAGTCCAATTTCAAAACATAACAGAAAAGGTCTTGAGTGCCTTCTCTCAGCGACACTCTGAGTTTGTTAGCAGTCAAATACCGAACAACTCTAGGTTCGGGAAAAAGAACTAACTTGCGAGCACAATCCAAGACTACATAATTATACGACATCCATCCATGCTGAGAATGATCTCGAGTGACTGTAGGGGTAAACAGATTAAATTAACCAAGAAATCTCTATTCTGAATAGTTATAGGATAGCGTAAACATGTAGAATTTATGATCAAAGTCTTAGCAGGTGTGGAAACAACCAAATCAAAAGGCAAGGAAGACATAGATAGCTTCAAACGATTCACACATTCCATAGCAATGAAGGAATGGGTTGCCCCTGAATCAAAAAGTGCAGTTAGTGTGTAACCTGCAATCTCGTTGGATCAAATTGTGGGATTGATTCCCGGCTTCAGCACCCATGTGATAAACATGTCCCCTAGCAGTAGGACGAGTAGCCTTAGTTGCATTCACTGTTGGTTCCACCTTTGGAGCCTTGCAATCCCTTGCAAAATGTCTTGGCTTCTGTCAATTGTAGCATGAAGGACTCATAATGGTACAAGCAGTAGCATAATGTCCCTCTTTCCCGCATGGAAAACCTCTGGCCCCTTGTCCCAGTTGTCGTCCAAAGTTCTGGTTCCTCGGGCGATTCTAGCCCCTGTTGTTGTTCTGTGGCCGGTTATATGGCTTAGCAACCTACTTCCCTTTATTGTTCTGATAGTTCATCCAGCTAGGCCCTCCTGAATTAAAGTCCCCTCCTCAGTTGGCCCTCTTGTTCTTCATATCCTCAACCTCTCTACACTTCTCCAATAAGGCTTGGAAACGTTGAATTCCCATTGGTAAGACCGAGTCTTGAATCTCATACTTCAGTACATTTTGGAAACGATGACACATAAATTATTCATCCACCTCTTCACGGAAAAATCTGAAATGCCTTGACAAGGACTCAAACTTAGCAGCATACTCACCCACCGTCATGTTTCCTTGGCGCAATGTAAGAAAATCATCACCCATCTTAGTCCTAGTGCTCATCGGGAAGTATTGAAGGTGCAAACACGAGAAGGGCGGTTGAATTGTGTTTCACTAACTTGAATACTTTTTCTGTTTTTGCAGTTTTAAAACAAAACTTGATGTATGAATAAAACAGAGTTAGCAGCGAATATAAAGTAAAATTAAAAACACAGAATTTTATACTGGTTCACCGTTAACGAGGCTACGTCTAGTCCCTTCACCTTGAAGGATTTCACTAATTCAAACCTTGAATTACAACAGTTCCACTGATCCTCCAAGTCAGTCTTCTCAAACATGCTAACAATCCTAGACTCTTGAGGAATACAGCATCTGTCTTCTCCTGCCAGTCGGACAATCCCAGATTGTAGAAGGAATTACAACACTTTGAATCTAATTGCCAAGTAATCTGCTACCCCTTCTGACTCCCTCAAATTGTAGACTCTACTTCAACAACTTAGATCTGACACAATGGAAAGAAAATAACACGAGTGCTTGCTTCTTGAATGCTGGAACTCACAATTGACCTCACTGAAAACTTGAGTGTTTGCTTTGGAAGTGTATGACTCTTTTGTGATTTTCAATGCTAAGTATTCTGCCTTGAGCCTCCTTTTATAGATGCAAATTAGGGCCTCTTCCAAGATTAATTTCGAGCTAAATCTTGCTGAATTCTCTTGCAAAAATATCTTGACCAATTAGGCTTCGTTTAAATAAAAAACATATCTTTTTTCAGCTTCAGATTTGCTTTCAAAAATAACTGGCCAATCATGTCTTTAGTTTCTTCCCGCCAACAGCTCCTGAATTCCACAATACTTCACTTTATTTTTGTAATAAATCTTTTTAATACTTTGATCAAAATAAATTAAAATCTCCACCGTTAATCCTCATGATTAAATCTGGACCATTTGATCTTTTGCGCTAATCCACATCTGGACCATACTAAGTGATCTGCTGTGATCCTCTAATTTCGGCCAACCCTGGACCACACTTTCTAACCTTCTGATATCGGTCATCCTGGTCTAGCAAACTGATCTGTTGTGATCCTATGATCTCGCACACTGCTGGACCACACATTCTGATCTTCTGATCTCGGCCAACATTAGGCCAAATACTTAAATCTGAACCATTGATCTGAAAATCTTCCCTCTGATCTGGACCAATTATGGACTTGGTCTGGATTAAACTGAAATTAAATCTGGACAAATAATATTTCAATCTGGACATTTTCCCTTCTATTTTGGATCAGTTCTGGATCAATTCTGGAGATCATTTCTTCTGGTCTGGACATAGTTTCATACCCTGAACCATGTTATCTTCTGGTCTGGATTAAATCTGCATTGATTCTCTTGTTCTGGACCCATTAACTTATCCTCTAATTAAGGCTGGATCAAGTCTGGGCTGTTTATTATTTCACTGCCAGACCATCTTCTGGTCAGAATAACTTCTGGAATAAATCTGACATTTGACATCTTCTAGTCTGGAATAACTCTCCCTCTGGCAGGCTTCCCTCTGGTCTGGTCCAGGTCTCCTTCAGACTTTGCTTCCTTCTAATCTGGGCTAGCAAAGATATCCTTTGGTAGTGTTTTGACATCCTGGTGTATCCTCTGGTAATTCCAGGATGCATTCTGGATGCATTTTCTGCCTCTGCAAACTTCATTTTCTGGTGGTATTTAATGTAATAATTCAAGATACAAAATAAGATTACATGGAGTGCTTTTGTAAACATCAAAATCCTAAGTACTTAGAACCAACTTGGTTCCAACATGTATTTCGATTAAACTATTTTGAGAATATTCTAGAGTAGTTTGCTCAAATTCTGTTTTGAGTCTTTTGCTCACTGATGCTTTACTTCTAGAGTGTATTTCGATTAATCTGTTTTGAGCATTTTGCTCCGCTTCTATTTTGAGCATACTTTTAGCTAGATTCTGTGTCTCGAGTCTTTTGCTCCAATTTTGTTTTGAGCATTTTTCTCATCTATTTTGAACATATTTTTAGATAGATTATGTTTCTCGAGTCTTTTGCTCTAATTCTGTTTTAAGCATTTTTCTCAGATTCTGTTTTGAGCATTTTTCTCAAAATCTGTTTTGAGCATATTTCTCAGACAGATTCCTCTGATGATATCCTGTGGTAACGTCATCCCTTGATTTCTGCTTCTGGTGACGTGATCCTCTGATCTATTCTTCTGGTGACATTTTTCATTCTTCTTTTAAGTCAAATATGTTATTTTCATAAAATACATTTGTTAACATCAAAACTTTAATTGCAAGAACCAACTTAGTTCCAACATGCATTGACCAAGCACCATGACTGGTGTTTAAATTTTATTGCTTAGAACATCTGCAACATAGTCAAGTCTTCTCCTACCAATCTGACAACCCCATATTGTAGAAGGAATTACAACGCCTTGAATCTAATTGCCAAGTAATCTGCTACCCCTTTTGACTCCCTCAGATTGTAGACTCTACTTCAACAACTTAGATCTAACACAAGGGAAAGAAAATAACACAAGTGCTTGCTTCTGGAAAGCTGGAACTCACAATTAACCTCACTGAAAACTTGAGTGTTTGCTTTGGAAGTGTATGACTCTTTTGTGATTTTCGATACTAAGTATTCTGCCTTGAGCTTCCTTTTATAGATGCAGATTAGGTCTCTTCCAAGCTTAATTTCGAGCAGTATCTTGCCATATACTCTTGCAAAAATATCTTGACCAATTAGTCTTCACTTAAATAAAAAACATATCTTTTTAAGCTTCCGATTTGCTTTCAAAAATAACTGGCCAATCATGTCTTTAGTTTCTTCCCGCCAACAGCTTCTGAATTCCACAAGACTTCACTTTATTTTTGAATCAAATTCTTTTAATACTTTGATCAAATTTAATTAAATCTCCACCGTTAATCCTCATGATTAAATCTGGACCATTTGATCTTCTGCGCTAGTCCACATCTGGACCATACTAAGTGATCTGCTGTGATCCTCTGATTTCGGCCAACCCCGGACCACACTTTCTGATCCTCTGATCTTCTGATCTCGGCCAACCTGGTCTAGCAAACTGATCTGCTGTCATCCTCTGATCTCGGCCAATGCTGGACCACACATTCTGACCTTCTGATTTCGGCCAACACTGGGCCATGGTCTGATCTTATGATCTTGGCCAACACTGGACCATATGCTTAAATCTGGACCATTGATCTAAATAGCTTCCCTCTGATTTGGACCAATTCTGGACTTGGTATGGATTGAACTGAAATTAAATCTGGACAAATTTTATTTTAGTCTTGACATTTTACCTTCTGATTTGGATCAGGTCTGGATCAAATCTGGACATCATTTCTAATGGTCTGGAATAGTTTCATACCCTGAACCATGCTATCTTCTGGTCTGGGTCAAATCTGGATTGAATCTCTTGTTCTGGACCCATTAATTTATCCTCTTATTAAACCTAGATCAAGTCTGGACTGTTTATCATTTCACTGCCAAGCCATCTTCTGGTCAGAATAACTTCTGGACTAAGTCTGACTAATGATTCCTTCTGGTCTGGATCAAGTCTACCTCTGACAGGCTTCCTTCTGGTCTGGTCCAGGTCTCCTTCTGACTTTGCTTCCTTCTGATCTGGGACAGCAAAGATATCCTCTAGTAAATCCAGGATGCATCCTCTGGTACCTTCTGGATGCATTATCTGGTGTCTTCATCTTTTGCCTCTGCAAACTTCATCTTCTGGTGGTATTTAATGTAATAATTCACGGTATAAAATAAGATTATATGGAGTGCTTTTGTAAACATCAAAATTCTAAGTACTTAGAACCAACTTGGTTCCAACAAGTATTTGTCCAAAAACTTCTTTTTGAACGACTCCCAATTCACCTCCTTATGAGCTAATCCCATCAGAAGCCTTGTACTTCTTCACCAATATTCTGCATCCCCTAACAGCAGATATGTAGCATAGTTGACCTTTACCATTGCCTGGCAATTTATCATTTCGAAAATTTTCTCCGTTTCCTGAATCCATTGGTCCGCTCTTTCTGGACCCTCATCACCCTTGAACTTTGGAGGATTATGACGACGAAAATCCTCTAGTCCTCTTGATTCAGCAGCACGAATCTCTCTTTCTCTTTTCTCTAGATCTCGTTGAGTCTTTGCAGTCGTCTGTGCAACAACAAATGCAACCATATTATTCATCGCTTCAGCCATCCGATCATCCCGGCTGACGTTGGCTCTTGCAGTGTTATCTCTTCTTGGAGGCATTGTTCCCTACAAAACCATCATCAAGTAGAAATCTCACACCACTTAGAATAATCCCAAAAATATAATTCAAGAGCATCATCACTTCAGCACATCACAATTATACAAGACTTGACACTCTAACTACTTGCTCCTATGCATGATCAGATAACGACTCCCACTCAACAATCTAACCAGAACTCTACGCAAAAGTCTAACCAATGCTTAACTAAAACATTAACCAAATGCTCTGATACCAAAAATTGTAACACCCCAATTTTTTAACAGCGCGAGTGTATTTTTTTTTTTTCAAAATAAAAAGAAATTTTCAAAAATTATTCAAAATTATTAAAAGAAAATAAAATTAAACCACTTAAATAAATTGAAATTAAACCATTTCAAAATAATATGGCGTCGAAATCCAAAACGACAAAAGTAGTTAAATAATTACATTATAATTATAGCCAAGTAATTTAATTTTGGGAATTAATACTTTTAATATATCAAAAGGTAGTACATCAACAAAAGTCACTGTCATAATACCTCAAAAATTCGGATCACGGACCCACTAAGATATTATCAGAGTGTGGAATAGATATACAATTATCCCAAAACAAATAAATACATTCACCAAGCACTAGGCCCTATACAACAAGACTAAACTGATCTGATCATGCACTAAAACTACAGTAGCACGGTTTCCACAATAATTGTAAAGGGTCACCAACCGAAATTAACAATTACCACATAGCAGTTATGTAAAAGATAACAAATACATTCATGGCATGTTCCAATGCTAAGACAACAGTGATAAATAAGTATGTTCACTTATTAAAACGTACACATCTACATCTTTGCAAAATAGCCAATTTAACATATAAATCATGTTGCAAGTACAGATACAATCCACAATCACAACACTCATTTGGCACTTAGAATTCATGAGATACTTGCACACATCGATTTCCACTCATCAGCTCATATCAAATCATGACTCACAGGTCAACCATCCCAATGCAATATGTATATGCCAATGTACACAACTCTTGGAATTACCATGGTGCAGTCTCTCACGGACCAGGACGATTTATACATGTTAGCCTCTCACAGGCCTAACACACATAAGTTAAATCCTCGCACGGATAGAATGGACCGTCTAATACACGCGGAACCACTCCGTAGCCCGGATAGAACAGATCGTCTAATACACACGGAACCACTTTGAAATCCGAATAGAATAGACTGTCTAATATACGCGGAACTACTCTTAAACCCGGATAGAATATACCGTCTAATACATGCGGAACTACTCTATAACCCATCACGGTTACTACTTAACTTCGCGGCCCATCACGGTCACCGCATCAACTCTGTGGCCCATCGCGGTCACCACCTGACTATGCAATGCATGAACATGCTATGTTTTCTCTTCACTGAAAATAGTATGCAAATGCAATCTAAAACCCAGACACTCCATCACCACCTCAAGAACTTTATATAATTTGTCATATGCCTTACAATTGTTTCCCAAATCATTAAGTGCATAAGCCAATGTTTAAAACAGTGGCAAAATCAGCACTTCTGTATTGGAATACAAAGTTGTCGTAGCCGAATACAGATGCGAAGTCAGTGGCAAAAACCACAATTCTGTATTCGAATACGACAGGTTCAAAATTTGAATAAAAACTAAATTTTTACAGAAGTGTATTTGAATACGCCAGTGCCGTATCCGAATACATCTTCGAAAATATTCGGATTTTCCATTCCTTCCCTTGCCTCACATACATACGTATATATAGGCATACCCCTCACTTACTATATAAATATATATACATATTATAATGAAACTTGCCCCTCAAGCAACTAAATACTCCCGTCGCAACTTTGTTGGAAGATAAAATCTTGATGAACTGCCTGATATTTAACTACTCGTAATTAAATTAAATAATCTTTCGTTCAATAATTTTACTCAATCTCAAAAATATTTATATACATATAAAAATATACATATATCAAATACATTTACAAATATTCTAAAATACATCTGGTATTTAATCCATAATTTAATTTAAATTTAAAGGTCTTACACAGTGCACTTGGATTTTCTCTAGGATGAAGATAGTAAGGAGAAGTTGGATTTCTTGTGTAATTATATGTCTATATATATATATATTGCTAAGCATTTGATTCAAATCATTAATTAAAGAATACAAGTTCGATTTTTATAATGACATGATTAATTTCTAAGGAATTATTGATGAGAGGATATTTTCTTATTTAACATACTAAGTATGGTTGGGGACATCTTAAAAAATTATTTACTTATCCTATGTTCCTGTGTTTTTAACTATGTTGGAATGATGTTTGCAGATTATTAGCATTAAAGAATTGAAAAATATCATCAAATTGCTCCTCTGATTTTTAATGCAAAGCTTAATGCAAAGCGAAGTCACGTTACCTACCACACTTAAAAACATAGTCTTAGGATTCAATTCATGTCCTCTAATTACTTGTATATGTATTTTTTTTTTCTATTGAGTTAAGGTACTTGTGTTTTTATTCAAAAATCAGTTTTAATATTTTTAGAGTTCATAATTCATCTTATTTTAAAATATTTTGAAATTTAACTATATTTTATTGAAACCCTTGTTTATGATTACTGGTTTGTAAATATACGTTTTGATAAAATGTGTGGTAAATATATAACTTTTATGATAGTTGTTCATGAATATATGATTTTGATGGTAAGAACATAGAATGTATGATCTTAGTGATTTTTAATGAGGTGATGATTTTGTATAAATGATTTTTGAAGCATATAACATGATATTTATGGGCTGTGTGGGAATATTTAATTTTTATAATATATCATCATATCATGGTAAATACATCTTCGTGGAAGTTGCATTTGCCACTAATTTATTTTCTTCATTGGAATGAGTGATTTTTCTATGTAGATGTTGTCTTTGTGGCTTGTTTATTTTCCCATTAGTATGGGTGACTTTTCAATGTGAAGTTTCCTCAGTGACATGTATTATATTTGGATCATATAGTTTTAAGAAAAATAAAGAACATTGAATTGTTCTACGTTTGTTTTGTTGTGATTAATGTGTATCTAATGTGTTAATAATTTCTCTTAAATGATTTGATGTTATAATGAGATATTGATTTTTCTCAAGTGATTTTGACATTACAATGTGATATTATTTCTTTGCGTATTTTGACATACCATAATATGTTTTGATGATTATTGATGATTAATGCTTTTTGATGATTATTTGCATGTTTTGCTTATATTATAATATTAATATGATTTCAAAATTCAGCCCTAACAAAAGAATTATTCTCATCCATATGCAAATTAAGTATCTTTGATTTTGTTTGCATTTAATTTATTTGTAGGTTAAACTGTAAACGTACCTTTCTTATTTGGCCACCAAGTGATAGTGCATTGTTTGATAGCTCGTAGAAACACTGTCATAAGCACTATCTATGCATGTTCTTTCAAGAAAGTAGTATGCATGAAATCATCATCCTATTCCTTCTTACTTGGAAACCTCAAGTCCTTTACCATCAAATGTTGATTAACTAGATAAGTGAGAGGTTGTAAAGTAATAGCATGAGAAGAATTTCAAAAACGATTCTTTTGTCCTTTTTTTGCGCTTCATTTATTTTTCATAAAATATCTTTTTATGTCATGTCAGAATATTCAAAGAATGTCATCGTTAAAGCATTCTCATTTCACACACGCTTGAAACATATATGTTAAAGGATTAGAGGACAACCTTATTAGCATTAGCCAACTTTGTGACAAGGGTAACAAAATAACTTTCAACAAGAATGAATGCATTATCCGAAATGAGGTATCAAATGAAATTCAATTTGTTGGTAAGCGTTACAAAAATATTTTTATAATTAATCTTGATGATTTGTCTTTAAAAATGAAATGTCTAATGGTAAGTGGCAACAAATTTTGCATGGCTATGGCATAAAAGATTTTCACATATCCATATGGATCATTTAAACAAGTTAGTCAAGCATGAACTTGTTGTAGGCTTACCAAAGATGAAATTTATTAAAGACAAATTATGCGATGCTTGTCAAAAGGGTAAGCAAACTAAGGTTTCCTTCAAACCCAAAAATATTGTATCAACTTCAAGACCACTTCAATTGTTACATATGGACTTGTTTGGTCCATCAAGAACTAAAAGTCTTGGTGGAAAAACATATGGACTAGTAATTGTTGATGATTACTCAAGGTTCACTTGGACCTTATTTTTGGCAAATAAAAATGAAGCTTTTAAAGCATTTAAAAATTATGCCAAAAAAGTAGTCCAAAATGAACAAACAACCAAAACTGTATAAATAAGAAGTGATCGTGGAGGAGAATTTCAAAATGCTTCTTTTGTTGACTTTTGTGAAGAAAATGGAATCTTCCATAACTTTTCAGCACCAAGAACACCTCAACAAAATGGAGTTGTTGAGAGAAAGAACAAATTATTGGTAGAACTTGCACGAACCATGCTAAGCAACTCAAGTCTACCAAAATACTTTTGGGCAAATGTTGTAAGTACAGCTTGCTATGTATCCAACCGAGTAATGATTTGGCCAATTCTAAAGAAGACTCCATATGAACTCTCTAAAGGTAGAAAGCCAAACATCTCTCACTTTCACATATTTGGATGTAAATGTTTCGTGTTGAATAATGGTAAGGAAAATCCGATGAAAAATCCGATTAACGGATTTTTATTGGTTATTCCTTATCAAGTAAAGCCTTTAGAATTTTCAATAAAAGTACTTTATTAGTTGAAGAATCTATGCATGTATCATTTGATGAAACTAACCCCTCAAAAGAAGATAAAATTATTTATTGTGATGATGATGATGATTTTATAAGTGATGATATAAGCAAGGACAATCAAGTTGATCAATCGATTCAAAAGATTGAAATCAATGTAGAACAACAATGATCTCCCTCAAGAATGGAGAACCCATCGTGATCACCCCATTGATAACATCATTGGTGATATCAACAAAGGAGTTACTACAAGGCTAAATCTCAAATATGCTTGTTTGAATATGGCATTTGTCTCTCAGATAGAACCTTTTAAGGTAGGTGAAGCTATTAAGGACGATCAATGGATACTTTCGATGCAAGAAGAACTAAACCAGTTTCTATGATACAAGGTTTGAGAACTTGTTCCAAATCTTGGCGATAAACACATCATTGGTACCAAGTGGGTGTTTAAGAATAAACTAGATGAAAATGGTATAGTTGTTCGAAACAAGGCAAGGTTGGTCGCTCAAGGATACAACCAAGAAGATGGGATCGACTTTGATGAAACATTTGCTCCGATAGCAAGGTTAGAAGCAATCCATTTATTACTTGCTTATGCTTGTTCTATGAATTTTGAATTATTTCAGATGGATGTCAAGAGTGCCTTCCTATATGGCTACATTAATGGTTTGAAACAAGCTCCAAGAGCTTGGTATGATAGGTTAAGTAACTTTCTATGTGAAAGAGAATTTGAAATGTCCATGATGGGTAAGTTAAATTATTTCCTTGGACTTCAAATCAAGCAACTCAAGAATGGCATTTTAATCAATCAAGTAAAGTATTGTAAGGAACTGTTAAAAATATTTTAGATGGAAAATAGTAAAGAAAGTGCAACTCCTATGGGCTCTGGAACCTATGTCGATAAAGATGAATACGATAAATCAATTGATATTTCAAAATATCGAGGTATGATTGGTTCACTTTTATATCTAACGGCAAGTAGGCCGGATATTATGTTTAGTATCTGTTTATGTGCAATGTTTCAGGCAGATCCTAAAGAATCACATCTTGCAGCAGTAAAACGAATAATGAAATATTTGAAAGGATCAACCAATGTTGTCTTACGGTATCCAAACGGTAGTATATGCAATCTTGTTGGATATTCTGATTCTCACTATGTAGGATGTAAAACCGATCAGAAAAGCACAGGCGGTACTTGCCATATCTTAGGGAATGCATTAGTGTCATGGTCTTATAAAAAGTAAGCATGTGTGGCTCTAAGCACTGCTGAAGCATAATACATAGCAGCAAGCAGTTGTTGTGCACAAATTTTGTGGCTCAAGCAACAGCTATGTGACTATGGACTTGATCTCAGATGCATCCCTCTAAGGTGTGACAATACTAGTGCTATAAATATCACAAAGAACCCAATCATGCATTCTCGGACAAAACATATCGACATACGTCATCACTTTCTATGCGATCATGTTCTCAAAGGCAATATTAAGTGACATTTGTGGATACACATAATCAACTGGCAAATATCTTCACAAAGCCTTTACCTAAAAAATCATTCTATAAGAGTCAAAGAGAACTTAGGATTCTGAATGAAAATGATCTCTAAACCAAGGTACTGATGTTTTGCTAAACCGAATCTTTTAAAAATTGATTTTCAGTAAAAATTCGACTTAAAAATAAATAAAAAAATTATTTTCGTAGCCGAATACACTTTGCTTGTATTTGAATACACGTTTCTAGAAAAATTTGTATTCGACTACAACCAGAGCATAGCCGAATACAGATTCGAATTTTTCCGTATATAAATATATTTTTTGGCAGATTTACGTTTTTCACTTTTTCAGTAGCCAAATACAGAAAATCCCCTCTTCTTCCATTTCTCCAAAATATCATCCAAACTTACATGCAAACATACCAAAATCCTTAACCCATCATCAATTTCATCTAAGATACATCAAAATCAAAATCAAATCACAAAATCCCCAAAAAATTTCCAAACACCATAAAAACTCCATCTTCTTCAAACGTTTCCATGGATGCACGCAAAAGAGGAACCTGAACCAAGCATGCCGCTGTGGGTCCTTCAAAGAGGAGGGCTAAGAATGATAATGTGGTAGACCTCTCCAGATTACTCCATGCACCTGAAGAGATTGACCGGTTCTGAACTGTCTACTTGGATAAGAAGTTAAACACTCCCAAATATGGTACACTTCAATCATTTTTCGCATTTAAAATTCGTGAGTTACTGAGGGCACAAAATTTAGAACCCTTCATAAGTTATAATGGACCAATCTATGCTGACTTATTTAGGCTATTTTACTGCAACCTTAAGAAAGACGGCGTGAAACTGATATCTCAAGTAAAAGGAAAACACATTGAGTTGGATAATCAAACTATTGGAGAGATTCTACAGTTACCTTATGAGGGTAAAAAACATAGGCCTGACAATCTATGTCAATGGGAAAATGTTACTAAGTATGATGCCTATGTTTCGCTGTGTCATTTTGCTAAAATTACCATGGAAAGGAAATAGGCACAAGCTGGTTCTGAGTTTGATCGGCAGCGGTATGGTGTTAGGAATTTGACTGTTGAAAACAGGTTGTTACATTACTTCCTAAGTTACATTCTGGTACCTATACAAGGCAACTACTCGCAAATAACATAATTTGAGCTTCAGATTATGTTTTTCATGCTAGAAGGGACTGATCTAAATCGGTCTTACTTTGTTTGATCTGTTATGTTTGCTGCCAAAGATGCCATAGGTCTACCATATGCAAAAGAGATCACAAGGATTTTGGATCACTTTAAGGTGGATTTTTGAAGAGAAGTAATGTATACTCCTTCCAAAGACAATATATTGGACTTAAAATGTATTACAAAGTATGAAGATTGTATGGAGCGAGCCACTTCAAACGTATGTTCATAAAGGCGATCTTGGACAATCGTCGACGACTGCTCAGGATGAAGCTGCAGCAGAAGCAGAAGAAATAGCGTCGGATGATGATAACGTCTCAAATCGCATGGTTATGGATAAACTCAACTCCATTCAAAACTTCATCACTTAACAGTTTTCAACTATGAACACCTCCATTAGCAACCGCTTCAAGAACATTGAGACAACCATTGCCCAGAACCAGGAGTTCCTGATAAATGAACTACATAGCCTATCTCTCAAAATTGATCAATTTCGCAACCCAACAGTTGATCCAATGTAGTGTGATGTATTTACTTGGATACTTGTATATATGCAAATATGTCTGTTATATTTTTCTTCCTTTTTGATCATGTCAAAAAGGGGAGAAAATTTGAATATATATTATTGTTAAAAATTTTTAGGTTTTCAAAACAATCAACACATGATGGCATGAACTCAAATCCAAAGGGGAGTAAT
Source organism: Cicer cuneatum (assembly GCA_037974295.1). Classification (NCBI taxonomy): domain Eukaryota; kingdom Viridiplantae; phylum Streptophyta; class Magnoliopsida; order Fabales; family Fabaceae; genus Cicer; species Cicer cuneatum. Next base: position 37,600,155 of record JBBPBO010000003.1, on the reverse strand, counting down.
CATGAATTAAGGGGGAGAAATCAAAATGCTTTGAAATTTCAACAATAGGGTTTTGTCATCATCAAAAAGGGGGAGAATGAAAATGTGCAAAAGATACTTATGTTTTTTGTGAAGATAAAAGACCAAGACAAGTGATCAAGATGAAGTCAACAATAAAGTCAACTAAAGTCAAAATACTAAGAAATTTTAGAGTTTAAGGTATATGATAAAATCTAATAAAGTTATATTTCAAATGCACATGAGAACCATACACTTTTTGCATATGCATCAAAAGAATTTTCAAAATGTCAAAATACATAAACAAATTTTTAAAATTAAGATTTTTGACAAAAACTAAAGTTGTATTCGACTACATATATGTGTAGCCGAATACAGATGAAGTCAGTAGCAAAAATTGCACATCTGTATTCGACTACAGCATGCCGTAGTCAAATACAAACTCAAGTCAATAGCTAAAATGTCATTTTTGTATTCAACTACAAGATGTCGTAGCCGAATCCAAATACCAAGTCAGTAGCTAAAACAAAATTTTTGTATTCGACTACAAGGTGTCATAGCCGAATACGAATCAAAACAGTGTTAAAAATCACACATCTGTATTCGACTACAAGGACTCGTGTTCGAATACATAGTTAAAATTTTCAAATAAATCTGAATGTTACAGAGGTGTATTCGACTACACATTGACTGTAGCCGAATACAACTTTGAATCAATGTGATTTTTTAGGTCATAATGATTCTAGAACATTGCATATATTCATCAAACCTCTAGGAACAATTGCCACTAAATTGAAGCGATGTCTTAAGAGTATAAATACATACTAGGCTCGAGTTTAATCACTACACAACTTTCACATAAATTCATAACTTTCTTTGAATCCATTAAGAGTCAAAATCTTCATATATCAAGTGCATTCTGTTTTACATTTTCATATCATTGAGAAAGGTTCTTTCGCTTCACTTGAAGTACAATACTATTGGATTATTATCATTGTACAAAGAAAGTTTGTCAACTGTATATTTACTTAAGTTATCAAAAATTCATTCAAGTTATTATTGAATAAAAGTGGTGTACTTTTCTTCAAGTGTTGTAAACTAATATAGTGGTGTGCTATCTTAGTGAGATTGTTAGGAGTTTGCAAAAGAAGTCTTAGAGTTAGACTTGTACTGATTCTAACATAGTGGAAAATCTCTTGTGGTGCGCAAGAGGACTAGACGTACCCTTGGTTATAAGGGGAACCAAGATAAATTGCTTGTGTTCTTTATTTTTCTGCATTTATATTCGCTATATACATTCTACTTCACTTATCATAAATCAGAAAAATAATCCACCAAATCTCTAAAAACCAGAAAATTTTTAAACACCTAATTCGACCCACCTTAGGTGCGCCTCTAAACTTACAAAATCCTCTTTTGATGCGCTTATATGACGAAGATAAATCAGAGCGAGTGTTGAGTTGTGTTGATTAGAGTCACAAGGAGACGTCTTGATTAGAGTTTCGAATACACATTGCATAACGAATAGAGGATTTTATTCAAATAAATACTTTCACAGCTTGTATTAGATTTTACACACTTAAACAAATGCATTATGAAGAAAATTGTTCTCACATAACTTGTTTTATCATAAAAAAACAATTAAGAATCATTTTTCTTCAAACCATTTGGGTTGTAACAATCTCCCCCTTTTTGATAGTGACAAACACTTATGTTTTTGTGAATAATTTTCCTTTTAAAATTAAATGTGAATAAAGTAAACACAAATCGACACTGCCTCTAAGTAATAGCATGAGTAAGTTTATGAATATGTGTGCATTAGTATTCTTTAACATGTGCGCATTTTTCTTTTGAAAAAATTAAGAAAAATAATTCTGTTTTTTTTATAAAAAAATCTCATACGTTATCAAACAAAATTTGTTTTCAAATTCTTCTCTCCTTTTTTCTATCAAACAAAAATAGAGTAAAAATATAACAATCAAAAGATGAGCCAAATGTTTTCTATACTCCATGTTTTCCCTTACAAAAGATAGACAACAGTCGCACTGATCAGTGACTTCATTAAGATTTAAACTGATTTAGTTTCTGTTTCTAATCCATTTAACCTTAACAGCAAATGCATAAATAAAATCATCCATGTTTAGGAATCTATAAGGCAGGGAAGGAATGAAATGTGTGAGGTCATGTGGAGTGGTAATATCAGGTTCAAAAACATGGCTTGGATGGGTATAGGAGGTGATGTTGGAACCAAGAGTTTTGATGTTAACAAAAGTATTTTATGAGAAAAATATATTTGACTTCAAAGAGTATGAAAGAAGATATGGTCAAGATTTGTAGAAGATTTAATTAAGATTTGAAGAAGATTTGATCAAAATTTAAAGAAGATTTGATCAAAATTTAAAGAAGATTTGATAAAAATTTGAAAAAGATTTGATAAAAATTTGAAGAAGATTTGATCAAAATTTGAAGAAGATTTGATCAAGATTTATCAACAACAAAAAAGTAACAGAATCAATTGGAAGAATTTACAAATGCAATCTGAACTAACTACAATTCAGAATTAAACAAGGAACAAATTGAAGCCCAAATTTCAACTATAAATAGATACTTAACGTTGAAGAAGAAAATCATTGAAAAGCAGAAAAGTGTAGTCTTAGATTTCAAAGAGAGAAATACTCGTTTCAAGTTATAAATATTTTCTGAGTGTTCTTTTCTTAGAGTGTAAGAGTTATTATTATTATCAGTTTTCCAGAAGCAACTACTCAAGTTCCAATCTCTTGTATCCAACCCGATAGTGGTTTAGTTCCTTCTTCAATCTGGGTTGTCAGGTTGTTAGGAGAAGACTTGGCTTGTAGGGTCAAGGTGGTGTTGTTCCTCAAAAGTCTGGGGTTGTCAGGCCGTTTGGGAAGACTTGCTTGAAGGATCAGGTGCTTTGTAATTCAAGGTATTTGAATTAGTGGATTAAAGCCTTCTGAATGAGGAGACTGGATATAGCCAAGTTAATGGTGAACCAGGATAAATATATGTGTCAAATTAATTATGCTTTCATTGTTTGATGCCTCTGAATCCGATTGCTTCTACTTCAAGTAAGTAACCAAAAACCAAACTAGTTTTTAATTTATTTATAAATTATCAAAAAGTTGTCAACTTTGGAATACACAATTCAACCCCCCTTTCTCGATTTGCACCTTCAATTGGCATCAGAGCTCGGTCTCAAGGCTTAGCACTTTATAGTGTTTGAGAAAAGATCCAAGGATTCAATATGTCTGGATTCAGTGAAGAAGCTGCCGGAGGAAACATAAACAAACCACCTCTGTTTGATGGAGAGTGTTTTGAGTATTGGAAAGACAGGCTGAGAAGTTTCTATATTTCACAATATCCTGAACTTTGGGGCTTGGTGGAAGATGGTTATATTGCTCCGAAGAATACTGATGGTATTGAAATTCCAATAAAGAAGATGAATGCTGATCAAAAGAAGATGTACAAGATGCATCATAAGTCCATAACATTCATGATAAATGCAATTGCCTTCAAGGATTTTGAAAAGTGCACCAACAAAAAACAACAAAGAGTATTTATGATAGTCTGATTCTAACCTATGAAGGAAGCAAGCAAGTTCAAGAAGCAAATGCCAACCTCCTAGTCAAAAAGTATGAGTTGTTCAAGAAGGAAGAAGATGAAGACATTGAAACAATGTTTTCTAGATTCCAAACTCTGGTCTCAGGATTAAAGGTACTTGAGAAGAGTTATACTACTGTTGATCACGTGAAGAAAATCCTTAGGAGTTTGACACCCAAGTGGAGACCTAAGATCACTGCCATTCAGGAAGCAAAGGATCCGAATACTCTAAAGCTGAAAGAATTAATTAACTCTCTCAGATCACATGAAATTGAGCTTGAAGAAGATGAGCCTGAGAAGAAGAACAAAACTCTAGCCTTCAAATCCAAGTAGAAGAAGATTCTAAAAGCAACATCAGAATCAGAAGATAGTGATTCAGATGATCAGAATATGAACTCAGAGGAAAAGGATATTGCTTTCATATCTAGAAAGGTTTGAAAGATATGGCACAACAGAGAGAAGAAATTTCCCCAAAGATATTCCAAGCATTCCAACAAAGCAAATGATGATAAATATGGCAAGAAAAACATCATTTGCTATGGATGCATTGAACCTGGACATATCAAGTCAGAATGTACAAATAAGGAGAAAGGGAAACACTAGAAGAAAGATTCCATAATAAGAAGAAGAGTCTGATGGCTACATGGGATGATTCTGATGAATCCTCTAACGATGAACAAGAAGATTTGGCTATGATGGCTCACACCAACTCTGCCTCTTAATCTAACACAGATTCTGACTCTGGAGGTGACTTAGCAGATGAAGAAATTGTCTTTAAAACTGAAAACACTTAGGAAAGAAAATACAAATCTAACCGAAAAAGTTAATGTTTTAAAGAATCAAAGTGCAGAATTTGAAACAGAAAATACAACTCTTAAAATTGATATTACTGAATTTAAGACAGATAATGCAACTCTTAAAATTGATATTACTGAACTTAAAACAGAGAATGCAAATTTGAAAACTAATATTGTTGAACTTAAGGTTGAAAATCTAACTCTAAAAAGTAATCATAGTTCAACATCAATTGAAAAGTACAACATGTAACTTTGATATGCATAAACAAGTATTTCAAGATTTTCTTCCTAATGGTATGGAAATAAGAAAATATGCTTCTATGATTTATGAAGTTAGTAGAAATGGTAAAAGAGGTATAGGATTTGAAGAAACTATAACTGAACCTAAAACTATTCCCTCTGATATCTTGTGTATTGTTTGCTCTAAGAAAGGTCACTCCAAATTACAGTAGATGATTACACTAGGTGGACATGGGTAAAAAATTTAAGAAGAAAGGATGAATCCCATAAAGTATTTATCACAGTTTGCAAACAAATCATGAATGAACAAGGTTTTAAGATTGCAACAATTAGAAGTGATCATGGAGGATAATTTGAAAACAAGTTTTTTGAAAGTTTTTGTGATGAGAATGGAATCTCTAACAACTTCTTCTCTCCTAGAACACCCCAACAAAATGGAGTTGTAGAAAGAAATAGATCACTCCAAGAAATGACCAGAACCATGTTAAATGATATGAATGTTGCAAAACACTTTTGGGCTGAAGCAATAAATACTGCATGTTATATTCAAAATAGACTCTATATTAGATCTATATTGAATAAAACACTATATGAATTGTGTAAAGGTAAAAAGCCTAACGTCTCTTATTTTAAACAATTTGGTTGTACTTGTTATATGTTGAACACTAAAGATAACCTTGATAAATTTGATTCTCGATTTCAAAAGTGTACCTTCATTGGATACTCTAAAAGATCCAACGCTTATAGAGTGTTTTATAGCGAAACTCCTATTGTGGAAGAATCCATACATGTTAAATTTGTTGGAACCAACTTTGGTTCTCACACTTAAAGTTTTGATGTTAACAAAAGTAATTTATGAAAATAACATATTTGACTTCGAAGAAGAAAGCAAAAATCAGAGGATACCACCAGAGGATGACGTCACCAGAGGATACCACCTAAGGATGACGTCACCAAAGGATCCCATTAGAAGAAAAAATTAGAGGATTTCGTCAAAGGCAAAAATCAGAGGATATCATCAGAGGCAAAAATCAATTACATTAATCACAGGATATCATCAGAGGCAAGAATCAATGACATCATCAAAGGATATCATTTGTGGTCCAGATCAGAAGGAAACTTGGTCTAGAAGGAGACATGGTCTAGATCAGAAGCAAACATGGTCTAGAAGGAGACATGCTCCAGATCAGAAGCAAACATGGTCTAGAAGAAGACATGGTCCAAATCAGAAGTAAACATGGTCCATATCAGAAGCAAACATGGTCTAAAAGAAGACATGGTCTAGATCAGAAGGAAACATGGTCCAGATCAGAAGGAAACATGGTCCAGATCAGAATGCACGGTCCAGATTTAAAACATGATTCAAATTCGTAGAAGACTTGATTCAAATTCGAAGAAACTTGATTGGAATTTTGAAAGAGATCTAATCAAAGGTTTAAGAAGATTTGATTCAAAAATCGAAGAAGACCTGATGGAAATTTGAAGGAGATATGAGCAAAGAAGATATGTTTCGAAATTAAAAAGAAACAGAATCAGGACTAAAGAATTTTCAAAGGAAATCTGAGCAAGATACATAAAAGGAGGCTTCAGGAAGCAAAAGAAATCATCGAAAAGTAGAAGAACTCAAGCGTAAAATCCAGATTCATCTTAGAGTTCAAAGAGATCAAAAAACACAAGAACTCAAGCGTCATATCCAAAGTCATCCGAGAGTTCAAAAGAGAGAAACACTTGTGTGCATGAGCAATATTTTCTAAGTGATTTTTCGAGAGTGAGAATTAGTGCAACAATCAGCTTTCCAAAAGAAGCAACATTGCAGAGTTCCAAACCCTTGTAATCAAACCCGATAGTGGTGTGAATTCCTCCTTCAATCCAGGGTTGTCAGATTGGTAAGAGAAGACGTGGCTTTTTGGGTCAAAGTGTTGTTATTCCTCAAAAGTCTAGGGTTGTCAGGATTTTTGAGAAAACTTGGCTTGTAGGGTCAAGGTGTTGTTATTCCTCAAAAGTCTGGGGTTATCAGGCTGTTTGAGAAGACTGGCTTGGAGGGCCAGGTGTTGTAATTCAATGTTTTGAATTAGTGGATTAAAGCCTTCTGAATGAAGGAACTAGATGTAGCCAAGTTAATGGTGAACCAGGATAAATCTTTGTGTTCTTATGCTGTTATTATCTGCTGTTGAGTCTGATTATTTATTCATCAAGTAATTCACATCAACATTCATCAAAACAGCAAAAAAGAATTCAATTTTGGCAAACACAATCCAACCCCGCTTCTCGTGTTTGCACCTTCAAAATTTGATGACAAACAACTTGACCTTGAAAAGTCAAAGCAAGATGATGATAGTGCAGGGTTACCAGAACCAAAGGAAGCAGATGCAGAATAACCAGAAGAACTTGAAAAAGTAGAGGTTACAAGCAAATTAAAAGAATATGACAAATCTTCAAAAGATGAATCTAATCAAGTCAGAAATAGTCAAGATAAGTCAGAAGAAATATCTGGATGGAAGTACCGGTCATTTCATCCTGAAGCACTGATCATTGGACGTGCAAGTGATCCTTTGAGGACCAGATCATCACTTAAAGACACCAGTTTGTTTGGTTTACTCTCATCAATTGAGCCTACCTCTATTGATGAAGCATTGGCAAATGATGGATGGAATCTTGCAATGCAAGAAGAGTTAAATGAATTTGAGAGGAATGATGTTTGGGATCTAGTACCTAGACCAGAGATAAACATTATTGGAACCAAGTGGGTTTTTAGAAACAAGCTAAATGAAAAAGGTGAAGTGGTCAGAAACAAGGCAAGACTTGTCGCACAAGGCTGCAGCCAGCAAGAGGGCATTGATTACACTCAAACATTTGCTCCATTAGCTAGGTTACAAGCTATTCGTATCCTACTTTCTTTTGCTACAAATAATAACATTACATTATTTCAAATGGATTTTAAAAGTGCTTTTTTAAATGGTTATATAAGTGAAGAAGTCTATGTTAAACAACCCCTAGGTTTTGAAAGTTCTAAATTTCCAAATCATGTTTTTAAACTTAGAAAATCTTTGTATGGTCTTAAACAAGCACCTAAGGAGTGGTATGATAGACTTAGTAACTTCTTGCTTAAAAATAACTTTGAAAGAGGACAAGTAGACAATACACTTTTTAGAAAATCAATAGAAGATGACATTCTATTTATTAAAATTTATGTTGATGACATTATATTTAAAGGTGCAAATATGAGAAGGGGGGGTTGAATTGTGTTTGACTAACTTGAATACTTTTTTTTTTTTGCAGTTTTATAACAAAACCTGATGTATGAATCAAATAGAGTTAGCAGCAGATAAAAACTAAAAATAAAAACGCAGAATTTTATATTGGTTCACCATTACCGAGGCTACGTCCAGTCCCTTCACTTTGAAGGATTTCACTAATTCAAAACCTTGAATTACAACAATACCACTAACCCTCCAAGTCAGTCTTCTCAAATAGTCTAACAATCCTAGACTTTTGAGGAATACAACATCTGGACTTCTCAAGTCAAGTCTTCTCCTACCAATCTGACAACCCCAGATTGTAGACGAAATTACAACGCCTTGAATCTAATTGCTAAATAATCTGCTACCCCTTCTGACTCCCTCAGATTGTAGACTCCACTTCAACAACTTAGATCTAACACAAGGGAAAGAGAAACACGAGTGCTTGCTTCTGGAAAGCTAAAACTCATAATTAACCTTACTAAAAACTCGAGTGGTTGCTTCTAGAAGTGTATGACACTTTTGTGATTTTTCGATGCTAAGTCTTCTGCCTTGAGACTCCTTTTATAGATGAAGAATTAGGGTCTCTTCCAAGCTTAAATTCGAGCTGTATGTTGCTGGAGTCTCTTGCAAAAATACCTTGACCAATCAGGTTTCACTTAAATAAAAAACATATCTTTTTAGCTCCAGATATGCATTCGAAAATAACTCTGGCTCATCCTGATCTTAATTAATTCTGGATCAAATCTTTCTTCCTACCAATAGGTTCTGAACTCCCATACGACTTCAACTTATTTTTGTATCAAATTCGTTTAATACTTTGATCAAATTTAATCAAGTCTCCACTGATTATCATCACGATTAAATCTGGACCGTTTGATCTTCTAATCTCGTCCACATCTGTACCATACAATCAGATCTGTTGTGATCCTCTGATCTCGGTCAACCCTGGACCACACATTCTGATCTTCTGATCTCGACCACTCTGGACTTGCAATATGATCTGTTGTGATCCTCTGATCTCGGCCAACACTGGACCACACGTTCTGATCTCGGCCAACACTGGGCCATATGGTCTGATCTTCTGATCTCGGCCAACACTGAGCCATATGCTTAAATATGGACCATTGACCTGAACAACTTCCCTCTGATCTAGACCAATTCTGAACTAGGTCTGGATTGAACTGAAATTTAAATCTGGACATTTACCTTCTGATCTGGATCAGTTATGGATTAAATCTAGACATCACTTCTTCTGGTATGGACTTAGTTTCATACTCTGAACCATGTTATCTTCTGGTCTGGGCCAAATCTAGACCAAGTCACTTGTTCTGGACCAATTATCTGAAACTCTGATTAAGTCTGAATCAATTCTGAACTGATTATCATTTCACTGCCAAGCTATCTTCTGGTCAGAATAAATTCTGGACCAAGTCTGACTTATGATACCTTCTGGTTTGGAACTAGTCTCCCTCTGGCAGGCTTCCTTCTGGTCTGGTCCAGGCCAGGAAAGATATCCTCTGCTGGTGATTTGACATCCTGGTGTATCCTCTAGTGCTTTCAGGGTGCATCCTCTGGTACCTTCTGGATGCATTATCTGGTGTCTTCTAGAGGAGTATCCTCTGGTAATTCATCTTCTCCCTCTAGTGACTTTATCTTCTGCCTCTTGTAACTTCGTCTTCTGGTGGCATTTAATATAACAATTCAAGGTACAAAATAAGATTACATGGAGTGCTTTTGTTAACATCAAAATGTTAAGTACTTAGAACCAACTTGGTTCCAACAATCTTCCCCTTTTTGATGATGACAAAACCTTAACTTATTTTGCTAGATTATAACCCGATGTACTTGAAATACTACCCCTTAGACCAATCTCTCCCCCTATGTCTAATACTGACTTTTTCTTCTCCTTTTAAACTCCTTCTTGAATCACTCTTTCTTTTCTTCTCTTCTCCTCTCCTTTTCAACTCCTTCTCTTTTCATCTCTTTCTTTTTCGCTCGTCCTTTCTTTTTATCTCTCATTTCTACTTATTTCTCCTATTTCTCTCTCTCCCCCTTTTTGTCATCAGCCAAAAACAAGGTCATACTATTTTTGTATTTTTTTTTCTCTTTACAAAGTACATAAATTAAAAAAAAATAAAAACATAAAATAAAATTACAAGAAAATTAAAAACTCCTAAGAAGACTACTTGAGCTAGTCAGATATGGAGATAATGTTGAGATACTTCTTGATGAACTCGAACCTATCTTCTGGTAATGCTTTGGTGAAGATATCAGCCCATTGATGATCAGTGTCCACAAAATGGATGCTTAAAGTTCCTTTTTAAACATGGTCCCTAATGAAATGGTGTTTTATTTCAATGTGTTTGGCTCTAGGGTGTAAGATCGGGTTCTTGGTTAGGTTTATGGTTGAAGTGTTATCACAGAACAAAGGGATAATGGTTTCGAAGATGTTGTAATATTCAAGTTGATGTTTCATCCAAATTAACAGTGAGCTGTGTAAGACCCTTAAATTTAAAATTAAAATTATGGAATTAATATTAAGTGTATTTTGGAGATATTTGTAAAATATTTAATATATGTATGTTTTGTGTGAATATATATATATATATATATATATATATAAATATTTATTTTGGAAGATGAATTAAGATTATTGGATGAAGAGTAAATTAATTTAATTACGAGTAATTAAATTATCAAGCAGTTAAATAAGAGATTATCGGCTAATTTCGACGAAACCGGTTAAGTGCTGGAGGGTCCAGCAATTTTTTAATATTATTTTTGATGAGGTGGCACCCACAAATGCCTATATATAGGAGTGAGAAGGAAGGGCAAAGCCAGAAAACCTTTCCTCCTCCATACTGCATGTAACAGTAACCATCACCTTCCTCCTTCCATTCTGTTTCCAGTTCGTTTAAAAAAAAAAAGAGTTCCTCAAAAGTGAGTTACTTGGAAATCCAATCACCGAAACACCAAGTACCTAGAACGAAAGTTGTTCCTCTCCTCATTACGGAGCCAGAAAACCCACTTTGGTAGCAGCAAACGCAAAACGGGAACTTCGCCGATTTTGACGCATAAACGTAAACGGGAGCAGAAACGCAACAGGGGTAAGGGGCACCTTCTACTTTCTAGTTTGCATTTTAGGGCAGTAAATGCATGTTTGATGTGTGAGCATATTTTAGTTTCTAGTTTGAAAAACGAAACTATTGTGCATGTTGTTATAAAATGCGAAAAATGCATCCTGTTGATGTTGCTGTTTTGGTTGATATAACATTACTATTTTGGTTGTGTGGGAATACTGGAAAATGATTTGCATGTTGTTTCTGTTGTGTAAGACTATTGGAAAATACTTGGCATGTTGTTTTGAGAAATGATCAAAATGTAAATGTTGAAAAATGTCTGTTTGTTGTGGTTGACATTCTGTTTTGGGTGGTTTACGAAAAACTGTGATGATGTTCTGGTGTTGGTGATTCTATTTCTATTATGTTGAGAAAAATCTGGTGTTAATGATGGTTTTCAAAAGAAAAGGATTTAAAATGGTGGAAGTGTTTTATGGAAAATCTGTTCTAGATGAAAAACATCTTGAGTTTTGTGGTTTCAAAAGAATGGTGATTTTATTTTGGTGTTGTGTTCGTTTTTCAAAGAAAAGAATTTGAAAATGTGTTGAAGTTTCAGGAAAATTTCACTGAATTCGAAGGTGTATTCGAATACAGCCTGCAAAACTTCAGTTCTATTCAAATTTTTGAACTTGTATTTGAATACAGGCCTCTCTATTCGAATATAGATAAGGGATTTTTGCTTCTGACATAGCCTCTGTATTCGACTACGACCCTGTCATATTCGAATACAGGACTGCAATTTTTGCCACTGTATTCGCATCTGTATTCGACTACGACAGCCTCGTATTCGAATACAGAATACTGATTTTTCACTGTTTTTGCCTCTGTATTCGAATACAAGGGAGCTCTATTCGAATACAGCTTGTTTTTTTTCAAAAATTTCAGTTTTAAACAATGGTTTATGAACTTAAAGAATTCGGAAAACATTGGGAAGGTTTGAAATGAATTAAAATGGAGTTTTTGTGATGGTTTGAAGTGGTGATGATGAAGTTTTTAAGATCTTTACTGATGTTGTGAAAAATGCTAATTTTGCACTGTGTTAGCTTCTGTATTCGAATACAAGGAAGCTGTATTCGAATACAGATTCATTTTTTTCCAGAAAACTCAGTTTTAAACATGTGTTTATAAACTTTAAGAGTTAGGGAAACATTGGGGAGACTTGTAATGAATTAAAATGGAGTTTTTGTGATGGTTTGAAGTGGTGATGATGAAGTTTTTAAGATCTTTACTGATGTTGTGAAAAATGCTGATTTTGCACTGTGTGAGCTTCTGTATTCGAATACAAGGAAGCTGTATTCGAATACAGATTCGTTTTTTTCCAGAAAACTCAGTTTTAAACATGTGTTTATAAACTTTAAGAGCTGGGGAAACATTGGGGAGACTTGTGATGAATTAAAATGGGGTTTTGAGATAGTGTGAAGTGGTAATGATGTGGTGCTTGAATATTTTTGTTGATGTGATGATAATGAAATTATTTGGGTTGAGATGGTTTTGGGGAAGTGATGGAATGTCTGAATTTTTCTAATGTTTGCATACTGTTTTCAGTGAAGAGAAAACATTGCATGTCCATGCATTGCATAGTCAGGTGGTGACCGCGATGGGCCATAGAGTTGATGCGGTGACCGTGATGGGCCGTGAAGTTAAGTAGTAACCATGGGTTATAGAATAGTTCTGCGTGTATTAGACGGTCTATTCTACTCGGGCTACGGAGTGGTTCCGCGTGTATTAGACGGTCCATTCTATCCATGCGAGGATTTAACTTCTGTATGTTCTGGCCAGTGAGAGGCTAACATACGTGAAATGTGCTGGTCTGTTGAGCGACTGCACGTGTGTTGGTCTGTTGAGCGACTGCACTGGTACTGGTCTATGAGCGACTGTACCTTGGTATATGTAAAACGTGCTGGTCTGTTGAGCGACTGCACTGGTGCTGATCTGTGAGTGATTGCACCATGGTCATGTTGGCCATTAAAGTCAAACATATATAAATTGTGTTGGTCTATGAGCGAATGCACCTTGGTAATTCCAAGAAATTGAGTACATGAGCATATACATATTGCATCGGGGTGGCTGACCGGTGAATTATGATTTGGATATGTGTTGATGATTGGAAATCGATGTGTGTAAGTAACTTATGAAATCTTGAATTTCTGATGAATTGGTGTAAATGCTGAATTGTTATTCATACTTACAACTTGAATTTTGTGTATTAAATGGTTGTCGTTTTGCAAAGGTACAAATGTCATGTATTTTCAAAAATTGAGCATCCTTATTTCTCATCATTGTTATATGATATGCCATGAATATATTTGTTATTGTCAACATAAATGCTATGTGGTATTTGTGAATTTCGGTCGGTGACCCTTTACTATTATTGTGGAAAATTGGGCTTTGCCCTCAAATGATACCCGAACCCTTCCTACCGACGGTTACACTAACGACAGAGACGTCGTTAGTTTTCCTTCATCTTCACGCACGACGTATTTGTAGACAACACAGAGGGGCAGACAGTTGGGTGAAGATGAGACTGGCAGAGGATGTGGTGTAAACCGTGCTACTGTAGCTTTAGTGCATGATCAGACTAGACTTTTGTATAGGGTCTTGAGTTTGGGGAATGTAATTAGTTATTTTGGGAATTATTGTATAACTTTTCCGCTAATATTTTTCCGCACTCTGATAATATTTTGGTGGGTCCAGGATACAGTTGTTGGATGTATCTTTATTTTGATATATTTTGAAGAATTAAATTCCCAAAAATAATTTACTTGATTAATCGTGATGTAATTATTTAATTACTTCTCTATTTTGGATTACGACGTCGAACGATATTTAATTTGAATTGATTTTAATCATTCTGAAGGAAATTGAAAAAAAAATTCTATTGTTTATTTTGGTTAAAAAAATAAAATACACTCGCGCTGTGTTTTAAACTCGGGGTGTTACAAGCTGCATCTTGCCGCTGATATATACTCAGCTTCGGCTGTTGACATAGCAATGGTGCTTTGTCTTTTTCTTGACCAAGAGATCAAATTATCACCTAAGAAAGTGCAGTTGCCACTTGTACTTTTCCTTTCCAGCTTGTCTCTAGCATAGTTAGGATCACGAAAACCTCTTAGTTTGTAGGTGGGGGTTTTCTTGTATAACAAGGTAAGGTTGGTGGTTCCTTTAAGGTATCTCAAAATTCGTTTGACAGCAGTTAAATGGAATTCCCTAGGGTCAGCGTGAAAATGAGCACAGACACAAACACTAAACAAAATGTCTGGTCGAGAAGCAGTTAAATAAAGAAGGGATCCAATCATACCTCTGTATGTTTTCTGGTCTACCTTTTGGCTGGTTTCATCTTTCTCAAGTGAGTAGGTTGGGTGCATGGGGGTGGCCATAGGCTTACAGTCACTCATTTTGAATCTTTTGAGAAGTTCTTTAGTATATTTAGATTGGTGAATGAGTATACCTGATTTACCTTGGTGAATCAAAATTCCCAGGAAGAACTTAAGTTCTTCCATCATGCTCATTTGGAACTCTTTCTGCATTAGGTCAGAAAACTCTTTGCACAAAGTGCCATTAGTCGATCCAAAGATGATATCATCAACATAAACTTGAATAATTAAAATATCATTGTTAATGGATTTCCTAAATAGAGTATTATCAATCTGGCCTCCATCAAATTCATTCTTAAGAAGAAAGTTACTAAGTCTGTCATACCATGCCCTTGGTGCTTGTTTTAGATCATATAAAGATTTTTTTTAAAACATGGTTTGGAAAATCAGAATTTTCAAATCCAGGGGGCTGTTTGACATAAACTTCCTTACTTATATAGCCATTTAAGAATGCACTTTTAACATCCATTTGATACAGCATTATATCATGATTAGCAGCAAATGATAAAAGAATTCTAATGGCTTCTAACATGGCCACTGGAACAAAAGTCTCAGTGTAATCAATACCTTTTTGTTGATTGTATCCTTGAGCTACAAGTTTGGCTTTGTTCCTTACCACTTCACCTTTTTCGTAGAGTTTATTCCTGAACACCCACATGGTTCCAATAATGTTTTTCTTTGGTCTGGATACCAGATCCCAAACATCATTCCTTTTAAACTCATTCAGCTCTTCTTGCATTGCAAGTATCCAACCTTCCTCTGCCAGAGCTTCATCAACATTGGTTGGTCCGCATCAACTTCTGGTTCTGGTAAATCTGTAACAGCTTCTGATTCAGGTAAATATCCAGATTTCTCTTCTGACTTATCTTGGCTGTTTCTGACTTGATCAGATTTATCTTTTGAAGATTTGTCATGTGTTGCTGACTTGCTTGTATCCTCTACCTTTCCAGGTACTTCTATTTCTTCTACTTCTGCTCCATTTGGTTCTAGTGAACCTACACTATTTTTATCTTGCTTTGATTTGTCAAGATCAAGCAGTTTGTCATATAACATAATACAAATCAAATAATTTAAAAATGAACTCAATACAACCAAACCATTAATTCTGCTTCTGGTGGTTTCTGCTTGTTTTTGAAACCACTGAAATGTTGTTTCTGTTGAAGTGTTCAATTCGTGTGAATCACCTGGTTTCTCTGACAGTTTGAAAACCTGCAGAATACTTATCTAGCTTTGACTTTTTAAGATCAAGCTTCTTGTTATCATAGTAAACATAAATATCAAACAATAATAGTATTTACAGCAAGATGTAACCTCTATGTCAACAGTTTCATTTTTACTCTGAAAATCCTCTTGTTTCAGATTTTCAGATTCTGAATCAGTACGCTTTGTGATTAGATGGTTTGGATGAAAGGCTTTGAATTCCCTTCCAGGTTTGTAGTCTTGATGAATTTTACTGGAGTTTTTGAAGAAATCTCCTAATTCTGATTCTTCTCTTTTTGCTTCGGCTGATACACCATGTTCCTCTAGTGATTCTAGAACTTATGGTGATTCTAGTAATTCTGCTTCTTCTGGTAATACTGAAGCTGATGTGTGTGATTCAGGTGTTTGTAACACCCCGAGTTTAAAACACAACGCGGGTGCATTTTTTTTTTAAATCAATATTAAAAATGATTTTCCAGATTTAATTCGAAAGGAATTAAAAATAAAGTTTTCGTAAATCAATAAGTACTCAATTTCTGGAAATTTAATAATAAACATTTAGGCATTTTTAAAAGGTTAACATTGTCATAATATCCTCAAAATACAATATCAGAGTGCGAAATAAGTAGTACAAATATTTCCAAAATAAACAAAATACATTTCCAGCTCAAATCCTATACATCAAGTCTAATTGATCATGCGCTAATGCTACAGTAGCACGGATTTCCTCCGCATCCTAAGCAAGTCTCCTCCGAATCTGCCGCTCGCCTCGACGTGACCTCCTCCTCCTCATCATACAGAAAGGGGTCGGCCTCCTCAGAAGTCAGATCAATAACAAGTCTCGGTCGCTTCGGCGGCGCCGGAATCTCATAACAATCATCGGAGATCCTGGACGGACCTGGAATTTTCGCTGCTACTGGCCTCGGCTCATCATTCTTCCCTTCTGCCTCAGACTCATGTACATCTCCTCCAACCACTGGGTTGGGAGTCACCACACCTACGGTGGCCTCCGTCTCAACCCCTCTAGCGGACTCCTCAGCATCGTCGAAAATCTGTGCGCCTCCAATACTAGACGGGAAGGCACGGGAAAATCTATACTCGCATGTGTGCGCTCCACGAAATCCGCTACGCCATTTGTCCTACTCGTCCTCTCCAACCACCCCGTGTAAGTCGCTCTACTTGAGATGGGGTCGAATTCCCAAGCAGTGCGCGAATTGCGATCAAGGAAGTCTAACGACGTTTCCGTCGTTCGGGTTCCCACGGGTGGCATGGGTTTTGGGGGCATCTGAGGGTAAAGCCCAAAGTCCACAATATAATAGCAAGGGTCACCAACCAAAATTAACAAATAATCACATAGCATATATTTCACAGCAACAAATATATATCCATGTATAACACATGATGATGAGGAAAATAATAATGCTCATTTGAAAATTTAATGACATATATGCCTTTTAAAAAACAGCAGCCAATTATTTTGAAATATGTGATAAGTACAAACAACACCTCAGCAAATCATATTCATTAAATCAGAAATTCAGATTCTGAACAGTACTCACACACATTCAATTTCCACTCATTCATCATATAATCAAACGTGACCCACCGGTCAATCCCTCAATGCAATATGTATATGCTCATGTATACAATTTTCTTGCAATCACCAAGGTGCAGTTGCTCAACAGACCAGCACAAAATGTTTGACTTTAACGGCCCTCAAGACCAAGGTGCAATCGCTCAACAGATCAGCACCAATGCAAACGCTCAACAGTCCACCACTCGTGCAGTTGCTCAACAGACCAGCACGTTTGACATATACCAAGGTACCATCGCTCCACAGATCAGTACCTAGTGCAGACGCTCAACAGTCCAGCAGTCGTGCAGTCGCTCAACAGACCAGCACGTTTGACATATACCAAGGTACAATCGCTTAATAGATCAGTACCTAGTGCAGACGCTCAACAGTCCAGCACTCGTGCAATCGCTCAACAGATCAGCACGTGGTTACGCATTTTAGGGTACAGACGCTCAACACTCCAGTACCAGTGCAGTCACTCAACAGACCAGCACTTATATGAAGGTGCAAACACGAGAAGAGGGGGTTGAATTGTGTTTGACTTAACTTGAATCTTTTTCTGTTTTTATACTTTCAAAACAAAACTTAATGTATAATTAAAAACAGAGTTAGCAGCGGATAAAAATAAAAATAAAACTCACAGATTTTATGCTGGTTCACCGTTAACGAGGCTACATCCAGTCCCTTCGCCTTGAAGGATTTCACTAATTCAATCTTGAATTACAACCTTGCTACTGACCCTCCAAGTCAGTCTTCTCAATAGTCTAACAATCCTAGACTTCTTGAGGAAAACAACCTTGTCTTCAGCCAATCTGACAACCCCATATTGTAGAAGAATTCACAACACTATGAATCTAATTGCTAAGTACCTCGCTACCCTTTCTGATTCCCTCAGTTTGTAGACTCTACTTCAACAACTTAGATACAACCCTATCTAATAGCCAAGTACCCTGCTACCTCTACTGACTCCCTCTGATTGTAGACTCTACTTCAACAACTTAGATTTGCCACAGTGGAAAGAAAATAACACGAGTACTTGCTTCTTGAAAGCTAAAACTCACAATTGACTTATATGAAAATTTGGGTGTTTGTTGCGTTGGAAGTGTATGACTCTTTTATGATTTTCGATACTTTATTCTTCAGCATTAAGTCTCTATTTATAGTTGAACTTTAGAACTTCACTGATGCTTTACTTCTGCAGTATATTTAGATTAATCTGTTTTGAAAATATTCTAGAGTATTTTGCCTAGATTCTGTTTTGAGCCTTTTGCTCACTAATCTGTTTTGAGCATTTTGCTCCGCTTCTGTTTTGAGCATTTTTCTCAGATTCTTTAATCCTCATGATCAAATCTGCACCATTGGATCTTAATGCGATAGTCCACATCTAGACCAGCCTATTTGATACTTTGTGATCCTCTGATTTCGGCCATTCCTGGACCACACTTCCTAACCCTCTGATTTCGGCCACCACTGGGCCATGGTCTGATTTTATGATCTGGACCATCATTGGACCAAATAATTATTTCTAAACCATTGATCTGGAAATTTTTACTCTGATCTGGACAGATTCCGGACTTTGGTTTGGAAGAAACTGAAATTAACTTGAACAAAAAATATTTCAGTCTGGACATTTTACCTTTAATTTTGGACCAGGTCTGGATTGATTCTGGAACTCATTTCTTTTGGTCTGGACTTAGTTTCATGCCCTGAATCATGCTATCTTATGATATGGGCCAAATCTGAATTGATCCTCTTGTTCTGGACTCATAAACATACCTTCTGGTCAAGTCTGGAACAAGTCTAGACTGTGTAATTTTTCACTGCCAGGCCATCTTCTGGTCAGAATAACTTCTGGAATAAAATTGATATTTGACTCCTGTTTGTCTGAAACAACTCTCCTTCTGGCACGCTTTCCAATGGTATGATCCATGTTTCATTATGATTTTTCTTCCTTCTGTTCTGGGCCACCAAACATATTTACTTCTTTCCATTCCATTCGAAATAAAGTTTTGAAAAAATTGCTCATGCATATCAAATTCACAAATAGTTTTGGAAGTGGAACAAATATCACTTTTGAGAGTTTGGTTTTCAGATTTGAGTCTTGCAACTTCAGTTTTAAAATCCTTGTTTTCAGTTGCATACTCAGAATTTTGATTCTCTAAAACTTAGACTTCTTTGCTTTGATTTTTCTTATCTTCCCTAAGAGTTTTCAGTTTTAAAGACATCTTATTGTTTGCATTTAAAAAATCTTTTAAAGCCTCAATTAATTCAGATTTAGTGAGAATTGCCATCAGAAACAGAATTGCTTCCTTTGATGTGCTTCCAGACTTGCCTGAATGATTGCTTTGATCATTCTTCCTTCTGCCTGCTTTCCTTCCTGAAATTGTGCCTTTATGACGTCCAGAGGTAGACATGATGTGTGCCATCATTGCTGTTTCTGCCTCTTCTTTATCAGACGATTCTTCTTCTGATTCTGATGCATCCCAGGCTGCCATCAGACCCTTCTTTCTGAATCTGGAACTCTTCTTGTGTTGTTTGCCTTTTTCCAGATTTGGACATTCTGACTTGATATGTCCAGGTTCATTGCATCCATAATAGATGATGCTCTTCTTGTCAGATACTTCATTTCCTTTGATGTTATGTTTCTTCTTGAAGCTTCTCCTCTTCCTATTTTCCCAAATCTTAACCATCTGTTTGGTTAAGTAAGCCATATCGTCACTGTCGCTATACTCTGATGCTGGTGTTGCCTTTGCAGCTTTCTTCTGTTTCGACTTCAAGGCCAGATTCTTCTTCTTCTTTGGTTCATCTGCTTCCGGTTCTATTTCATGAGACTTGAGTGAGCTGATCAGATCTTCAAGTCTTAAGTTATTCAGATCTTTGGCTTGCTGAACTGCGGTAACCATTGGTCTCCACTTGGTTGGTAAGCTTCTTAGATTCTTCTTGACATGATCTGCTTTTGTGTAGCTTTTCTTGTAGACCTTCATTCCAGATATCAGAGTCTGGAATCTACGGAACATTCCATCAATGTCTTCATCATCTTCCATCTTGATCATCTCATACTGGTCAAACAGTATGTTAGCCCTTGCTTCTTGAACCTGCTGGCTTCCTTCATAGGTCAGAACCAGACTGTCGAATATGCTCTTTGTTGTTTCTTTATCTGTGAATATGTCAAATTCCTTGAATGTGATGGCACTAATCATGATGGTTTTGGCTTTGTCATGTAGTTTGTATGCTTTGCTCTGGTCTGGTTTCATATCTTCCATGTCAAATTCTTTAGTTGGATCTCCTGGAACAGTAGCTGCAGTGTATCCTTTGACTACCAGCTTCCATAATTCAGGATCTTGAGATATGAAGAAACTTCTCATTCTGTCCTTCCAATACTCAAACCTTTCTCCATCAAACAGTGGTGGTCTGTTGATGTAGCCTCCAAAATCATCTTTGGACTATGACATGTTGTTGACCCCTTGGACCTTTCCTCAAACACTGTTAAGTGCTCAGCCTTGAGACCGAGCTCTGATGCCAATTGAAGGTGCAAACACGAGAAGGGAGAATTGAATTATGTTTGACTAACTTGAATACTTTTTCTGTTTTTGCAGTTTTATAACAAAACCTGATGTATGAATCAAACAGAGTTAGCAGCGGATATAAAGTAAAAATAAAAACGCAGAATTTTATACTGGTTCATCGTTAACGAGGCTACATCCAGTCCCTTCACTTTGAAGGATTTCACTAATTCAAAACCTTGAATTACAACAATACCAGTGACCCTCCAAGTCAGTCTTCTCAAACAGTCTAATAATCATAGACTTTTGAGGAATACAGCACCTTGACTTCTCAAGTCAAGTATTCTCTTACCAACATGACAACCCCAGATTGTAGAAGGAATTACAACGCCTTGAATCTAATTGCTAAGTAATCTGCTACCCCTTCTGACTTCCTCAGATTGTAGACTCTACTTCAAAAACATAGATATAACACAAGGGAAAGAAAAACACGAGTGCTTACTTCTGGAAAGCTGAAACTCACAATTAACCTTACTGAAAACACGAGTGTTTGCTTC
Organism: Cicer cuneatum; assembly: GCA_037974295.1. Taxonomy (NCBI): domain Eukaryota; kingdom Viridiplantae; phylum Streptophyta; class Magnoliopsida; order Fabales; family Fabaceae; genus Cicer; species Cicer cuneatum. The sequence goes on along the minus strand of JBBPBO010000003.1, from coordinate 37,578,932 downwards.
TGGAAGTGTATGACTCTTTTGTGATTTTTTCGATGCTAAGTCTTCTGCCTTGAGCCTCTTTTTATAGATGAAGAATTAGGGTCTCTTCCAAGCTTAAATTCGAGCTGTATCTTGCTGGATTCTCTTGCAAAAATACCTTGACCAATCAGGTTTCACTTAAATAAAAAACATATCTTTTTAGCTCCAGATATGCATTCGAAAATATCTCTGGCCAATCCTGATCTTAATTAATTCTGGATCAACTCATTCTTCCCGCCAATAGCTTCTGAACTCCCGCACGACTTCAACTTATTTTTGTATCAAATCCTTTTAATACATTGATCAAATTTAATCAAGTCTCCACTGATTATCATCATGATTAAATCTGGACCATTTGATCTTCTAATCTCGTCCACATCTAGACCATACAATCTGATCTATTGTGATCCCCTGATCTCGACCAACCTTGGACCACACTTTATGATCTTCTGATGTCGACCACTCTGGACTTGCAATCTGATCTACTGTGATCCACTGATCTCGGCCAATACTGGACCACACGTTCTGATCTTCTGATCTCGGCCAACACTGGGCCATATGCTTAAATTTGGACCATTGATCTGAACAACTTCCATCTGATCTGGACCAATTCTGAACTGGGTCTGGATTGAACTGAAATTTAAATCTGGACATTTACCTTCTGATCTGGATCAGTTATGGATTAAATCTACACATCATTTCTTCTAGTCCGGACTTAGTTTAATACTCTGAACCATGCTATCTTCTGGTCTGGACCAAGTCACTTATTCTGGACCAATTATCTTAAGCTCTGGTTAAGTCTGGATCAAGTCTGGACTGATTATCATTTCACTGCCAAGCTATCTTTTGGTCAGAATAAATTTTGGACCAAGTTTGACTTATGATACCTTCTGGTCTAGAACAAGTCTCCCTCTGGCAGGCTTCCTTCTGGTCTAGTCCAAGTCTCCTTCTGGACTCTGCTTCCTTCTGATCCGGGCCAGGAAAAATATCCTTTGATGGTGTTTTGACATCCTGGTGTATCCTCTGGTGCTTTCAGGATGCATCCTCTGTTACCTTCTGGATGCATTATTTGGTGTCTTCTGGAGATGTATCCTCTGGTCTTATTTTATCCTCTGGTAATTCATCTTCTGCCTCTGGTGACTTTATCTTCTGCCTCTCGTAATCTTGTGGTAGCATTTAATATAATAATTCAAGGTACAAAATAAGATTACATGGAGTGCTTTTGTTAACATCAAAATCCTAAGTACTTAGAACCAACTTGGTTCCAACAATATTTGGATCTACTAATGGCACTCTTTGCCAAGAATTTTCTAAATTAATGCAACATGAATTTCAAATGAGTATGATGGGAGACTTTAAGTTCTTCTTAGTGATAAAAATTCAGGAAAATCAAAAAGGTATATACATTCATCAAACTAAATATACAAAAGAACTTCTCAAGAAGTTTAAGATGAGTGATTGCAAACCTATGGCTACACCAATGCACTCTACTTTTTCACTTGAAAAAGATGATTCAGGCCAAAAAGATGACCAAAAAACCTATAGAGGAATAATAGGATCTCTACATTACCTTACCTCTTCTAGACCTGACATCATGTTTAATGTGTGTGTATGTGCAAGATTTCAAGCTGACCATAGGGAATCACATTTAACTACTATTAAGAGAATCCTTAGATACCTAAAAGGCACAACCAACCTTACCTTGTTCTACAAGAAATCTACTAAGTACAAACTTAGTGGATATTGCGATTCTGATTATGCTGGAGATAAACATGAGAGAAAGGGCACTAGTGGAAACTGCACCTTTGTAGGTGACAACTTAATATCCTGGTCAAGTAAGAGACAAAACACTATTGCAATGTCAACAGCAGAGGCTGAGTACAATTTAGCAGCTCGCTGCAGTTTTCAACTATTTTGGATAAAACATCAACTAGAATACTACAAAATCCTAGAAACCAATATTCCGATCTATTGTGATAACACTTCTGCCATTTTCCTAACCAAAAACCCTATACTACATTCTAGAGCTAAACACATAAAAATCAAACACCACTTCATTAGGGACTTTGTTCAAAAAGGGTACTAAACATTCAGTTTGTAGACACTAAACACCAATGGGCTGACATATTCATTAAACCACTACCTGAAGTTAGGTTTGACCTCATCAAGAAAAACCTAAATCTTACCTTTATATTTGACTGATATTGTAATCACTTCAAAGTATGGTCAACATTTGTAGAAGATTTATTTAAGATTTGAAGAAGATTTGATCAAAATTTGAAGATTTAATGAAAATTTGAAAAAGATTTTTATCAAAATTTGAAAAAGATTTGATCAAAATTTGAAGAAGATTTGAGCAAGATTTATCTGCAACAAAAAATGAACAGAATGAATTTGAAGCTTTTACAAATGCAATCTGAACAAAATACAATTAAGAATTAAACAACGACCAAATTGAAGCCCAGATTTCAACTATAAATAGATACTCAAGGCTGAAGAAGAAAATTATCGAAAAGCAGAAAAGAGTAGTCTTAGAGTTCAAAGAGAGTAATACTCGTTTCAAGTTAGAAATATTTTCTGAGTGTTCTTTACTTAGACTGTGGAGGGTCAGGTGCTTTGTAATTCAAGGTATTTGAATTAGTGGATTAAAGGCTTCTGAATGAGGGGATTGGATGTAGCCAAGTTAACAGTGAACTAGGATAAATCTATGTGTCGAATTAGTTATACTTTCATTGCTTGCTGCCTCTGAATTTGATTGCTTCTATTCCAAGTAAGTAACCAAAAACCAAACAAGTTTTTAATTTATTTATAAATTATCAAAAAGTTGTCAACTTTGGCAAACACAATTCAACCCCCATTCTCGTATTTGCACCTTCAAGTGATTCTCCTGATGATGATCTGGAGACTAAGTCATGTGTCACTTCAGTTTCTACCTCACAAGCAATGTGGATAGGACCCACAAGCCTAGGTTATTGAGGTTCAGATGTAGGAGTAGCACTTGTTGTTTAAGTTTCTGTGGTTTAATGAGTTAAAGGTGTGGTAGTTAATGCAGTTGAAGTTCGGAATTCAATGTTTAAGGGGTTGGAGTTTGTTGCACATCTAGCAACTAATGTTTCCCTTAAAGAGGTAAAAAGTGTATCATTTGAGATTTTATATGAGTCTGTTTCATATGCAAATGAAACATTGATAATGTTTTGTTTGGGTTAGTATGAAATGTGAATGATATTTGTTGTTTCATAGTTTTCTTAGGTGTAGAGGATGGTTGAATTTTAAGATCAGATACAACATTAATAGTTTCAAGCTGAGTTTGGGGTTGTGTATTTGTAGAGGGTAAAGTTGGGTTAAAAGTGTTTGTTTCAACATAGAATGATTTTAAAACTACACTACTATTACCATTAATATAAGTAAAAATAGAATTGGACTCAAAAGCAGGGATTACCTTATGTCTTATTTTTAGGCTAAGGTAATCTTCTTCCTCATCAACTTCCTTTTCCTCTTCAACCATACTCATTCTTCCTAGATACTTCCTTTTCCCAGCATATGCATAGTCAGCCTTTGGCAAAGGAAAAGTGATAGAAGGGCCTTGTTTATTTGATCAACCAAAGCAATCCAAGTGTAAGCCTGAATAACTTCATTGTTGTCCTCTTCAAAGATTTGAGCATAGCGCTCTCCAACAATGAAGGGAGTATCATTTAAACCACTTGCCTGACTAGGTTACTACTTTCCTTTGCCTTTCCCTTCAGAGTTGACACAATCCTTTGAATTTTCTAACCTAGTATTGATTACATTGTTAATATTAAAGAGGTGCAAAACAAAAAACCAATAATTCTTCCATAATAGGTCCACCAATCTCTTTCAATGTCCTAATCAAAGGAATTTGTTCCAACCTAGCAGAAATAATCTTAAATAAGGAGTGGATTTCAGATTTCCAGAACAAGAATTAATCATACATGACCTCATGTGTTCTATAATCATGTTGGGAAGATTTGTCTTTATCTTTTGAGAAATATTCCACATTATACACTTGTGGTCCTTGCTTACATGGTCCACAGAGCCACCTTTGGGAACCAGACAAATTCATTTTGGTGTGATTTTTATTTCATTAATTTGGTTTAAATAATTATTATATAGGCTCAATAATAAATAAATAGTTCAGTTTTGCATTAATATTCCTTGGGCTTAATTGTCAAAACTTAGTTAATTTTTCACATTTGTTTATCATTTGACATGTTTGTCTTGTAAAGGATATGTATTAGGTGCATTTTAATGCCATATTGGGTGTATATTAATGCCACGGAAAGATACTTAAAAGAACTACATTTGTGTTACTGATAAGAATAATCAAATTCAGTCAGAATCAATGTCAAATTAAGCCTTAAAGTCGTAGTGGCCAAGTTGTGACCAACTCCTGACATTCCCTCACTTAAAAGAGCACATCTGATAGGCTTACACGAAGTTACTTCCCTATAAATACAAGATACTACAACATAGGAAAAGGGGAACTTGAGAGTTTAGATTTTGAGAGTTTATATTTAGATAGTTTTCTCTTCTTTGTGTTAATTTACTGTTATTTCATTTTGTTTTCTAAGTTTGGATGATTATTCTTGAATCTTATTCATTGGTGATGACCATGGAAGGCTAGATCTTTGTCAATCAAAGATACACAAGAAATTTGGTTTGAATTTTGACTTCCTTATTATTTATTTGTATCTTCTTTTTCTTTATTCAATTATAATTGCAGTTTTGAGAGCATGATTATCTTTATCTATGTATAATTAGATATAGAGGTTGTTTTAATGATTGAATTGAAGTTACAATTTTGGATTGATTCATCTGGAATCTAATGTAGAATAGGTAACCGATTAGCAGTCAATGTTGATTCATCTGAAATCATAAAACCCCACATTTTTTCCTTGGGAGAACGATCATGGTGTAAACATCTTGTTTTGCAAGTTTTACTTGCTTTTTTATATGGCTATGGATCAGAACCATGCAACCAATGATTATCTTGAAGAAAACTCTGTACTTTGGTTTAAGATGAATAGACTTTGAATTTTTGGAAGGGTTATTAAAAAGTTTCCAGTTGATCATTGATTTTCCAACTATTTGCTCATATTTGGACTTCATGATCATCCCCATATCCATGCACCAAGTAATAGCTACAATGGATTGTTGGGTGACTTTGATTGGAAACTCAAAAACATTACTTGAAGTTTATCCATCCTTAAGGGCATCCGTTTGCATCATAATTATTTTACCAAAACATCATAGATTTTCAATTTCTCTAGGCTAAAGATTTGAACCATCCGATTTTGCATACGTTGTTGATGAAGTTAAAGCCGTTTACAACCAAATTCCAAAAATCAACCCTTATTTCACTAAGACTTGGTGATCATGGTTGCATGCCATTGTTGGTATCGATGAAGCTAAAAGAGTAGAAGAAGTAGAACTCAAGGTCATTAAAAATCAATAGAGAATACAAAAGTTCGAAGGGAATTGTAGGTTGCAAAAGTGTGAGAAAGTGAAATGTGAAGGTAGTCAGTGTTTGAGCGTTGGTGTTTTTGTTAATACGTTGAGTTTCAAAATTTCAGACACATTAAACGACTCAGCGTGAATGCATAAAAAGAGTGCTACACGTTTCAGAATACTAATTTTCACATATGTAAGAAACACTGGTCATGAAACAAATTGAAGTTTAATCAAGAAGAGTAATTTCAATTAATGAGAGGCAGAACATATGTGTAACCAAAAATTATTTAAGCAGATGCAAAATAAACTTATTTTTCCAAAAGGAAAAACACAGTTTATTTCACCAAAGTTAACTCGAAAGATCTACATTGATGGTCGAGGTCTATCAATGGAATATCTAAAATACCATTTTGAACATAATCTCTCATAAAAATGGTGCTTAATCTGTATATGTTTTGCTCAATAGTGTAAAATGGGATTTTTGGTTAAATAAATTGTAGAAGTATAATCACAAAAGATATGAATGTTACTCTCATTTATTTTATAATCTTCTAACTAATGTTTAATCTATAATAGTTGTGTGCTACAACTTGCTGCTAAAGTGTATTTTGCTTCTGCTGTTGATAAGTCAATTGTTCTTTGTCTTATGTTGGAACAAGAGATTATATTTTCACCATGGAAACTACAACTTCGAATGTTGCTTTTCTCTTAACTTTGTCTCCAACATTGTCAACATCACAGTAACTTACGAACTTGTACTCAAGAGATTTCTTTTAAAACAAATCGAGATTAGTAGTACCTTTCCAATAACGAAACATTCTCTTAACAACAGTTAAATGAGATTCTTTAGGGTCAGATTAAAATCATGTGCACACATACACTAAACATAATATCAGGTCTAGATAGAGTGAGATAGAGAAGGGAACCAATCATCTATTCGTATACATTTTGATCCACCTTTTTACCTATGTCATCTTTACGTTGAGAATGAAGGTGCAAACACGAGAAGGAGGTTGAATTTTGTTTGCCAAAATTGAATTCTTTTTGCTGTTTTGATGAATGTTGATGTGAATTACTTGATGAATAAATAATCAGACTCAATAGTGGATAATAACCGCATAAGAACACAAAGATTTGTCCTGGTTCACCATTAACTTCGCTACATCCAGTCCCTTCATTCAGAATGCTTTAATCCACTAATTCAAAACTTTGAATTATAGCACCTGACCGTCCAAGCCAGTCTTCTCAAACAACCTGACAACCTCAGACTTTTGAGGAATAACAACACCTTGACCCTATAAGCCAAGTCTTCTCAAACAACCTGACAACCCCAAACTTTTGAGGAATAACAACACCTTGACCCTACAAGCAAGTCTTCTCCTACCAATCTGACAACACCAGATTGAAGGAGGAATTCACACCACTATTGGGTTTGATTACAAGAGTTTGGAACTTTGCAATGTTGCTTCTGGAAAGCTGATTGTTGCACTGTTTCTCACTCTCAAAAAATCACTTAGAAAATGTGCTTAAGCACACAAGTGTTTTTCTCTTTTGAACTCTCGGATGACTTTGAATTTGAAGCTTGAGTTCTTGTGTTTTTCGATCCATTTGAACTCTAAGATGAATCTGGATTTTATGCTTGAGTTCTTCTACTTTTCTATGCTTACTATTGCGGCTTGAACCTCCTTTTATAGCTGAAATATGGGCTTTGTCCAAGCTTAATTTCGAGATGTAACTTGCCAAGATTTCCTTTGAAAATTCTTTTGACCAATTCTATTTCTTTTTAATTTCGAACTGATTCTTCTTTGCTCAGATCTCCTTCGAATTTCAATCAGGTCTTTTTTGATTTTTGAATCAAATCTTCTAAAAACTTTGATCATATCTCTTTTAAAATTCAAGCAAGTCCTCTTTGAATTTTAATCAAGCCTTCTATGATTCTGAATCACGTTTTATATCTGGACCGTGTATACTTCTGATTTGGACCATGTCTTCTTTTGATCATGTATTCTTCTGATCTGGACCATGTTATCTTCTGATCTAAACCATGTTATCTTCTGGACCATGTTTCCTTCTTATCTGGACCATGTATTCTTTTGATCTGGACCATGTTATCTTCTGATTTGAACATGTCTTCTTCTGGACCATGTTTCCTTCTGATCTGTACCACGAATGCTTGCCTCTGATGATATCATCTATTTTTACATTTGATGATATCCTCTGATTTTTACCTTTGATGATATCATCTAATTTTTGCCTTTGATGACATCCTCTGGTATCCTCTGATAACATCTTCTGGTATCCTCTAATAACATCTTCTAGTATCCTTTGATGACATCTTCTGGTATCATCTGGTGACATTTTCTGGTTGTATCTTCTGGAGGTATCCTCTGGTGACGTCATCCTCGGGTGGTATCCTCTGGTGACGTCATCTTCTGGTTTCTGCTTCTGGTGACGTCATCTTCTGGTATCATTTTCTAATTTTTGCATTCTTCTTCGAAGTCAAATATGGTATTTTCATAAAATGCTTTTGTTAACATCAAAACTTTAAGTGTGAGAACCAACATGGTTCCAACAATCTCCCCCTTTTTGATGATGACAAAACTTTGTATTTTTTATAACTAATTTTCTTTTTATTTCTTTGCTTGACCAGCTTCACTTCGTATTTTTCTCCCCCTAAGTCTAATGCCCCATATTTTCTCTTCTTTTATCAAATATATTTCTCCCCCTTTTGTCATCAGACAAAAAGGAATGAAGGAGATCGTTTTTTTTTTTATGTTGAATAACATGAATAATATATTAGAAGAAAATAAAATAAATATAACACAAAAAAAAAACTAACTATGTTATTTTTCAGGGATGAAGGTAAGGTTATGTTTTTTCTTGATGAAGTCAAACCTATCTTTAGGTAGTGGTTTGGTGAATATGTCAGCCTATTGATGGTCAGTGTCTACAAATTGAATGTTGAGTATCCATTTTTTAACATATTCTCTAATGAAGTGATGTTTGATCTCTATGTGTTTGGCTCTGGAATGAAGTATAGGGTTTTTGGTTAGGTTGATGGTTGAAGGGTTGTCACAGTATAAGGGAATGTTTGTTTCCATGATTTTGTAATCTTCCAACTGATGTTTCATCCAAATGAGTTGAGAACTGCATTCGGCTGCTGAAATGCATTCAGCCTCTATTGTTGACATGACACTTGTGCTTTGTCTCTTGCTTGACCAGGATATTAGGTTGTCTCCCAAAAAAGTGCAGTTTCCACTTGTGCTCTTTCTTTCGAGTTTATCTCCAGCATAGTCAGAGTCACAGTATCCACTCAGTTTGTATGTAGGAGTTTTCTTGTAGAACAAGGTAATGTTGGTAGTGCCTTTTAGGTATCTAAGGATTCACTTAACATCAGTTAAATGAGACTCCCTAGGGTCAGACTTAAATGTTGCATATACACATACACTAAACATGATGTCACGTCTAGAAGCAGTGAGGAAAAGAAGAGATCCTATCATACCTCTATAGGTTTTTTGATCAACCTTTTGGCCTGAATCATCCTTTTCAAGTGAGCAGGTAGGGTGCATTGGGGTAGCCATAGGTTTGCAATCACTCATCTTAAACTTCTTGAGAAGCTCTTTTGTATATTTCATTTGATGAATGTATATACCTTTTTGACTTTGTTGAATTTGTATCCCTATGAAGAACTTAAGCTCTCCCATCATGCTCATTTGAAATTCATGCTGCATCAATTCAGAAAATTCTTGGCAAAGAGTACCATTAGTAGATCCAAAGATAATATCATCAACATAAACTTGAATAATAAGAATATCATCTTCTATTGACTTTCTAAAAAGTGTATTGTCTACTTGTCCTCTTTCAAAGTTATTTTTAAGAAAGAAGTTACTAAATCTATCATACCATGCCCTAGGTGCTTGTTTTAAACCATACAAAGATTTTTTAAGTTTAAAAACATGATTTGGAAATTCAGAACTTTCAAAACCTGGGGGTTGTTTAACATAGACTTCTTCACTTATATAACCATTTAGAAAAGCGCTTTTAACATCCATTTTAAATAATGTAATGTTATTATTAGCAGCAAAGGATAGTAGGATACGAATAGCTATTAACACCTTGTCTTCTTGCTGTCTGTAGCCTTGTACGACAAATGTTGCCTTGTTTCTGAAAACATCTCCTTTTTCATTTAGCTGTTCCTGAAAACCCACTTGGTTCCAATAATATTGTTTTCTTGTCTTGGTACTAGATCCCAAACATCATTCCTCTCAAATTCATTTAATTCAATGTCAAGTTGTTTGTCATCAAATTTAACATATATGGATTCCTCCGCTATATTAGTTTCCCTATTAAACACTCTATAAGCCGTGGATCTTTCAGAGTAGCCAATGAAGGTACACTTTTGAGATCAAGAATCAAATTTTCCAAGATTATCTTTAGTGTTCAACATATAACAAGCATAACCAAATTGTTTAAAATAAGAGTTTTTAGGCTTTTTACCTTTCCATAATTCATATGGTGTTTTATTCAATATGGATCTGGTATAGACTCTAATTTGAATATAACATGCAATATTAATTGCTTCTACCCAAAAGTGTTTTGCAACATTCATATCATTTAGCATGGTTCTGGCCATTTCTTGGAGTGATCTATTCCTTCTTTCTAAAACATCATTTTGTTAAGGTGTTTAAGGAGAGGAAAAGTTGTGAGAGATTCCATTCTCATCACAAAAACTTTCAAAGAATTTGTTCTCAAATTCTCCTCCATGATCACTTCTAATTGTTATAATTTATGACCTTTTTCATTCATGATTTGTTTGCAAAATGTGATAAACACTTTAAGGGATTCATCCTTACTTCTTAAAAATTTTACCCATGTCCACCTAGTGTAATCATCTACTATAACAAAACCATATTTCTTTCCACTTAGAGAAGCTGTTTTCACTAGCACAAATAAATCTATATGTCAGAGCTCAAGGGGTTTTGAGGTAGAGATTGAATTTTTAGGATTAAAAGAGTTTTTAGTTTGTTTTCCCTTTTGACAAGCTTCACACATAATTTCACTTTTGTAGATAAGCTTAGGTAGACCTCTCGCCAGTTGAAGTCTATTCAATTTTGAAACTAACCTAAGGTTTGCATGACCTAATCTTTTGTGCCAAATTAGTTTCTCTTCATTTACTGACATAAGGCACTTAACCTTTTGTTTCTCTAGACTAAACAGATTTATCTTACAAATATTATTTTGCCTTTGACCTGTAAAGAGTATAGATTCATCCTTTTGACTATTTGATTTGCACTTAATTGACTATCACTTAATTGACTAATACTTAATAAATTGCTGAGGACATCTCTTTTTTCTTCATCTGGTGATTCACTTTTAGAATCAGAATCTGTGTTGGATCCAGAGGCAGTGTTGGTGTGAGCCATCAAATCCAATTCTGCTTCTTCATCTTTTGATTCCCTTCCAGAGTCAGCATCTGTGTTGGATCCAAGTTCGTTCTAAGTACTTAGGATTTTGATGTTTACAAAAGCAATCCATGTAATCTTATTTTGTACTTTGAATTATTATATTAAATGCCACCAGAAGATGAAGTTACAAGAGGCAGAAGATGAATTACCAGAGGGTAAAATTAGACCAAAGGATACACCTCCAGAAGATACCAGATAATGCATGCAGAAGGTACTAGAGGATGCATCCTGAAGGCACCAGAGGATACACCAAGATGTCAAAACACCATCAGAGGTTACCTTTCCTAGTCTAGATCAGAAGGAAGCAGAGTCCAGAAGGAATCATGACCAGAAGATAGCATGGTTCAGAGTATGAAACTAAGTCCAGACCAGAAAAAATGATATCCATATTTAATCCAGCACTGATCCAGATCAGAAGGTATATGTCCAGATTAAAATATCATATGTCCAGATTTAATTTCAGTTCAATCCAGACCCAGTTCAGAATTGGTCCCGATTAGGGGGAAGATGTTCAGATCAATGGTCCAGATTTAAGCATATGGCCCAGTGTTGGCCGGGATCAAAAGACCAGACCATATGGCCTAGTGTTGGCCGAGATCAGAAGATCAGAACATGTGGTCCAGTATTGACCGAGATCAGAGGATCAGAGCAGATCAGATTGCAAGTCCAGAGTGGTCGAGATCAGAAGATCAGAAAGCGTGGTCCAGGGTTGGCATAGATCAGAGGATCACAGCATATCAGATTGTATGGTCTAAATGTGGATGAGATTAGAAGATCAAACAGTCCAGATTTAATCATGATGATAATTAGTGGAGACTTGATTAAATTTGATCAACGTATTAAAAGGATTCGATACAAAAATAAATTGAAGTCTTATGGGAGTTCAGAAGCTATTTGCGGGAAGAAAGATTTGATCCATAAAAACATGATTGGCCAAAGTTATTTTTGAAAACAAATCTGGAGCTAAAAAGATATGTTTCTTAGTTAAGTGAAAACCGATTGGCCAAAGTATTTTTTCAAGAGTATCTGGCAAGATACAGCTCGAACTTAACCATGGAAGCAACCCTAATTCTTCATCTATAAAAGGAGGCTCTAGACTGAAGACTCAACATCGAAAAATAAAAAAAAGAGTCATACACTTCCATAAGCAAACACTCGAGTTTTCAGTGAGGTTAATTGTGAGTTTCAGCTTTCCAGAAGCAAGCACTCGTGTTTTTCTTTCCCTTGTGTTAGATCTAAGTTGTTGTAGTAGAGTCTACAATCTGAAGAATTCAGAAGGGATAGCAGATTACTTAGCAATTAGATTCAAGGCGTTGTAATTCGTTCTACAATCGGGGGTTGACAGATTGGTAGGAGAAGACTTGACTTGAGAAGTCAAGGTGCTGTATTCCTCAAAAGTCAAGGATTGTTAGACTATTTCAGAAGACTGACTTGGAGGGTCAGTGGTATTATTGTAATTCAAGGTTTTGAATTAGTGAAATCCTTCAAAGTGAAGGGACTGGACGTAGCCTCGTTAACAATGAACCAGTATAAAATTTTGTGTTTTTATTTTTACTTTATATCCGCTGCTAACTCTGTTTGATTCATACATCAGGTTTTGTTATAAAACTGCATAAACAGAAAAAGTAATCAAGTTAGTCAAACACAATTCAACCCCCCCTTCTCGTGTTTGCACCTTCAATTGGCATCAGAGCTCGGTCTCAAAGCTGAGCACTTAACAGTGTTTGAGAAAAGGTCCAAGGGGTTCAACATGGCATAATCCAAAGATGATTTTGGAGGCAACATCAATAGACCACCACTGTTTGATGGAGACGGGGTTGAGTATTGGAAGGACAAAATGAGAAGTTTCTTCATATCTAAAGATCTTGAATTATGGAACTGCACCTAGTGTTCTAGGAGATCCAACAAAAGAACTAGACATGGAAGATATGAAACCAGATCAGAGCAAAGCATAAAAACTGCATCACAAAGCCAGAACCATCATGATAAGTGCCATCACATTCAAGGAATTTGAAAGATGCACAGATACAGAAATAGCAAAGCACATATTCGACAGTCTTGTTCTGACCTATGAAGGAAGCTAGCATGTTCAAGAAGCAAGGGCTAACATACTGGTCAAACAATATGAGATGTTCAAGATGGAAGACGATGAAGACATTGATGGAATGTTCTGTAGATTCCAGATTTTGATATCTGGACTGAAGGTCTTGAAGAAATGCTACACAACAGTAGATCATGTCAAGAAGATTCTAAGAAGCTTACCAACCAAGTGGAGACCAATGGTGACTGCACTTCAGCAAGCCAGAGATCTGAATAACTTAAGACTTGAAGATCTGATCAACTCACTCAAGTCTCATGAAATAAAACTGGAAGCAGATGAACCAAAGAAGAAGAAGAATCTGGCCCTGAAGTCAAAACAGAAGAAAGCTGCAAAGGCAACACCAAAATCAGAGGATAGCGACAGTGACTGTGATGATATGGCTTACTTAACAAATAGATGGTTAAGATATGGGAAAACAGGAAGAGGAGAGGCTCCAAGAAGAAACATAACAGCAAAGGAAAGGAAGAATCTGACAAGAAGAGCATCATCTGTTATGGATGCAATGAACCTGGACATATCAAGTCAGAATGTCCAAAATTTGGAAAAAGGCACACAGCACAAGAAGAGTTCCAGATTCAAAAAGAAGGGTCCGATGGAAACCTGAGATGTATCAGAATCAGAAGAAGAAGTCTTATGGGAGTTCAGAAGCTATTGGCAGGAAGAAAGATTTGATCTAGAAATAATTAAAAATAGGATTGACCAAAGTTATTTTTGAAAAAAATTAGGAGCTCAAAAGATATGTTTTTTATTTAAGTGAAACCCGATCGGCCAATGTATTTTTTCAAGAGTATCTGGCAAGATACAGCTCGAACTTAAGCATGGAAGCAACCCTAATTCTTCATCTATAAAAGGAGGCTCAAGACTGAAGACTCAGCATCGAAAAATCACAAAAGAGTTATACACTTCCAGAAGCAAACACTCGAGTGTTCAATGAGGTTAATTGTGAGTTTCAGCTTTCTCGAAGCAAGCACTCGTGTTTTTCTTTCTCTTGTGTTAGATCTAATTTGTTGAAGTAGAGTCTACAGTATGAGGGAGTCAAAAGGGGTAGCAGATTACTTAGCAATTAGATTCAAGGCGTTGTAACTCCTTCTACAATCTGGGGTTGTTAGATTGGTAGGAGAAGACTTGACTTGAGAAGTCAAGGAGCTGTATTCCTCAAATGTCTAGGATTGTTAGACTGTTTGAGAAGACTGACTTGGAGGGTCAGTGGTATTGTTGTAGTTCAAGATTTTGAATTAGTGAAATCCTTCAAAGTGAAGGGACTCGACGTAGCCTCGTTAATGGTGAACCAGTATAAAATTCTATGTTATTATTTTTACTTTATATCCGCTGCTAACTCTGTTTGATTCATATATCAGGTTTTGTTATAAAACTGCAAAAATAGAAAAAGTAATCAAGTTAGTCAAACACAATTCAACCCCCTTCTCGTGTTTGCACCTTCATCATAGCCAATTATGCTTCATCATCTTCTGATTCACATCCAGAGTCAAATTCTATGTTGGATCCAGAGGCAGAGTTGATGTGAGCCATTATATCCAATTCTGCTTGTTCATCATCAGTCGATTCATCAGAATCATCCCATGTAGCCATCAGATTCTTCTTCTTGGGTTTGGAGTCTTTCTTCTGGTGTTTCCCTTTCTCCAGGTTTGTACATTTTGACTTGATTTGTCCAGGTTCATTGCATCCATAGCAGATGATGCTCTTCTTGTCTTGTTCTTCCTTTCCTCTATTGGAATGCTTAGAATACCTTTGGGGAAACTTCTTCTTTCTGTTGTGCCACATCTTTAGCACCTTTTTGGTTATGAAAGCAATTTCCTCTTCCTCTGGTTTCTGATCATCAGAATCACTATCTTCTGATTCTACTTCTGCTTTAAGTACCTTTTTTTGCTTGGATTTCAAAGCTAGGGTTTTGTTCTTCTTATTGGGCTCATCTTCTTCAAGCTCAATTTCATGTGATTTGAGGGAGCTGATTAATTCTTCCAGCTTTAGAGTATTTAGATCCTTTGCTTCATGAATGGCAGTGATCTTTGGTCTCCACTTGGTTGGCAAGCTTCAAACATATTTCTTCACGTGATCAGCAGTAGTGTAGCTCTTCTTGAGTACCTTTAATCATGAGACCAGAGTCATGAATCTGGAAAACATTGCTTCAATATCTTCAGCTTCTTCCATCTTGAACAGCTCGTACTTTTTCACTAGAATGTTGGCCTTTCCTTCTTGAACTTGTTTGCTTCCTTCATAAGTTAGAGTCAGACTATCATAGATGCTCTTTGTTGTCTCTTTGTTTGTGCACTTGTCGAATTCCTTGAAGGTGATTGCATTTATCATGAACGTTCTGGATTTATGATGCATCTTGTACATCTTCTTCTAGTCCGCATCCATATCCTTTTTGGGAATTTAAGCACCATCAGCATCCTCTAGAGCAGTATAGCCATCTTCCACCAAGTCCCAAAGGTCAGGATCTTGTGAAATAAAGAAACTTCTCAGCCTATCCTTCCAGTACTCGAAACGTTCTCCATCAAACTGAGGTGGTCTGTTAATGTTTCCTCTGCCAGCTTCTTCACTAAATCCAGACCTGTTGAACCCTTGGATCTTTTCTCAAACACTATAAAGTGCTCAGCCTTGAGACCGAGCTCTGATGCCAATTAAAGGTGCAAACACGAGAAGGGGGATTGAATTGTGTTTGCCAAAATTGAATTCTTTTTGTTGTTTTGATGAATGTTGATGTGAATTACTTGATGAATAAATAATCAGACTCAGCAGCGGATAATAACAACATAAGAACACAAATATTTATTCTAGTTCACCATTAACTTGGCTACATCCAGTCCCTTGATTCAGAAGGCTTTAATCCACTAATTCAAAACATTGAATTACAGCACCTGACCCTCCAAGCCAGTTTTCTCAAACAGCCTGACAACCCTAGACTTTTGAGGAATAACAACACCTTGACCTTACAAGCCAAGTCTTCTCAAACAGACTGACAACCCCAAACTTTTGTTTGGGAAGACTAGCTTGGAGGGTCAGGTGCTTTGTAATTCAAGGTATTTTAATTAGTGGATTAAATCCTTCTGAATGAGGGGACTAGATGTAGAAAAGTTAGTGGTGAACCAGGATAAATCTATGTGTCAAGTTAATTATGATTTCATTGCTTGCTACCTCTGAATCCGATTGCTTCTACTCCAAGTAAGTCACCAAAAACCAAACTAGTTTTTGATTTATTTATATATTATAAAAAAAAGTTATCAATTTGGCAAACACAATTCAACCCCCCTTCTCGTATTTGCACCTTCACAATATTGTAACCATCCTCTAGTGTGAGTAACTCAGAAACAGAAACTAAACACTTGTGTAACCTGGCCTGGTAGTGGTTGTAAATCCTCAACGACGTGTGATTTTCAAGTTGGATGTTGAGAAGACTTAACTGGTGAAGATAAGTGGTTGTAATCAGTTTTGAATTATTGGATTAAATTCTTCTAGGTGAAGGGACTAGACGCAGCTACCAGGTTGGTAGTGAACCAGGAAAAATCATTGTGTCATCTTCCTTCCCTCTATTTAGTGCCTTTGATTTTATTTTTTTAATTTTTTTTTCACCATTTGTTAGCCCAAAGAATTTTTTAAAACATAATACAAAAGTCAAACCTTCCCTTTCTTGTGTATTTTCGACCTACAACCTATTCTACTTATTCATATGACTTTACCTTTCTTATTTCCTCTTAATTCAACGTATCCTCCGTCATTGAGAGTCTGGTCTTTGAAGATACGATTTTCTCCCGTCATGTGTCGTGAGCAGCCACTGTCCAAGCTATCATTAAACAATAAGTATTGGACAGAATAGTACATAATTGTACAAGACAATTTTTTGTATTTTTACTATAGTATCCTTATCTATATATATTAATGTTTATGAATGCAAATATTAATAAAGGAGAGAAAGGAGAAAAAACTATGTAGAGAGAGAGATAAGAGAAAGATATAGTAACGAGAAGAAGATAGATAAGAGGGAGTTAGAAAGGGAGAGAGGCATGATAGAGGATAAAGGAAAGAAATAAGAGATTAGAGAGGGATGTGATAATATATATATATATATATATATATATATTTGAACGTCTTCCGTACTGTTACTCTGAACTATAGATCTGTACCATGAGATCCTGCGGCGTCTTTGGTATCAGACTTGGGAGGGTATAAGATATAAGATATGTTTTTTATTTTTAACGTTGGAAGTTTTAATTTGAAGATAACGTTAGACCTGGGTTGTAGGTCCCGCTTTAGCTGACGGACAGGCGTTTAGGGCAGTGAATCCTTTGGTACCTTCTTCAAATTAGAACCAAAACATTAAAAATGGAAAACATATTTTGTAGATCTTCATCTTTCTCAAATCCTACTACTCAAAGCACCTCAAATCAAAGGGAACCTATCAATAGCGAAGAAATCACTATTGACCTTCCTGAAGAATGGATCCTTGAAGGAGCTGCTAGACCAAAGTCTCCTGAACAATAAAAACCAAACACTAAATAAAAGAAGTTATCCAATATATTGATGGAAAGGTAAAACTAAGTTTTACAAGAACTTCCAGTGCCAGGTATTCTGATGCTGGATCTTCCACCAATACAGTGGATCTGACTTCAAAACTCAACAAAATAGAAAATTTTTCAAAACCCAGATTCTCTTCTTCAAGCATTCCAGGAGCTTCTTTCCAAAACGTTGACTATTCAACAAGTATTCCTCATCAGATCTATACAACATCTCAAACTGTTGACAAGGAACAACAAAATAATTTACCACACATTTCTCCACCAACTTCACCGACTTTTTCTGCAATAACTGAAAATGTTATTAATGAATTAAACGTTTTAGAAAAAGCTTTTGAAGTTGATAAAACCTTACTTCATAATGATTTTTATGATGACAAAAACACATAAAAAAGAATATGGTTCTTCAAAACTTTTATGGAACAAAGAAAAGAAATTCATAAAGAATTTTATGAATTCGTTTCACAAAACAAAGTCCATATTTTGTTCTTTGACTGGTTTGAAATTTATGCTGAACAAAAACAAATTTCTTATCCTTCCAAACATGAACAAACCTCTGTAAATCCCGTAACAACTAGGAACAAAGTTGTAGAGTGGGAAATGTCAAATGGTAGGAAAATACAAGCGGAACGTCCGCCATTCAGACAGATCAAAATACCACACCTAGAACAAACAATAGAGGCTGCACCTTAAAAAATCCCTAGTGACAGCCCAGACAAAGATATTCAAAATATCTTGCAACAAAACAACTTTACAAATGTTCATCGTAGTATAATTGCAAAGCAATTGACTAAAATAGAGGAACACCAAAAGACAAACAATGTTTCAGCTCTTGAAACAACATAATTGAAACTTAAGAACCCGGTCTTTAAGCCATTCCAAATCTCCAAAACAAGCCAAAAATTATTCAGAGAAGGCAAAACAGAATTTACTCAAGCCTTACGAGACCAACTCGGTAGGATAGAACAATCTTCTACCTCTTCGCCATTGGTAGCAAAAGATACCCTAGAAAAAACAATTACAACTCTAGACCAAGTGTCTGAGAGTGAAAAAGAACAAAACCAACACCTATGCAGACTCCAGAGGCAACAAGGTCAACCTTTAGCCATGGTTACGGCACCAGACCTAGGCATTGAGAATAGACCAAACGTCCTTTCTCAATCAAAATTTAATTCCAATACTGTCTATGAATGGAACATATATGGTATGTCTGAATACAATATCCTTAGTCTTCTCCAACAGATGACTATGGCTTCAAATGCTTATAAAACCCAGGCAAACACCCCTGATAAGGCCATTGCTGAACTCCTAATTGCAGGATTTTCAGGCCAACTCAAAGGATGGTGGGATTATCATCTTACACCAAACCAACAATTAGAAATATTAAGTGCAATCCAAACCACATAATAAGGAATTCCCATCCTCGACGAAATTGGAAGCTCAATACCTGATGCAGTTGCAACACTGATTCATACCATTAGTTTGCACTTCATAGGAGACCCATCACACTTAAAAGATAAAAACGTAGAACTCCTTTCAAACCTTAGATGCAAAAAACTCTCAGAGTTCCAAAACTACAAAAATACTTTCTTAACTAGGGTTATGCTTAGAGAAGACTCAAACCAACCCTTTTGGAAAGAAAAATTCCTTGCAGGACTCCCAACCCTTTTAGGAGAAAAAGTGAGGAACAAAATCAAAGAAATTTACTCAACAAACCAAATTCCATATAATCAATTAACTTATGGAGAATTGGTAAGTTTCACACAAAAGGAAGGTTTAAATATCTGTCAAGATTTAAAACATCAAAAACATTTAAAATGGGAAATGAAACGAACTAGATTAGAACTAGGATCGTTTTGCAAACAATTTGAACTCCCCACAACGAATGTTTCAAAAGACTGTGGAGGGTCTTGTTCAAAAACTTACAAAAAACCTCACAGAAAGTTTTACTCAAAACCTAATAACCAAGAATTTTACAAAAATTATAAACCTAAAAAATATTACAAACAAAGAAAACCTTTTGAAAGAAAATTTCAACCAAAAAATACAAAACAAGTAACTTGCTATAAATGTGGCCAACCAGGAAACATTTCCAAACATTGTAGAAAAAACAAAAAACTTCACGAAATACAAATAAGTGAAGATATTATTCAAAAAATTGAGGCAATTCTTCTTGAAACCTCTGAAAATGAAACAGATTCTGAAATAGGTTTATCTGAAAAAGATATTGATCTACAAGTTGATGACATAGGAAACTCAGAGTCTCCTAGTGAATCAGAATCTAGTTTAAAATCAATAAATGTTTTGAAAAAAGATCAAGAATTAATTCTTGATATAATAAACAAAGTAGAAGATACAAGACTTCAAAAAGAACTAATAGAAAAATTACTAAATAGTTCTGAACCAAAACAAAGCCAACCTTCTACATCATCAAAATTACTTCCAAAATCAACATATGACTTAACCAACATTTTACGAGAAAAAACAAAATCACAAACTCATGTCACAATCCAATCTCTTCAAGAAGAAATCAAGATTGTGAAAAGTGAATTAAAAACTCTAAAACAGAAACAGGAAATAGATTCAAATATTCTTCAAAATCTCATTTCCAAATTATAGGAGCAAAATTCTTCCGAATCGGAACATGAAGAAGAAAATGAGGAAAACAAAATTGAAAACTTAGAAAAAATCCCTCAAGATTTCTTGTTCGTTCTTAGAGCTGTAACAACAAGAAAATATTTAATAAAAACTACTTTAGTTTTTTCCAATGATTTCAAAATTGAAGCAATAGCACTTTTTGATACAGGAGCAGATCTAAACTGCTTAAAAAGTAGCAGTGTACCAAAAAGATTTTTACAAAAATCAAATGAAAAACTTGTTGCAGCCAATAACTCCAACATGATTATAACAAACCAAACTGAGGCTTCTGTTACCAACGGAAGAGTTTCAATCAAAACTTCTTTTGTATTACTAGAAAATATGACTCATACTATCATTCTAGGGACACCGTTTATCAACATGATAACACCACCCTATTTTGTTAATTATGACAATATTTCTTTTAAAACAAAAGAAAATAAAATCATTTTTCCTTTTATTGAAAAACCCAGAACAAGAAACTTAAACCTTTTAAAAGCTTGTTCGGTTTACAAAAGCGAATTAAATTGTTTAATTCAAGGAAAAGAAAAACACTTATGTTTTCTTAAACAAGATGTTTCTTTTTTTCAAAATAGAACAGCAATTACAAACAAATTTCATAAAACAAAAGATTTCAGACCTCCAAACAGGAATTGAAAACGAAATCTGTTCTGAAATACCTAATACTTTTTGGAATAGAAAACAACACATGGTAGACTTACCATATGAAAATGATTTTTCTGAAAAACAAATCCCAACAAAAGCAAGACCCATTCAAATGAATCATGAACTAGAAGAACATTGTAAAAATGAAGTTCAAGATTTACAACAAAAAGGTCTAATAACAAAATCTAGATCTCCTTGGAGTTGCTCAGCTTTTCATGTTAATAAAAACTCTGAAATTGAAAGGGGTACACCAAGGCTAGTCATAAATTACAAACCTTTAAACAAAGCATTAAAGTGGATTCGTTACTCGATTCTAAATAAAAAAGATCTTTTGCAAAAACCACATTCTGCACTTATATTTTCAAAATTTGACATGAAATCAGGATTTTGGCAAATACAAATTGATCCAAAAGACCGATACAAAACCGCATTCACTGTTCCCTTTGGTCAATACGAATGGACAGTTATGCCCTTCGGATTAAAAAATGCCCCATCAGAATTCCAAAGAATTATGAATGACATTTTTAATCCATTTTCAAAATTTTGCATTGTCCATATTGATGATGTCTTAATTTTTTCTGCAACTATTGAAGAACATTTCAAACACCTCAAAACGTTCTTCATGATAGCTAAGAAAAACGGACTGGTTGTTTCAAAATCAAAAACTTCTCTTTTCCAAACAAAAATTCGATTTTTAGGGCACTATATATCTCAAGGAACGATCACTCCTATTGAAAGATCGCTAGCCTTTGCAGATAAGTTTCCTGACAAAATCATTGATAAAACACAACTACAAAGATTCTTGGGAAGTCTAAACTATGTGTTAGATTTCTGTCCAAATATTAATAAAATTGCAAAACCTCTCCATGATAGGCTTCGAAAAAATCCTGTCGCATGGACAAAAGAACATACTAAAATACTCAAAATAATCAAAATGCAAGTTAAAGATATACCTTGCCTTCATTTAGCTGACCCATCAGCTCAAAAAATTGTAGAAACAGATGCATCCGACATAGGATATGGTGGTATTCTTAAACAAAAAACCAATGGCAAAGAATGTATTGTCCAATATACATCTGCACATTGGAATGATTGTCAAAAGAATTACTCTACCATCAAAAAAGAAATTCTTTCCATTGTCATATGCATAACAAAATTTCAAAGCGATTTACTTAATCAAAAATTTTTACTCCGCATTGATTGTAAATCTGCAAAAGAAGTTTTACAAAAAGATGTTCAAAACATTGCATCAAAACAAATTTTTGCCAGATGGCAAGCCATTCTTAGTATTTTCGATTTTGATATTGAATTTATAAAAGGAGATCAAAACTCAATTCCGGATTTTCTAACTAGAGAATTCCTTCAAAACAGGTCCTGATTAAATGCCAAGAAAGCCGAAAGAAAATATGGTCCAAAAGGACCGCACTCAAAAAACACCAAAACCTTTGTCATCTGCAAAACCAATCAAAACCTGGGCAGACGCAGTAGAAGAAGAAGAAACCAAAACCAATACCCAAAACCAAATTCAAAAATGGCTTAGTAGCCAACAAATCTCACAACCTCAAAAATACAT
Source organism: Cicer cuneatum (assembly GCA_037974295.1). Lineage (NCBI taxonomy): Eukaryota > Viridiplantae > Streptophyta > Magnoliopsida > Fabales > Fabaceae > Cicer > Cicer cuneatum. The sequence continues at coordinate 37,556,471 of JBBPBO010000003.1, read as the reverse complement.
TGATGATATTGCAGCCTCAATTCTCAAAGAGAAACTTCAATTACAAAAATTTACAGAGATTCACGAGCTCCAACAGAGAATCAAGAGTCTCTCAACTGAGCTTACTTTATTTCAAAACCCAGAGAAGGGAGAATGTTCATCTTCACAAAAAACTCCTTCTCAAAAAATTATTTCAAAACCCTTTCAGGAGGGATCATCCTGTAAAATTGTTTTAAAACCCCAACAAAATGAATTTACAAAAATGATTTTGAAACAAGATGAAACTCATATTGTTTCAAAGACTAATGATTCTCAGATTATCTTTAAACAAAAATCTTAGTATTTTATCAAAAATGATTTTCAAAACATTGTAACCATAGAGGATGGTTTTACAATAAAAATCCTCTAATTGTTATTTCAAAACTTTTTCTTGAAAACTGGTTTTTTAAACCATTGGACTTATCAAAAACCCAAAATTATTACAGATCTATTCTTGAAATTACTGGTTCAGTAACCTTTCAAGATAACCCATGTAACACCCCGAGTTTAAAACACAGCACGGGTGCATTTTTTTTTTAAATAAATAATTGAAATGAGTTTTTCCGAAATTAATATCAAAGGAATTAAAATAAAATCAGTTCATTTCAAAGGTTATCACCCAATCAGTGTCAGAGTGCAGAATAATACAGCGGAAAAAGTATTACATTAATTCCCAAAGTAAAATTTACATTTCCCAAAATTCAAGACCCTATACAAAAGTCTAGACTGATCATGCACTAAGCTACAGTAGCACGGTCTCCACCGTATCCTCTATAAGTCTCATCTTCAGCCAATCGTCCGTCCCTCTGCGTTGTCCACGTAGACTCCATACGTAAAGATCAGGGGAAACTAACGACGCTTCCGTCGTTAGTGTATCCGTCTGTAGGACGGGTTCGGGTAACATCTGAGGGCAAAGCCCAAAGTCCACAATATAACAGCAAGGGTCACCGACCGAAATTAACAAATAAGCACATAGCATATATCTCACAACAACACATATATTGATGGCATATATATGAGAATGATGAGAAAAATAATAATGCTCATTTGAAATTTAATGACATATATGCCTTTTCAAAAACAGCAGTCAATTATTATGAAATATGTGATAAGTACAATCAACACCTCAGCAAATCACAATCATTAAATCAGAAATTCAGATTCTGAACAGTACTCACACACATTCAATTTCCACTCATCATCATAATCCAATCGTGACCCACCAGTCAATCCCCCAATGCAATATGTATAATACACGTAGTCCGAGTAGAATAGACCGTCTAATACACGCGGAACTATTCTGACCCCGGATAGAACAGACCGTCTAATACACGCGGAACTATTCTATAACCCACGGTTACTACTTAACTTCGCGGCCCATCACGGTCACCGCATCAACTCTGTGGCCCATCGCAAGTACCACCTGACTATGCATTGCATGAACATGCAATGTTTTCTCTTCCCTGAAAACAGTATGCGACATCAATGAATTACATGCATTCCCATCATTTCTCAAAATACCTCAACACAACCAATTTTATTATCAACACATCAATGCTTAAACATTCAAGTAATCATTAACAATTCACATTATCTCACAAATTCCATTCTTAATCATCATAAGTCTTTCCATTGTTCCCCAAACTCTTAAAATTCACAAAACAGAGTTTAAAACTTGATTTTCTGGAAAACACGAATCTGTATTCGAATACAGCTTCCTTGTATTCGAATACAGAAGCTAAAAACTGAGTTTCTGGAAAAACACGAATCTGTATTCGAATACAGATCCCTTGTATTCGAATACAGCAGCTGAAACTATTGAAAATCTGCAATTTTAACATTATGTATTCGAATACAGCATGCCTGTAGTCGAATACAGAAGACAAAACCAGAATGATCAACATCAGATCATCAGAAAACAGAACCAGAATCAGAATGATTAATCATCAGAACATCAGGAACAGAACCAGAATGAATGATTAACATCAGAACAGAACCAGAAGGATCAACATCAGAAATAGAATCAGAATGAATGATTAACATCAGAACAGAACCAGAAGGATCAACATCAGAAAATAGAACCAGAAGGATCAACATCAGAACATCAGAGTCAGAAACAGAATGACTAAAATCAGAATCGTCAGAAGCTGAAACAGGATGATTAACATCAGAAACAAAACCAGAATGAGGATCATCAGAATCATCAGAATGATTCGCCAGAATCATCAGAAGCAACACAGAATGATTCACACCAGAATCATCAGAAGCAGAAACAACAGAATGATTCACCCAGAACCATCAGAAGCAACACAGAATGATTCACACCAGAATCATCAGAAGCAAAACAGAATGACTATCAGAATCATCAGAAACAGAAACAAGATGATTATCAGAATCATCAGAAGTAAAACAGAATTATTCACACAGAACCATCAGAAGATGAATGCATCAAAGGATACATTCTGAATTTACAGAAGATGCATTTCTGGAATTATCATAAGATAAACCAGAATGTCCAAAACTGACCAGAAGATAACTTTGGAGGCTTATATCAAACAGAAACAAAATCAGAAGAACATCTGGAAAATACCAGAGGGAAGCCTGCCATAATATGAATTGCTCCAAACAAGAATGATTCAAATATCAGAAGCAATCAAGAAGTTATACTAATCAGAACATAGTCTGGCAGTGTAATTTCAACACAGTCCATACTTGTCCAGAAGTGACCAGAAGATATCTTTGATGGATTATATCAGAGGGAATAAATATCAGAAGATTATTTGGACCATACTATTGTGAAGCCTGCCATGTCGAGAGTTGTTCCAGGCCATAAGTTGTCAAAACAAAGAAGCAATCCAGAAGATAATTTGACCAGAATATGGCATGACAATCGAATTTTGAATAACCCATACTTCATCCAGAATTGATCAGAAGAAGCACAGAATGGTTCATGCCAGAATCACCAGAAGCAGAAACAACAGAATGATTATCAGAATCATCAAGAGCAGGAAACAAGATGATGATCAGAATCATCAGAAACAGAAAACATGATGATTATCAGAATCATCAGAAGCAGAAATAGAATGGTTCACATCAGAACCATCAGAAGCAGAAATAGACACAGAATGATCCACACAAGGATCATCAGAACCAGAAATAGAAACAGAATGATCCACACAAGGATCATCAGAACCAGAAACAGAAACGAAATGATCCACACAAGGATCATCAGAACCAGAAACAGAAACAGAATGATCCACACAAGGATCATCAGAACCAGAAACAGAAACGAAATGATCCACACAAGGATCATCAAAACCAGAAACAGAAACAGAATGATCCACACAAGAATCATCAGAACCAGAAACAGAAATGAAATAATCCACACAAGGATCATCAGAACCAGAAACAGAAACAGAATGATCCACACAAGGATCATCAGAACCAGAAACAAAAACAGAATGATCCACACAAGGATCATCAGAACTAGAAACAGAAACGGAAACAGAATGATCCACACAAGGATCATCAGAACTAGAAACAGAAACAGAAACAGAATGATCCACACAAGGATCATCATAACCAGAAACAGAAACAGAATGATCCACACAAGGATCATCAGAAACAGAAACAGGATGATCCACACAAGGATCATCAGAACCAGAAACAGAAACGAAATGATCCACACAAGGATCATCAGAACCAGAAACAGAAACAGAATGATCCACACAAGGATCATCAGAACCAGAAACAGAAACAGAATGATCCACACAAGGATCATCAGAACCAGAAACAAAAACAGAATGATCCACACAAGGATCATCAGAACCAAAAACAGAAACAGAATGATCCACACAAGGATCATCAGAACCAGAAACAGAAACAGAAATTCTTCTTCTGTATTCGACTACAAGGCTCGTAGTCGAATACAAGTTTGAAAACATAAATAAAACAAAAATTTTACAGGTTGTAGTCGAATACACACATGTTGTATTCGAATACACCTTCGAAAACCAGTGAAAATTTCCTGAGATTCAACCCTTTTCAAACTGTTTTCTTTTAAAACAACAACCAAACAACAGAACAGAACAGATTCAACACTTTTTCCAGAAGACACTTCCCTCATTTAAAATCCCTTTTCCTTTTAAATCATCAACACCACCAGAATTACACAAAACAGATATGGAATCAGGATCCAACCCCAATCATCCAGAACCAGAAAACAGAATGTTCACTCACCAGAATCATTTAGATTTTGAAACCATCAGAACAAACATGCAAGCATCACTGCTTTCTCAAAACATCAGAATAACGTGTATAGCATTTCAGCTTTTCAAACAATCAGAACAACATGCAAAGAATTTCAGCTTCCTCAAACATCAGAATAACATGCATAGCATTTCAGCTTTTACAATCATCAGAACATGACCAATGTTTTCAACTAAAACAGAAATCATCACACAGCAGCAAAACACCAACAGAATGCATTTTTGCATTTTTAAAACTATTTTCCAAAACAGTTTTATGACATGTATTTTAATCATGTTTAAAATGACATGCAACCATTTTTCAGCTTTCACACATAAGCAAAACAGCATGTTATATCAGCAAAACAGCCAACAACATCCATCTCAGAATGATTACATATCAACAGAATGCATTCCTCATTTTTCAAAATGACATGCAAAACAGTTTTTCCTCGAAAACAGAAATGAAACCACACATATTTATGGCCCTAATGCAGCTAAAAAGGTGGAAGGTGCCCTTACCCTTGTTGCGTGTTCTGCTACTTCTCTCGTTTCTGCTATCGTTCCCGTTTTCGAGCCAAAAACCGATGAAACTGCAGCCTGCGTTTGCTGCTACGAAACTGGGTTCTCTAGCTCCATAATGGTGTGGGGAACAACTTTAATACTGAGGGTTTTCTGGTTTGGTGTTTGTATTTCCAGTTAATGGAACTTTTAAGGGGTTCTTTCTTTGGTATTTTGAAACCGTGAAACTGTTTTTCAGAAACAGGAGGCAGAAAATGGGAGAAGGGTTACTGTTACATGCAATTACTATTACATGCAAAATGGGAGGGTGTGAAGTTTCTGATTTTTGCCCAGCTCCTCACGTGTTCTTATAGACTCACTCAAGTGCTGCCTTCTCAAAATAATGATAAAATAATGTTGGATTTTCCAGCTAGATTTTTCAGCACTTAATCCTTTGTAATTAGCCACTAATCCTTAATTAATGGTCCGATTAATTTAATTACTCGAAATTAAATTAATTTAATCTTTATCCAATAATTTTCATCCTCCAAAATAAATATTTATATATATATATATATTCACTCAAACATACATATATTAAATATTTTACAAATATCCCCAAAATACAATTAAAATTAATTCCATAATTTTAATTAAAAATTAAGGGTCTTACAACCCAAAAGATGGCCCGGTGGCCTATTCAACAGCGAAAATTCACAAAATCATTTCACCATATGATTGGGGAACAACACTTCACACATCAAAAGTTTTCCCTATCGATTTCAAAACAACAATCAACCATTGCAGAAGCTTTAATTACTGGGATTACCATCAATCCTGGTTTAATGCTTTTCTAGTTCAAAACCAGAAATCTAGCCATACTTGGTTATTTTTCTTCCAACTTAAAATGGACCCATCAAAAATCCCTTATTGGTTTGCTGATTGGTGGAAACTTTATGGTTCTACCCCAGATATCCTCAAACCAGAGGTTCAAGAAAGCTTTCAGCAATTCAAAAACAATTACAAACCCAGTAACAGAGAAAGAACTTTTCAACCCCTGTTACTCTTCTCAACAAGATTTTTCTTACCATGGGTTGTTGCTTGGTACTTTGACTTTTGTCAAAAAGAAGCTCATACAATTCTTGTAAGGAAATTCAAAATTAAATGGTGGACAAAATTCTCCATACCATCAAGTATCAAAATTGAAGCCGTTACAACATGGCTACAAAAACAGGGATTCCAAAAGCCCGATCAAAAGGCTACTCAGTTCCTGGCTCAAAGATCTTTTGCTCAATCTCGTTTAGCAGCTGCTAGAAACGAAGAAGAGTATTTCAAAATAATGGCTCAACTAATCCAAAGGAAGGAAGAGTCATCAAAAAGTTTATCAAACAATGGTTCGTACAAATCAGATCCACTCATTATTCTTGAAGATGACGATGAAGAAGACGGTTGCTCATACGTATCTTCTACAAAATGAATTGTCCCATTTTGGGCCTAAATCAAATGTTTTATTTTTGTATATCCTTGTAATTATTTTGTAATAGGATATTTTTGTTTGTATTGGGCCTAGCCCAATTTTAAAAAAAAAATTATTAAAATTTTTGTTTTCTTGCATTCCTTTGCTTAGGATTCTTTTCATTGGATTCCTTTTGTACCAAAGGAGGCAATTTCCCTATAAATAGGGACCTCCCCTTACTTCTAAATCCATCTCTTTCTTTCACCAATCTTATTCTTTCACAAAACCATTAGAAAACTTCCTTTAGAAACCTTGTAGTTCTCCAAGTTCTCTTGTAATATCAATATCATTTGTAAGTATTATTTACTTCTTATTTGCAAATGTCTTCTTTATTTTTATCTTTGTTTTAAAATTATAAGTATGCTCTGCTCATGCGGCTTTACCTAATCTTGAGCATCAGAAATCAAAATTTGCATTCCCCAGTTTTCATCATGCATCCATTCACGTCTTTTTATTTGAACGTCTTCCGTACTGTTACTCTGAACTATAGATCTGTACCCTGATATCCTGCGGCGTCTTTGGTATATATATATATAGTGAGAGAGAGAGAGAGAGATGATAGTAGAGAATGACATAAGACACGGGGAGAGAGAGAGAGAAGAGTGACTTGAGAGAGAGATATGAGATAGTTTGTAGAGATAGAAGAGAGTGAGAGATATATGAGAAAGTAGAGAGATATAATAAATTATTAGTAGAAAATAAAAGGAAAAATACATTTTGTGGTTTTTTAAGTTACACGAAAATAAAAAATAAAAAATTAATCATTTATCTTTTTTTTGTAACTAGTCATTCATCTTTCTTTTGATATCCAATTTGTCTTTTATTTTTGTAAATGTTTACACTAATTATCCAAATTTAAAATCAGTAAAATTGAAACCCAATTTTTTTTTTCAATAAACTCATATAATTTTAAGGGATTTTAATTACAATAATCATAAAAATATAATCATTTAATGTACAACATCTACATCACAAGATTAAGTAATTTTTGAGAAAAAAAATTAAAAATGTCCCAGAATACACCAAATATCCCTCTCGGTCATGACAAAGAAAATGACATGGTTGAACTATTATGAGCTCTTTGAATACACCAAAATCTTCCTCAAAAAATCTCTCCATTTGCCCTCTTGAAGATTTCTCCAAAATTTCTCTCACACTCTCACTATTCGTTGTTATTTTTCTCTTTGCAATGAAGCTTGAATGTCTTTTATATTACTAAATTGATGACGTTAATTTTCTAAGTTCAAAAACAATTAAACGCATTTATTTTTAGCAGAAACTAAAACTATTTGTAGAAAATTTTTGAAAAAACTAAAAAATTATGAAGACTAATAGCGAAATTTTAAATTGGTTAGGGGCATGCATTGTTACCGCATAATCCTAAATCTAAACTATGTCTCTTGACGTCAATTTTTTCGCCTTGCGCGTTTGCATGCTTTCAAGCTTCAACCCGTGTGAACTTGGCACACAGACGTTGCACATGCTCGGCACATGTCTTTCCTTTTCCTGTTGCCATTGTCGAATGATTGGACTTTTTCTCAATTGAACTTGCTTGCCAATCACTAATAGCCTCTTTATTTTGGCTTAGTCCAGAATTTATCTTTGCCACGTCTCAAACTTGTTAGCACTTTTATTTTAAAGGTTAAATAATTTTTTATTTTTGATAAAATACCAATATTTTATAAAATACTAATATTTTATGTCCAGTCTCTATAAAATATTTTATCTTTTTTTAGTTCTAACTAAGTTCTCCAAATAGGTTTTTAGCCTTTTTTAAAGGTGTATTAAGGACGAGTTTAGTCGAGTTTGATGTGTTCTACATTTGATCTCAATATTGGATTGGACCAAATTTTAAATTATAATCCATTCTTTAATCCGATTAAATTCATAAATTGTGAATTCATTAAAGACAGAACAAACTAAAGAAGAGAATGAGTTGGTTCCAAAAACAACATGTAAAATACTATTCTACAGATTTTTTTTATGTTAATCAACTATTTTTTATTAAAATAAAACAAAATGATGTATAAAATGATGCGGCACCGTCACGAAGTCCATTTTTACATGTGCGGCACTTCTCATAGTAATAAAATAATGGGATTTAGGAAACACAAATCCCCAAATTAAACCATCATCTTCATTAGAATTAGTGGTGCTCCTCTTTGCTCCTTCTGATTTCAGTTCTATAAACTCCCCATTGTCGTAAGAAAACTATCGTGAATTGAGGAATGCATTGAAGACCTTGGAAAATGATGAATTTGATGTTGGTTCATGTATTTGAACATTGCACTTGATGATGAACTCGCATTGATTCAGACAAATCAAAACCACCAAAAGTACCACATTGAATTGAATTATAGCGCCATGTGACAAATTCCCGTCCATTTCTTGTCACTAACAATAAAATCAATTCAAATTAAATCAAATCAATAAAACTCATTCCACCTGAAATCCAATTTCACACAATTTTTAAATGATTTTCAGTAAAATCATATAAACCCGTCTCTATGCAATCTTTCAACACCTTTTCCCAATTCCAAATATTATCCTTCTAGACTTTCAAATGAAAATAGTCCACAAATCCAACCTTTCTCCGAATCCCCATTTCACAAGCCAATATTCCAAACCAACAAACAAAAAGCTCGTAGTCCAACAGACGAAACCACCCAAATGCTCAAAACAAATCAAGATTCATAACAAAAAACACCTTTAAAGGCTTATCAGTAAGGAAACTTCAAACTTAGCCAAGATTGAAGAAACTGTCTCCAAATCAATCCAAGAAGCCATAAATGAGAAAATGAGAAAGTAGAAACAATCAATTCATAACTCATGAAGAGTGACGAGTGAAAAGAAATATTACAAGAAAATAAAGAAGCCGATGAAAGAGGAGAGGAAAGCACTCCCTTAAAATCAATGAACCTAGTTTAATTCAGAGATTTTTCCTAAACCTAATGTTGTTTTTTTAGTTTGAAAAAACTATTTAAAAATCACAATTTGTGCCACGGAAGATATTACTGGATTGAGTTGCGGACTAGGTCGCTCTCTTTAAGACGTTTCGCGGCACTGTCCAAATTGTGCAAGGCAGACTATCAACCACGACGTCCCCACCATAAAACAGCTCAGATTCACTGAATCGGAATTCCACTGCACCGTAGAAAACCGTTCTAGAATTACACCCTCAATATGGCTATTAAAGCCACTCTCAATATGACGGTTAAAGTCACTCTCAATAAGGCGGTTAAAGTCTCGCAATATGGTACTATGACCACTCATAAATTAAAATGACTACACTTTAAAAGACTGCAGCATAAAAACCACTCTAAAAGGATAGTGGTATTATGATCACTCAAAAATCGACGGGATTACGGTATAAAACCACCTAAAAGGATAGTGGTATTAGGACCACTCAAAAACTCGACGGAACTACGGCATAACAACCGCTCTAAGATATCGAAGGGACTATGGTATAACAACCGCTCTAAAATATCGAAGGGACTACGGTACAATACCGCTCTAAAATATCACAGGACTACGGTACAATACCGCTTTAAAATATCGAAAGGACTACAGTACAATACCGCTCTAAAATATCGAAGGGACAGAAAGAAAGGGGAGAAATGGCTCGGTAACAATCGAGCAAAATATAAGAGGGAGAAAAGAAAAAGATGGGAAATGCATCCAACTTTGGTGTGCTTTTCACAATAAATTTACACTCTTTATATAGTGATGGAAGGAAACTCACATATGTTTTCTAACCAATGTGGGACTTCAACAAAATTTCGAGAATATTTATATAGTGATTAAAATTATTCAAAATGAGATTCCAATGTGGGACTTCAACAATTTTTAAATTCACACATTATGTTCAAAGAATCCCCCACTTGAATTAAAAAAATGTTTCTAAAATAGCGTCAAATGCTTCTATAAGATTGTGCATAAGAAAATGTGTCTATGACTTGAACCTTTGCATAGCAAGTAAGATTCTGATTTAACAAGAGTGACTCGTAATGTTGAACTCTATCTCGGACATCAAACCCACACACAACCTTTTCATTGGGTGTATTCTAAAAATCTCGTGCATTTATGGTCCTACACGTCTAACCAGTATAGTGAACGTTCTAGGAATTTTGCCCCAAAATTCCATAGGAAACGGCCCCATTTCCACATTCACATAGGTGAGTCTATCAAGAGTACTCCGTTAGCAAGGTACTCCTTCCACAAAGAGTATATATCTCATTAAGAGTTTCTATTATCTCAGCCTTCCATTGCTTCAAGAATCATGCTTCTGTTAAATATAATAACATGTTCATCTCCTATCACTATGACTTGTTATCACCCATTGAACTTAATTCTTGAGATCTCCATCCTTTTAGGTCGGGTTACCATCATAAGTGACTCAATGATCTATAGGCATTAGTCTAATCCTTTAGGATGTATTTATGACTTTCTCTCTAGCGAATCCTTTCGTCAAAGGATCCACTAAATTATCATCAATGCGTACATGATTCACTATTACAGCTCCTTTAGTAAGTAATTCTCTAACTGTGTTGTGCTTACGACATATTTTTCGTCTCGTACCATTGTAATAACAATTCTCAATTTTTGCAATAGCCGCGATACTATCGCAGTAGATCAACACATCTGGCATAGGTTTTTCCCATAAAGGGATCTCAGCTAGCAAGCATCTCAACCATCTCACTTCATCACTAGCAGTAGCTAGTGCTATCATTTCAGACTCCATAGTGGACTCTGTTCTTCGATTTCCAAGATACATCACCATATGCTATACTAAAATTATAGTCACTGGTTGCTTTGAAAACATCTGACAAGGTGTTCCAATAGCATCACTGTATCTTTCAAGGACGGTAGGAAATCTTTGATAATGTAATCCTAGACTCGTGGTCCTTTTTAGGTATCTCATGACTCTTTCGACAGTGTGCCAATGCTCTATACTAGGTCTACTGGTAAACCTACACAATAGTCCCACGACGTAGGCAATGTCGGGTCTAGTACAATCAATGGCATACTTGAGGCTGTCAATGATGCTCGCATATTCAGTTTGTCTAACACATTCACCAGTGTTCTTAAAAAGTTTCATACTTGGATCATATGGTGTGCAAGCAAGTTTACAGTCAAAGTATATATATTTCTTTAGGATCTTTTCAACATAATGAGACTGATCCAAAGAAATTTCCTTTTCTGACCTAGTAATCTTGATTCCTAAGATTACATTCGCTACTTCGAGGTCTTTCATATCAAATTTGTTACTCAACAATGATTTCACAACATGAATGTTTGAACCAAATATGAGTAAGTAGTCTATATAGAGACATATGATAGTGCAAATTCCATTTTCATATTTGTAATAATACATTTGTCACTTTCATTCACTTTAACCTCATTTGATATAATTAAGTTATCAAATTTTTCATGCCATTGCTTAGGAGCTTGTTTAAGACCATATAGAGATTTATCTAACTTACAGACCTTGTTTTCTTATCCATGAATTACAAAGCCTTCAGTTTGTTCCATATAGATTTCTTCTTCCAGATCACCATTTAAAAAAGTTGTTTTAACATCCATTTGGTGTATCACCAAGTTATGAATAGCTTCTAGAGAAATGAGTACCCTAATGGATGTTATTCTAGTGACTGATGAAAAAGTGTCAAAGAAATCTAAATTTTCTCTTTGCCTAAAAGCTTTGGCTACAAGGCGTGCCTTTTATTTATCAATTGTTCCATCGGGTTTTAGTTTCTTTTCCATAATCCATTTACAACCTATTGGTTTGCAACCAGGAGGCAAGTCTACTATATGCCAGGTCTTGTTAGATTCTAGAGAATCCATTTCATCGTTTATAGCTTCTTGCCAAAGATCTGCATCCAATTATGACAAGGCTTCTTTGAGATTTGCAGGATCCTCTTATAAATTATAGGCCATATATTCTGGTCCATAATTTTTAGCAACTCTGATTCTCTTACTTCTTCGAGTTTCCAATTCACCTTGTTTGTTGCTTTTAGTGCTTCTTGTCATGCGAGTATGACTTGGTTAGCTGCCCCCACTATTTCTCGATTTGAAAGGGAATTTATTTTCATAGAAGTCGACGTCATTTAACTATATGATCACTTTCGTATTTAGGTCATAAAACCTATACGCTTTACTATTTATTGCATACCCAATGAATACACATTCATAGGCTCTACTGGCGAGTTTAATTCGTTTGGGATCGGGGATTCTGACATAAGCCAGACAACCCCATGTTCAAAGATAAGACAAGTTTGGTTGTCTTTTCTTTATTATCTCATAAGGAGATGTTTTGCTTTTAGATTTTGGATCTCTATTCAAAACATAGCAAATAGTCAAAATAATTTCCCCCTACCAATGAGATCCAGCACTAGAGTTAAGCATAATAGCAACAACTAGTTCAGTCAGAGTCCTATTCTTTCTTTCAGCTTTACCATTCATTTCAGGTGAATAAGGTGTCGTGGTTTCATGTATAATTCCTTGAGTTTTATAAGACTCATTAAATAAACTAGAATCATACTCTATTCCTCTATACTACGAAATCTCTTAATCTTTCTACTAAATTGATTTTCAATTTCAATTACAAAGATTCTAAACATGTCAAATGCTTCGCTTTTATTTTTCATTAGATATACAAAATTATAGTCAGAACGATCGCAAATAAAAGTGATAAAATAACAATTTTCATTTCTTATTAACATCTCATCAAGTTCACATATATCAGAGTGTAATAATCTAAAGACTCAGATTCTCTAACTATAGATTTATGTGAACTCTTTGTTATTTTAGCTTGATTACAAAAATCACATTTTTTTTCAAAATCATTTAAAGATAACATTGGTATTAAACCTGAGTTACTTAAGTTTGAAATAACATGTGTTCACATGACAAAGTCTAGCATGTCAAATATTAAAATCACACAACATGTAAACAGAAGGAGACGTTCTTAATTTCAACAGTTGATTTTAAACATGCCTCGGATATAAGTAAACTCTGCCAAATTCAGAAAAATAATATATTTTTTCTAGAGACAGGTTATCATACTCTTTAGAGAAAATTATTTTGTATTAAGAACTTTTGAAATCCTTCCAAACAGAGGCAGTTTTGTCGATAATAACAATCAATTTGATTTTCATCTAAAGTCATACCTTAATATGATCTCCTGAGCTATCTTCTGAATTTCTCCACGTATTTGTCATTGGTAATTTAATCCTTGAGGTAGCGGCTACAACACACTTTTTTAGCTCGAAGTTCCTTGGTATCATATTTCTTCTTTATAGAATTTCAGGCTACAACACACTTTTTAGCTCGAACTTCCCCTTCGTTATAGCATCTCATACCTGTCTAGCACTATTGCTGGAACTGTAGTATTCATACAGATCATCAGCAAGTCCATTAAGAATATAATTCTTATAGAGGTAATCATTATCCTCCAATGTGTTAACCCTCCAGCTTTCTTATCCTTTTCTGTTTGCGTCAAAGAAACAGATCCAGTAATGCCTTCGATTGACATGGCAGAAAAAAACATCTTAAAATTGTTGTTTTTTGAGTTTGAAAAAATTGTTTAAAAATCACAATTTGTACCATCAAAGATATTACTAGATTGAGTCGCAGACTAGGCCTCTTTCTTTAAAACGTTTTGTGGCACTGCCAAAATTATGCAAGGGAGACTATCAACCACGATGTCCCCAAGATAAAACAGCTCGGATTCACTGTATCGGAGTTCCACTGCACCGTAAAAAACCGTTCTAGAATTACACCCTCAATATGGCTATTAAAGCAACTCTCAATATGACGGTTAAAGTTACTCTCAATAAGGCGGTTACAGCCTCGGAATATGGTACTATGACCACTCATAAATCAAAATGACTACACTCTAAAGGATTGCGACATAAAAACCAATCTAAAAGACTGCGGCATAAAAACAACTCTAAAAGGATAGTGGTATTAGGACCACTCAAAAACACGACTGAACTACGGCATAACAACCGCTCTAAGATATCGAAGAGACTACGGTATAACAACCGCTCTAAAATATCAAAGGGATTATGGTACAATACCGCTCTAAAATATCGAAGGGACTACGGTACAATACCACTCTAAAATATCGAAGGGACAGAAAGAAAGCGGAGAAATGGTTCGGTAACAATCGAGCAGAATACAAGAGGGAGAAAAGAAAAAGTTGGGAAATGCCTCCAACTTTGGTATGCTTTTCACAATAAATTGACACTCTTTATATAGTGATAGAAGCAAACCCACATATGTTTTCTAACCAATGTGGGACTTCAACAAAATTTTGAGAATATTTATATAGTGATTAAAACTATTCAAAGTGAGAGTTTTCCACTGTGGGACTTCAACAATGTGTAAGAACAGAGTTACACCTAAGAGGGGGGGTGAATTAGGTGTTGGACAATTTTTCTGTTTTTAGAGTTTTGGAGAATGTTTAAGTGACTGTTTAAAGTTTGTTTAATCTTGCTGTGTTAGTAAATGAAAACTGTAAATGACAGAAGGTAAAAACACACAGAAATTTATCCTGGTTCCCCTTACAACCAAGGGTACATCCAGTCCTCTTGCACCCCACAAGAGATTTTCCAATATCTGTTAGAATAAGTACAAGTCTAACCCTAAGACTTCAATTACAAATTCCTAACACTCTGCCTAAGATAGCACACCACTATCTTAGTTTACAACACTTGAAGAAAATACACCACTTTCTTCAAACAATAACTTTAATGATTTTTACAACAATGTTCTTAATTAAGAACAACAGAATATAATAGTTTGTGCAAGGATATCAATCCAATATACTTTCAAGTACAATAGAGAACCTTTCTCAATGATATGAAAATGTAGAGCATGTACTTGAAGTATGAAAATATAACTTTGAAAAGATCACAAAATATTTCAGAAAGTTGTTCAAAGTTCGTGGTAGGATTGATTGGTTTAAAACTGAAGTTTTGAAGTATTTATGTTCCAAGGTAACACTTCAGATCAATGGCAATGATTCCCAAACGTTTTGATGAACTTGTGCAATGTTTCAAAACTGAAAAGTTGCATTGTTTCGAAGTTGTATTCGAATACAGTCTAGGTGTATTCGAATACACATCTATAACGTTCTGTTTGTATTTGAAATTGGAACCTTGTAGTCGAATACAACATCTTGTAGTCGAATACAAGTACGGGATTTTTGCCACTGACTTGAGTTGTATTCGAATACACAAAGCTGTAGTCGAATACAAATGTTTAAAAATAGCTACTGACTTGCAATCTGTATTCGACTACGACACTTCGTATTCGAATACAGATCTTCAGTTTTAGCTTCTGACTTGTAGTCTGTATTCGACTACAATACCTTGTATTTGACTACAATACCTTGTATTCGAATACAGATTTCCAGTTTTGTAAAAACTTTATTTTCAAACAAGTTTATGTTATTAAATATTTTCATAAAATATGTTAATGCATATGCTATCAGAAGGTTCTCATAATATTGTACTTAAATTGTATTTTGATTTAATATCAAATGCTTTTACCTAACTATAAATTTGAAAGATAAGTTGCTTAAAATCCTTTTTCTTTTTGATCAAGGATCTTTTTGTCTTCATCAAAAATGTAGATCTTTAAATTTCATTCTCCCCCTTTTTGATGATGACAAAAAATATTGTTGCTTGGATTTCAAACGTCTTGAGTTCTCCCCCAAGATGTGTGCTTTCTCCCTCTTGATAAATGTTTTTCTCCTTCTTAAGTGTTGGAGGATCTGTTCAACATTATTAGCAACAACAATATATATACACTTTTTCTCCCCCTTTTGACATTTTCAAAAAGGAAGAGGATATCACATAGCAAACAAGATATGCACAAATGTATCAAATAAACAGAGGCAACACATGATATCTGGAAGAAAACAACTTAATTAACAATGTTCAAAATTACAATTAAAACAGACTTAAGAGTATTTAAAACAGGGAAAGTCAAACAGTAGCAGAAACAAAATAAAAAACTGCAAATAGCCAACTTTAATCATCTGATTTTGGTGGAATATGTAACTGGTCAACTTTATCAGCCAGGTCACTAAGTTCTTGATTAAAAAATGAATGTTGTGTATTGATGGTGTTTTCAAGATCTTGGAACTTGTGGTTGAAGGCAGCAGTCATGTTCTGAGTTTGAGTACTGAAAGACTCATTCAAATGTTGGAATTGATCTGTGACAAAAGATTGAAGGAAGTTAAGTTTGTCCATGATCATTCTGTTTGTGATGATGTCTTCAGCATGTGCTAAGTTATCTGGTTCTGGGGCTACTGCTGTTGCTGCTTCTGGTGCATCTTCTGGTAATGCTTCTGGTGCTACTGCTGGGCCTGTTGTTGGTTCTGCTTCTTCTGCTTCTTCTTGGGCAGTTGATGAACTTTGTCCAAGATCACCCTTATGAACATAGATTTGAAGTGATTCACTCCAGACTATTTTCATACTGAGCAACACACTTAAGTCCAACAGATTGTCTTTGGTGGTCTGGTACAGCACCTCACCTGAGAAGTCAACCTTAAAATGATCCAGAATTGTTGTGACTTCTCTGGCATAGGGTAAAGCTATAGAATCTTTTGAAGCATATAAAACTGAACGAACAAAATATGCCCAATTTAAATCAGCACCTTCTATCATAAAAATCATAACTTGAAGTTCAAATTCAAAGATCTGTCAGTAGTTCCCTGCTTTTGGTATCAAAATGTAACTTAAGAAATAATGTAGTAATCTATTGTCAACAGTCAGATTACCAACACCATATCTTTGTCTAGCATACTCCGATCTAGACTGTGTGCGTTTTCTTTCCATAGTATCTTTGTCAAAACGGCACAACGAAATATAGGCATCATACTTAGTAGTGCTTACCCATTCACATAGATGTCCTGGACACATCTTCTGACCTTCACTAGGTATGTGCAGAATTTCCCCAATAAGTTTATTGTCTAAATTGATAACCTTTCCTTTAACTTTAGACATTAATTTATTCCCATCCTTTTCTAGGTTACAGAAGAAAACCCTAACTAGGTCAGGATAAATGGGACCATTGTATCCAATAAATTCTTCCAATTTTTTAGCCTTCTGCAACTCATGAAATTTAAACTTAGAAAAGGAATCAAGCGTACCAATTTTGGGGGTTACCAGCTTTTTGTCAGAGAAGTGTGTTCTGAATCTGTCCAGTTCTTCTGGGGAATGAAGTAATCTGGATAGGTCAGCCATGTTGTCGTTTCTTCGTTTCTTTGAAGGACCCACATAAGCAACCTTGGTTCTTGGTCCTCTTTTGCGTGCATCCATTTTTGAGAAGATAAAGTTTACGGTGTTTTGGGGAATTTAGGGTTTTTGATTTTGATTTCACAGTAATCTCAGATGCGATGGATGATGAGGGGAAGGTTTAGATATGACTGTATGAAGGTTTAGGGATAGGTTTGGATGAAGATTTTGAAGAGAAAAAAATCAGAGACTTTGATTGTAATCGGCTACCAGTTTTCGTATTCGTAACCTAAAACTGTTAACAATCCCTTTTATATAAACAAAAATTCGAAACTGTATTCGACTACAGACTTGTCTGTATTCGAATACAGATTTTTCTGGAAACGTGTATTCGACTACAACTTGTCTGTATTCGAATACGGCAGTAATAATTTCGTTTCCAAAGTGAAATTTTTAACAATAAACAGCCCAAAAAATATTTTAAACATATAGCAAAACATACATAGAAGTTAAAGAATCATATATCAAGTAAAAGAAGATGGAAAAATTTTTAAAATTAAAACTGATATGACTTACAAAGCTTTCAAACCTTTTTGAGATCATTCTTATTTAGAATGCTTAGTTCCTTCTGGATATTGTAGAATGAATCTCTAGGTAATGGCTTTGTAAAAATATCCGTTATATTAGTACCATATTTTGGAGGTTCTTGTTGTATTCCTGCAAAACAAGTTTATTTGGTACCCAGGGTGCTTTGGGTCCTTGAATGTTAGTACTTTTCTTGATCCACACATAATGCCCTTGTGGAACACCAATGTTCCTAACATGACAAACATTAGGTGTGTGACCATTAATACCACAATAAAAACATTTTGGACTTTTTTTAGGAAAGTACGGTTTCTTCTGAATAATACTTTTCTTAAAACAAAGATGATTCTTTTGAACAGCCATTTCTTTCTCATTGTTGGATTGGTTACTTGCTTTTACAAAGATAGTTTTACCAATACTTGGTTTATCAAATTTTGAGTAACCAAGTCCTCTTTTGTCATTTGAATATCTTTGCATGCTAAGTATATTCTCCAATCCAAATTGTCCCTTTTCGTACCTTTCTATGACTCTATTCATTTGGACAAGTTTAAAAGAAAGTGAATCACATTTAGTGCATTTAGAAATCTGTTTTTGTTTTTCAGAATTTTGTTCCATAGTGTCAATCTTTTTATTTAGAGATAAAATCTGTTTCTTTTGATTTGACACTACTTTGTACAGATTTTTACATTCATTAAGTAGTTCTTTAATGGCTTGTTGTGCCTCATTATCTTCAACAAAAGAATCATTATTATCATAACAAATAGTATTACTACTAACCTCTTCTTCATTGTCAGAATGATGAGATGCCATTAAAGCAACATTAGCGCATTCGTCATTATCTGAATTTGATGAAGAACTTACTTCATTATCTTCCCACGCTATGTATGCCTTTTTGAGCTCCTTCCTTCTGTTTTGCATTTTTCTTGATAAGGTTAGGACATTCTGCTTTCATATGTCCTTCTTTCCCACATTCAAAGCAAGTGACATTCTTATTTGTAGTGAAGACATCTTTCTTCCTGAAGGTTTTCTTCTTCTTAAATGTTTTATCGTTTTGAAGAAACTTACCGAATTTTTTAACCAGGGAAGTGATGTTTTCATCTTCATCTGAATTTTTTTCATTCAGCATTTCTTTTGATTCTATTTTTAATGCTATATTCTTTGTTTTCTTTTCTGAACTCTCATTCTTTTCCAGTCTTTGTAATTCTATTTCATGTTCTTGTAACTTTCCAAAGAGTGGTGAGAGTGACATTTTTGACAAACTTTTCTTTTCAGAAATTGCTGTCACTTTTGGCTGCCATGCTCTGGTTAATGATCTTAGAACCTTTAGGTTCAATTCATCATTAGTAAAGTTTTTGCCAAGTGCTGTTAAGTGGTTTGTTAAGTGGGAAAAATGTTTCTGCATGTCCAGGATTGCTTCTCCTGGTTGCATTCTAAACATTTCGTATTCTTGAGATAAAGTGTTCAGTTTTGAATGTTTTACCTCAATTGTTCCTTCATGGGTTACTTCCAGAGTATCCCATATCTCTTTTGCTGTTTTGCAGTGGGATATGCGAAAGAATTCATCCATACCCAATGCTGATTGTAACATATTTTTTGCTTTCTTATCAAACAGTACTTTTCTCTTATCATCGTCAGTCCATGAGGCTTTTATTTTTATTTCCTCTTTATTGTTGATAACTGTTGTTGGAACATATGGACCGTTTTCTACTGCCTCCCATATGTCATCTCCTTGAGCCTCAAGGTATGCTTGCATACGTATTTTCCAGAAATCATAATGTTCACCGACAAAGCAGGGTGGTTTGTTACTGCTACCACCATCTCTAAAAACAGGTTGTGCGTAAGCCATGAATCTAGGAGCAAATTACCAAAAACCTGCTCTGATACCAATTGTAAGAACAGAGTTACACCTAAGAGGGGGGGTGAATTAGGTGTTGGACAATTTTTTTGTTTTTAGAGTTTTGGAGAATGTTTAAGTGACTGTTTAAAGTTTGTTTAATCTTGCTGTGTTAGTAAATGAAAACTGTAAATGACAGAAGGTAAAAACACACAGAAATTTATCCTGGTTCCCCTTACAACCAAGGGTACATCCAGTCCTCTTGCACCCCACAAGAGATTTTCCAATATCTGTTAGAATAAGTACAAGTCTAACCCTAAGACTTCAATTACAAATTCCTAACACTCTGCCTAAGATAGCACACCACTATCTTAGTTTACAACACTTGAAGAAAATACACCACTTTCTTCAAACAATAACTTTAATGATTGTTACAACAATGTTCTTAATTAAGAACAACAGAATATAATAGTTTGTGCAAGGATATCAATCCAATATAATTTCAAGTACAATAGAGAACCTTTCTCAATGATATGAAAATGTAGAGCATGTACTTGAAGTATGAAAATATAACTTTGAAAAGATCACAAAATATTTCAGAAAGTTGTTCAAAGTTCGTGGTAGGATTGATTGGTTTAAAACTGAAGTTTTGAAGTATTTATGTTCCAAGGTAACACTTCAGATCAATGGCAATGATTCCCAAACGTTTTGATGAACTTGTGCAATGTTTCAAAACTGAAAAGTTGCATTGTTTCGAGTTGTATTCGAATACAGTCTAGGTGTATTCGAATACACATCTATAACGTTCTGTTTGTATTTGAAATTTGAACCTTGTAGTCGAATACAACATCTTGTAACTAACATGTTGGTGGTGAATCATTTCTTTTCTATTAGTCAAACATAGTTGACTTCACAATGGTGGTTAAATACGAAGAAGGAGAATTTTTTTAGGACTAAACGGTGAGAAATTTTTTTATAAAGACTAAAAGTGAAATATTTATATGTTACAGAGATAAAAAAAACTTATTTAACTCAGGCTTTAATTAATTAAACTTGTCTTCTAACACCTTCTATATAACTAGGCCATGGCCTAAGCCAAAACATAAGAAATTTACTAGCTTATAGTGAAGTAGCAAAATTGATTTACAAGGAAGGGGGTTAGTTACAAGGAAGGGGGTTGTAAATCTTTCTTTTTAAAATTTCCTGAAAAAACTTATGATTTTAACACAAGAATGATCTTGGTTAAGAAAACAGAAAACGGAGAACGTTCTTCATTTTTATCGTTCTTGGTTAGTTAAAAATCAGAAGAAGAAAAAAACAGTTTGTATTTTTAACTTGAAAATCAATCAGACTTAATAAAGAGATAAAGGATAAGAGATACCACACAAGGATATACTTTGGTTAACCCAATTCGGGTTACGTCCAGTCCTCACAATTGTGAGATTTTCCACTAAGTGTTTAAAACAAGAACCTTCCTGATTTACAGCACCTAGTCTAGATCGATCTTGATCTGTTTACAATCTGTAATCTTTCCACCCAGAAAGATACACAATCGGTCCACCTATCAATCTTTAGATAGAAGTTTACACTTCACCTTTTAACCATGAAATTAGAACTTTGTGTGCACGAGCAATATTTTCTAAGTGATTTATCGAGAGTGAGAATCAATGCAACAATCAGCTTTCCAAAAGCAACATTGCAAAGTTCCAAACCCTTGTAATCAAACCCGATTGTGGTGTGAATTCCTCCTTCAATCTGGGGTTGTCAGATTGGTAGGAGAAGATTTGGCTTTTAGGGTCAAGGTGTTGTTATTCCTCAAAAGTCTGGAGTTGTCAGGCTGTTTGAGAAGACTTGGCTTGTAGGGTCAAGGTGTTGTTATTTCTCAAAAGTCTGGGGTTGTCAGGCTGTTTGGGAATACTAGCTTGGAGGGTCAGGTGATGTATTTCAAAGTTTTGAATTAGTGGATTAAAGCCTTCTGCATGAAGGGACTGGAGGTAGCCAAGTTAATGGTAAACCAGGATAAATCTTTATGTTCTTATGCTGTTATTATCCGCTGTTGAGTCTGATTATTTATTCATCAAATAATTTACCTCAACATTCATCAAAACAGCAAAAAGAATTCAATTTTGGCAAACACAATTCAATGCCCCTTCTCGTGTTTGCACCTTCAATAGGCATCAGAGCTCGGTCTCAAGGCTGAGCACTTTACAGTGTTTGAGAAAAGATCCAAGGGTTCAACATGTCTGGATTTAGTGAAGAATCTGCTAGAGGAAACATCAACAGACCACCTCTATTTGATGGGGAACGTTTCGATAGGCTGAGGAGTTTCTTTATTTCACAAGATCTTGAACTTTGGGACTTCGTAGAAGATGGTTATACTGAAGAAGATGTACAAGATGCATCATAAATCTAGAACGTTCATGATAAATGCAATCACCTTCAAGGAATTCGACAAGTGCACCAACAAAGAAACAACAAAGAGCATCTATGATAGTCTGACTCTGACTTAATGAAGGAAGCAAGCAATTCAAGAAGCAAAGGCTAACATTCTAGTAAAAAATTACGAGATGTTCAAGGTGGAAGAAGATGAAGACTTTGAAGCAATGTTTTCCAGATTCCAGACTCTGGTCTCAAGATTAAAGGTACTCAAGAAGAGCTACACTACTGCTGATCACGTGAAGAAAATTCATAGAAGCTTGCCAACCTAGTGGAGACCAAAGATCACTCCCATTCAAGAAGCAAAGGATATGAATACAGTAAAGCTGGAAGAATTAATCAGCTCCCTCAAATCACATGAAATTGAGCTTGAAGAAGATGAGCCCAAAAAGAAGAACAAAACCCTAGCTTTGAAATCCAAGCAGAAGAAGGTACTAAAAGCAGAAGTAGAATCAGAAGATAGTGATTCTGATGATCAGAAACCAGAGGAAGAGGAAATTGCTTTCATAACCAGAAAGGTGCTAAAGATATGGCACAACAGAAAGAAAAAGTTTCCCCAAACGTATTCCAAGCATTCCGACAGAGGAAAGGACGAATATGACAAGAAGAGCATCATCTGCTATGGATGCAATGAACCTGAACACATCAAGTCAGAATGTACAAACCTGGAGAAAGGGAAACACCAGAAGAAAGACTCCTGACCCAAGAAGAAGAATCTGATGGCTACATGGGATGATTATGATGAATCGTCTAATGATGAAGAAACAAAATTGGCTATGATGGCTCACATCAACTCTGCCTCTAGATCCAACACAGACTCTGACTTTAGAAGTGAATCAGAAGATGAAAAGGCAGAATTGGCTATGATGGCTCACATCAACTCTGCCTCTGGATCCAACACAGACTCTAATTCTAGAAGTGGATCAGAAGATAAAGAAGCAGAATTGGCTTTGATGGCTCACACCAACACTGCCTCTGGATCCAACACAGATTCTGATTCTGGAAGTGAATCATCAGATGAAGAAAAATAGGTATTTTCTGAATTCACCCGATCTGATTTAATTACTGCAATGAATGATATTTTAAATGTCACTAACAAATTATCTTTAAAACTGAAAACACTTAGGAAAGAAAATACAATTCTAACCAAAGAAGTCAATGTTTTAAAGAATCAAAATGCATAATGTAAAACAGAAAATGCAGCTCTTAAAACTGACATTGCTGAACTTAAGGTTGAAAATCTAACTCTAAAAAGTAATCATTGTTCAACATCAAGTGAAAATACTATATGTAATTCTGATATGCATGAACAAGTACTTCAAGATTTTATTGATAATGGTATGGAAAGAAGCAAATATGCTTATATGATTTATGGAGTTAGTAACAATGATAAGAGAGGCATAGGATTTGATGAATCTACAACTGAAACTAAACCTATTTCCTCTGATGTTGTGTGTATTGTTTGCTCCAAGAAAGGTCATACTAAAATATCTTGTCCTATGTTAACCACATGGAAAAACAAGAAACATTTAAGAAATAACAAACGAGGACCCAACCAGATTTGGGTACCAAAAGATAAAATTGTTTATGTTGCAGATGTTCTAAGCAACCAAATTGAAACACCAGTCATTGTGCCTGGTCAATGGATGCTTGCAATATATGAAGGGAAAAAGGTCTATGTTCCAACACCTACCAAACAGAAGCAAATACATTCTGGTGAAAGAAGTATTGGTCAACACAATACATATCAAAACCAGAACCAAATGAGGAATCAAAAATATCAGAGAAATCACACATATCAACCAAAACAAAATAGGCAGAGAAATCACACATATCAATAAAACTGGAACTACCAGAAGAATCATGATTACCATCAATTCCAGAACTATTAGAGGAACCTGATATATCAGTAGAAAGAGAAGTGTCAAATTAACAATCAGAATCAGGAGACTTCTTTAAACCATTCAATGAAATTCATCAAGACTACAAACCTGGATGGGAATTCAAAGCCTTTCATCCAGGCCCTCTAATCACATAATATGCAGATTTAGAATCTGAAAACCAGAAACAAGAGGATTTTCAGAGTGAAATTGAAACTGTTGAGATATAGGTTATGTCTTTCTTTAAATATTATTATTGTTTTGATATTATGTTTACTATGATAACAAGAAGCTTGATCTTAAAAATAAAAGCTAGATAAGTATTTTTCTGGTTCTCAAACATTTAGAGGAACCAGGTGATTCACATAATTTGAACACTCCACAGAAATAGCATACTAGTGGTCTCAAAAACAGGCATAAACAACCAGAAACAAAATTGATGTTCTGGTTGGATTGATTTCATTCATAATTCATATGATTTTTGTTAAATTTGATGACAAACAACTTAACCTTGAAATGTCAAAGTAAGATGATGATAGTGCAGATTTAGCAGAACCAAAGGAAGCTGATGCAGACAAACTAAGAGAACTTGAAAAAGTAGAGGATGAAAGCAAAACAGAAGAACACGACAAATCATCAAAGGATGAATCTAAAGATAAGTCAGAAGGAAGATGTGGATGGAAGTACAAGTTATTGGAACCAAGTTGGTTCTTTCACTTAAAGTTTTGATGTTAACAAAAGTATTTTATGAAAATAACATATTTGACTTAGAAGAAGAATGAAAAATGCCACTAGAAGATGACGTCACCAGAAGGTGAAGATGACGTCACTAGAAGATACCAATCAGAAGCCGGATGAAGTCACCAGATGATGACATCACCAGAAGAAGAAATCAGAGGATGACGTCACCAGAGGATGTCACCAGAAGATGACATCACCAGAAGCAGAAATCAGAGGATGTCACCAGAAGATGACATCACCAGAAGCAGAAATCAGAGGATGATGTCACCAGAGGATGTTATCAGATGATATCATAAGGGGATACAATTAGAGGATATCACCAGAGGATATCATCAGAGGATATCACCAGAGGATATCATCAGAGGATATCACCAGAGGATATCATCAGAGGAACCTGTCAAAGGATATCATAAGAAGATCCCATCAGAGGATATAATTAGAAGTTACCATCAAAGGATAAAATTAGAGGATCCCGTTGGAGGATAATTCCAGAGGATCTCATTAGAGGCAAAAATCAAAAGCTACATAATTAGAAGGTAAAAGTATGCTCAAAACAGAATCTGAACAAAATGCTCAAAACAGAATTGAAGTAAAAGACTCAAGAAACAGAATCTGGCTAAAAGTATGCTAAAAACAGAATCAGAGCAAAAGACTCCAGAAACTGAATCTGAGCAAAATACTCCAGAATATTCTCAAAACAGAATCAATCGGAATACACTACAAAAGTAAAGCAACAGATCAATGTGAAGCCCTAATTTCAACTATAAATAGAGGCTTAATGCTGAAGAATAAAGCATCGAAAAATAGAAGAACTCGAGCAAAAAATTCCTAAGTATTCAAAGAGTTCAAAGGAGAGAAACACTTGCTTAAAAGATAAATATTTTCTAAGTGTTCTTTTCTTATAGTGTGAAGCAGATCATTATCATAAATTTTCAGAAGCAAACACTCTAGTTCACTTTAAGCTTATGGTGAGTATCAACTTTCCAGAAGTAATTACTCAGTTCTAATTTCGATCCCTTGTATAAAATCCTATAGTGTTGAAGTTTCTTCTAAAATCTGGGGTTGTCAGGTTGTTAGAAAAAGACATAGCTTGTACGTTTAAGGTGTTGTTGTTCCTCAAAAGTTTGGGGTAGTCAGACTGTTTGAGAAGACTTGGCTGGTATAGTCAAGGTGTTGTTGTTCCTCAAAAGTCTGAAGTTGTCAGACTGTTTGAGAAGACTTGGCTGGTATAGTCAAGGTGTTGTTGTTCCTCAAAAGTTTGGGGTTGTCAGACATTTTGAGAAGACTTGGCTGGTATAGTCAATGTGTTGTTGTTCCTCAAAAGTCTGGGGTTATCAGGCTATTTGGGAAGACTGGCTTGAAGGGTTAGTGGTGTTGTAATTCAAAGGAGTTTGAATCAGTGAAAAAGGCCTTCTGAAGGAAGGGACTAGACATAGCCTAGTAAAGGTGAACCAGGATAAATTACTATGTTCTTATGTTGTGATTATCCGCTGTTAAATCTGATTATTTATTTATCAAATAATTTGTATCAATTCAACAAAACAGCAAAAGAATTCAAGTTTTGCAAACACAACTCAACCCTTCATCTCGTGTTTGCACCTTCACAAGTCATTTCATCTTGAAACACTAATCATTGGAAGTGCAAGTGATCCTTTAAGGACCAGATCATCACTTAATGAAACCAGTTTTTTTGGCCTACTCTCATCTATTGAGCCTACCTCTGTTGATGAAGCATTGGCAGAAGATGGATGGATTATTGCAATCCAAGAAGAGTTAAATGAATTTGAGAGGAATGATGTTTGGGATCTAGTACCAAGACCAGAAAAGAACATTATTGGAACCAAGTGAGTTTTCAGAAACAAGCTAAATGAAAAAGGTGAAGTGGTCAGAAACAAGGAAAGACTTGTTGCACAAGGCTACAGTCAACAAGAAGGTATTGACTACACTGAGAAATTTGCTCCAGTGGCCAGGTTAGAAGCTATTCGTATCCTACTTTCCTTTGCTGCTAATAATAACATAACATTATTTCAAATGGATGTTAAAAGTGCTTTTCTAAATGGTTATATAAGTGAAGAAGCCTATGTTAAACAACCCCCAGGTTTTGAAAGTTCTGAATTTCCAAATCATGTTTTTAAACTTAAAATCTTTGTATGGTTTAGAACAAGCACCTAGGGCATGGTATGATAGACTTAGTAACTTCTTGCTTAAAAGTAACTTTGAAAGAGGACAAGTAGATAATACACTTTTTTAGAAAATCAATAGAAGCTGATATTCTTATCATTCAAGTTTATGTTGATGACATTGTTTTTGGATCTTCTAATGGCACTATTTGCCAAGAATTTTCTAAATTAATGCAGCATGAATTTCAAATGAGTATGATGGGAGAACTTAAGTTCTTCCTAGGGATAAAAATTCAGCAGAGTCAAAAGGGTATATTCATTCATCAAACGAAATTTACAAAAGAGCTTCTCAAAAAGTTTAAGATGAGTGATTGCAAACCTATGGCTACACCAATGCATCCTACTTGCTCACTTGAAAAACATGATTCAGGCCAACAAGTTGATCAAAAAACCTATAGAGGTATGATAGGATCTCTCCTTTACCTCACTGCTTCTAGACCTGATATCATGTTTAGTGTATGTGTATGTGCAAGATTTCAGTCTGACCCTAGGGAGTCTCATTTAACTACTGTTAAGAGAATCCTTAGATAACTAAAAGGCACTACCAATCTTACCTTATTCTACAAGAAAACTCCTACATACAAACACAGTGGATACTGTGACTCTGACTATGCTGGAGATAAACTCGAAAGAAAGAGCACAAGTGGAAACTGCACCTTCTTGGGAGACAACCTAATATCTTGGTCAAGCAAGAGACAAAGCACAATTTCCATGTCAACAGCAGAGGTTGAATACATTTTAGCAGTCGGATGCAGTTCTCAACTCATTTGGATGAAATATCAGCTGGAAGACTACAAAATCATGGAAACCAACATTCCCTTATACTGTGACAACACTTCAGCCATCAATCTAACCAAAAACCCTATACTCCATTCTAGAGCCAAACACATAGAGATCAAACATCACTTCATCAGAGATTATGTTCAAAAAGGGATACTCAGCATTCGGTCACTAACTACCAATGGGCTGACATATTCACCAAACCATTACCTGAAGATAGGTTTGACTTCATCAAGAAAAACCCAAACCTTACCTTCATTTCTAACTCATAGTTTAGTTAGTTTCTTTTTTTATTTATTTTATTTTCTTGTATTACGTTATATTCATGTTATTTTAAAAATAAAAAAATAAAAAGTTTCACTTTCATTCCTTTTTGTCTGATGACAAAAGGGGGAGAAATATATTTGATAAAAGAAAAGAAAAACTAGGGCATTAGACTTAGGGGGAGAAAAATACAAAGTGAACCATAGTCTTAGGGGGAGTCGAAGAAATAAAAAGAAAATTAGTTATAAAAAATACAAAGTTTTTTCATCATCAAAAAGGGGGAGATTGTTGGAATCAAGTTGGTTCTCACACTTAAAGTTTTTATGTTAACAAAAGTATTTTATGAAAATAACATATTTGACTTCGAAGAAGAATGCAAAAATCAGAAAGTGACATCACCAAAAGATGACGTCACCATAGGATACCACCAGAGGATGACGTCACCAGAGGATAAAGTCGCCAGAGGATACCTCCAAAAGATACAGCCAGAAAATATCGCCAGAGGATACCAGAAGATATCACCAGAGGATACCTCCAGAGGATACCAGAAGATGTCATCAGAGGATACCAGAGGATATCCCCAAAGGATCCCATCAGAAGCAAAAATCATATGATGTCATCAAAGGCAAAAATCAAAGGATATCATCAGAGGCTAGAATCAATGACATCATCAGAGGATATCATTCGTGGTCCAGATCAGAAGCAAACATGGTCCAGATCAAAAGCAAACATGATCCAGAAGAAGACATGGTCCAGATCAGAAGGAAACATGGTCAAGAAGATAACATCGTCCAGATCAAAAGACATGGTCCAGATCAGAAGAAGACACGGTCCAGATTTAAAACATGATTCAGATTCGTAGAAGACTTGATTCAAATTCGAAGAAGACTTGATTCAAATTCGAAGAAGACTTGATGGAAATTTGAAGGAGGTCTAATCAAAGTTTTAAGAAGATTTGATTCAAAAATCAAAGAAGACTTGATAGAAATTCGAAGGTGATCTAAGCAAAGAAGATTTGGTTCGAAATTAAAAAGAAACAGAATCAGATTAAAAGAATTTTCAAAGGAAATCTGAGCAAGGTACATCTCGAAATTAAGCTTGGACAAAGCCCATATTTCAGCTATAAAATGAGGCTTCAGGCCATAGAAGAAAGCATCGAAAAGTAGAAGAACTCAAGCGTAAAACCCAAATTCATCTTAGAGTTCAAAGAGATCGAAAAACACAAGAACTCAAGCTTCAAATTCAAAGTCATCCGATAGTTCAAAAGAGAGAAACACTTGTGTTCATGAGCAATTTTTTCTAAGTGATTTTTCGAGAGTGAGAATCAATGCAACAATTAGCTTTCCAGAAGCAACATTGCAAAGTTCCAAACCCTTGTAATCAAACCCAATAGTGGTGTGAATTCCTCCTTCAATCTGGGGTTATTAGATTGGTAGGAGAAGACTTGGCTTGTACGGTCAATGTGTTTTTATTCCTCAAAAGTCTAGGGTTGTCGGGCTATTTGAGAAGACTTGGCTTGTAGGTTCAAGGTGTTGTTATTCCTCAAAAGTCTGGGGTTGTCAAGCTGTTTGAGAAGACTGGCTTGGAGGCTCAGGTGTTGTAATTCAAAGTTTTGAATTAGTGGGTTAAATCCTTCTGAATGAAGGGACTGGAGGTAGCCAAGTTAATCGTGAATCAGGATAAATCTTTATGTTCTTATGCTGTTATTATCCGCTGCTGAGTCTGATTATTTATTCATCAAGTAATTTACATCAACATTCATCAAAACAGCAAAAAGAATTCAATTTTGGCAAACACAATTCAACTCCCCTTCTCGTATTTGCACCTTCAATAGTATTGATGTTAATTCAAGAGGCAATATCTTCATTCAATTAATGGAGATTGATTGATCTTGAAGCTGTCTTGACCATACTTGGACTTGGAGAACATTCTCCGTTTTCTAGATTTTCTCAAGAATGTTCTCTGTTGAGATTTATGTTTTACTATGTTGATTTCTTTGTTTTGCTTGAATCCTATCTTTAAATTAATACACTCAAAAGCACAAGTTAAATTAACATAACATTTAGAATCATAATTAACGTTCTTAATTAACCTTTGTTTATTTTCGTCAAAACTTTAAAATGAGAGTTTGTCTTAACATATAGATCATATATAAAAATTTTAACATTAATTTATAATAATTTTCTATGTCATCAAGTTGTATCAAAATTAACATTATATACAAATATACCATTAACATTAATCTCGATGGATCTTGATGATATAGAAAATAACTAAAGATTGATGTCAAAATTTATATGAAAAATTTGATCATAATTTTTAATTTAATTTATATCATTGAAAACTATTTTATTTAATACTAAATGAGTATAAGAATTAATATAATTTTTGTTACCGTAATTTAATCGTCCTTTTATAAATAATTTATATTTAGATATAACACAATGACTTAAATGAGAATATATTACACTTAACATAAAGTAATATATACGATCACAAAAAACTCTAATGGTTTGATTTAAAAGTAAAAAGATAGGTATCGGATCATACGAGTTGCGAGTTCGAAAATATTTTATGTTTTTACTTTTTTAGAATGTGTATGTATTTTACTTAGATGAGATATTTTTGAAATAAACCATTGTCATTAAAATAATATGAAATATTAGTTAACGAATATAGATTTTCGAAAATAATAAAAATGATTTTAATCTCCTGATTTTATTCAATCCTTAATTTTAGTCCCTTGTTTCCCCCCATAATTTTGGTCCATTATTTATAAAATTTAAAACATTTTGCCCAATTCTCAATATGATTCTCAATTTTAACGATGTAGCAAGTAAAGAGGGAATCAAATAAGTCGTATGATATTTCTATTAAAAACAAAAAGTCGTGTCATATTAAAATTATATTTTAATTGCTTACAATATTTATAATTTAGAATAAAAACTAAATAAAAATATTTAATTTTATTTTTAAAATAAAAGAAATAATAATAAACAAAATGTAAGTTGAATTTTTATTTTATTTTAGAAGAAATAAAGAAATCGTCAAATTGAAATTTAAAGTAAAAAAGAAGATAAAAAGCAGATTTAGAAAGATGAAGAATACATTCAGCAAAAGATGAAGAATCGTAACCCAGCAAAACCCCTGATTGCTTCGCGTTCCTTTCGATTTGAGTTTTATCTCTTGTTTGTTTCAACCGCATTCTGCTTCCTCATAGACAATACTTTTCTTTTGCTTACGCTCTTTCTCTTTTCAACTGTTTTTTTCTTCATCCATCCTCAATTTTCGGCAATTGTAAGTCTATTTTTTTTTTCTGTGTTGTAATGGGTTTATTTACTACATCTGGTAATTGTTCACTTTTATAACCTAACAACTTTTGCATTTTGTTATTTGATTTTTAAGTTTGCAAAAGTGAAATCCTTCGTTTTGGATCCTTCCTGATTGATAAATGTATGTGGTTGGAAGAATGGGGGATGAATGTAGCTTGGTGTATTGTTGTGACTAATATGTTGCTCCAAATAGTAAAGTAAGCGAGTGAATATGCATATTGTTTCTTTTATTTAAATTAATTTTAAATTTTGTAAATTTATAAATACATCTTTAAAATTATAAAATTAGTAATTGATGTTATTTATATTTAAATTTTTATTGTTAGGAATTATATTGTGGCATGTTAATTGAATATTTGACCATTTCACATTGATATCATATATGTCAATATGTCATCACAACACAAACTAATTTTCCAATAAAATTTAAATCTTTATAGACTAATTTGGCCATAATTAGTCAATGCACAATTACAATTACTCACAAATTTATCTCTGACATAACTAATTTCATTGGCAAATTTGTTTCCGAGAAGATCACTTTGATCTATGACCAATGTGAATAAGCCACATATTCAATTACAGTAACACATCAAATCATTTAAATGCAAAAGCTTACTTAATGACTATTTTAATTAATATTTTACAATGTCAATGATGTATTTGTCAATTAACAAATTTTAGTGACCAATTTAACCGACGCTTATCATTTTAAGGACCAATTTGTATATTCGCTCATTAGTGAAGATTACTTCAAAGGTTTGATAAACTTTTGGCTTTATTGCACTTTTGATTCTCCTAATTTAGTTGAATCACGAAAATAGTCCATCCATTTTTTTTGTCCCTAGTTTTGGTCCTCCAAACACAAGTTTGATCCAAAATTTGATGAAATGTCATTTTTTTAATGATGTGTCAAAAAAAAAAACAATATGAAAGATTACATGTGGATTAATTACATTTTATTATTATTATTCTATATTTGCAAACCACATTTTCTATTTTAAAAAACACGTTTTCTATTTTATTACATCATTTAATTACAAAAACATTAAAATAAAACACATATTTCTATTTTAATCTCTAATTGCATTTCATTCCATCATGTCTTCTTCTTCCTATGCTTATGCTTATGTCTAATAATTGTGACATATTAATTTTAAAATAAAAAATAAAATTATAAAAAAAAACATTTAAAAAAACTAAAATTATAAAATCTATTTCTTTTTTTTTAATTTTAAAAAATAATTATTTTGAAATTAAATAAAAAACCAACATAGCCCCACATTATTCAAACAAATTGTCGTTTTAAAATTGATTTTCAAAAGTAAAAACCAAACACTTACAACCACCTCCAAGATTATTTTCGAATAACTTATTTTAATTTTAGTCAATTAAGAAATAGGAATTGACATTTTAGAAATAAGAATACCAAAGATATTCTAAGATTTTTACCTTATTTGTTTTTAAGTTTATGTTTTATTTTTTGTTATTATAATTTCTTTTTGTTTTATTATAAATGTTTTAAGTAATTAAAAATAAATTTAATATTACATGAACTTTCACATCATCTTATTTAATTGTCACATCATTAAAATTAAAAATTAAAGTCAAATTCAACATCAAGCAAAATATTTTAAATTGCAAAAACAATAATCAAGAACTAAAATAACACACTATAGACAAATGTCTTACATCAAAACAAATACCACAGTACACGTGATATCATTATTCGATATGAATCATCAATTATGTTCTTATTGTTTAAAAACATTTCATCACAAAAAAAAAAGTTTTTTAAGTGCATTAATTAAAATAATTTTTTTTAAAGTGTATTTAGTTGTTACATATCTCTCTCATAATGTCACTTAAAAATATAAAGAAATATTTAATTTAGTCATTACTTCATTGCATCTTTCATACAATAGTTACCAAATGAGTCCTATATAGCAATATGATCAAAATAAAAAAAAAAAAAAAAAATAATAATAATAATAATAATAATAATAATAATAATAATAAATAATGTAAATCACAATCACCTCTATATATTTTAGTTTACATTGCATTTTTTGTCTATATTGTTGCATATCACAATTTGCAACCTTAATTAGTTTTATTTTCTTAGCCTCAATACCAAACAAAATGTCTCTCAATGGTAAGGTTCCAATCAACATCTACTCTTTCACTAACTTTCTTATTTTCATTACACTACCTTAATCAGTAGCATTTAAAAGAAATTAGTCTTTCAATCTAAATTAGTTATAATTTTACTTATTGAAAAAATAACTTTTTGTACAAACAAATTGCATTTTTTTCATCATGTTTATAATCATGTTTCATTACAACAAAATTATATTTCTTATATTTTAGAAATAATAGAAGTCTTTATATGTGTTAATGAAGAATTCTCCAAAGACCATAGAAAAGTTTATCGTTCATTATAGTAACAAGATTATGAATACTAAGTCACCCCGATATATCATTGAATATGAATTCAAGATAACTTTTGATTTCTTGAGATATCATTCAACAAGTGAAACCGTTGATTCAAAAGATAAGTGGAATTTTCAACTCACCTCCCAATAAAAAAGTTGGAGTACATTATAGGATGTAATATGGAAGCAAAACTTGTGCTGTTCGAACAATGGTAATCCGGACAATATTTTGGTATAAAAGGAATGAAATGTAAGTTTGTTGTGGGATAATTAGAGATTAG
This sequence comes from Cicer cuneatum, assembly GCA_037974295.1. Classification (NCBI taxonomy): domain Eukaryota; kingdom Viridiplantae; phylum Streptophyta; class Magnoliopsida; order Fabales; family Fabaceae; genus Cicer; species Cicer cuneatum. The sequence continues at coordinate 37,522,192 of JBBPBO010000003.1, read as the reverse complement.
TGGTATAACCATAGATACTAGAGACATTTGAATCAAATAAAATTACTATGATCAAGTTCAAGTTCAATCCTACATGTATCATCTACATCTACCAACAATTTTCATTCTACAATCTAACAACTTTATAACATTTTATTTATTAAATATCAACTTGAAACCTTTGTGTCAATTGGAAAATGAATGTTTGTATCAGGCATTAAAACAATTGAATGAAGATTTTTTTCTTCATTAATGAAACTTTTTTTTTTTTTTTATCATCGACTGAATTATTTTTTGATCAAGTTTCTTTATTGAATCTAACAACTAAGGGTATGTTTTGGACAGGGGACTTATTTAGAATATTTTACTTCATACCATCAAATTTAGACTATTACCCCCACATTTTAATAAAAATCTAATCTTACTCCTTTTTTTTTTAACAAAAGTCAAACTTTATGTTTTTTTATTGGAAAAATTTAAAAAAGTTTTTTGAAACACAAACTTTTTTATTTTCTAGAAATATTTGTGTTTCGAAAAATTAAAAAAAAAATCTTGAAACACATTTGTATTCAAAAAATATTTTTTAAAAGTTTTTCAATACATATATGTGTTTCGAAAAACATGAAGAAAGCTTTCTAGTACATAAAGTTCAAATTTTCTAAAATAAGTGTCACATAGTTCAATTTTCTAAAACAAAAGTTTATATTGGAATTTTTTTTCAAAATATATTTGTTTACCGAAAAATTTGAAAAAACTTTCTGGTACACAAAGTTTGATTTTCTAATACACATTTGTGTATCGGAAAATTTAAAAAAAGTCTTTATTCAAATTTTCTAAAACACATTTGTTCTGCAAACCTATTTTTTAAGTTTTCTGAAGTCCAAGTTAAATTTATTGGAGTAAAATAGGTAGTTTGTATAAAATGTAAGATAGGAGTACAAATGTTAGAGTATAGAGTAAAATGTTCGATCATTTATTATGTTATTCTTTCAATATATTTAAAATCTCAATATATATTAAAATATAGATTTAGCTCTGCAAAATCCAATTCTCAAGATAACATACCTTAAGAAAACATATTATGTAGCCATTAACAATATTAAATAATTCATACAATATTCAAATTCAAAAATTATAAGCATCGTTCATATTTGAAAAGATTAATGGCCTCTCTTGATTTCTAAATTTTATTTTTATATTTTCTAACTAAATTTGAAAAACTTTTTGTCATAAAACAACAACAATTTTGTTATTCTATGCATACCTCCTTACCCTACTACAAAACTACTAATTTATTATTTCATTTATTTTTTTTAGTTTAAATTACAATTTTGATCCTTTATAGTATTTTTATATTTCACTTTTTTTCCTCAAGTGTTTGTTGTTCAATTTAGATCTCATAAATTATAAACATGAGACACTTTCTTCCCTCAAATTTTTTAGTTCCATTTTAGTTCCTTAAGGTACAAAGATTAAACACTTAGATGCCTTTTGTTATAAGCATTAGACAAAAGAATCAAAGCGTTTAACGTTTGTTACTTGACGGGCTCTGATAGAACCAAAAAGGTTTGACATAGGGACCAATTTATCTAACGTCTTTAACTTAAATGACTAAAATAAAATAAAAAAAATTAAAGAACCAATGTAAAATATAAAAATAACTTAAAGGACCAAAAATATTATTTAACTTATTTTATTTTTCTATTAATTTTATGGAGTAATTGATAAAAAAAAAACCTAACAACGGCCTAATTATTGTAAAAAAGAAAAACTCAGCCTCACTCTTATGACACCAACCCTAAACCTAAATCTTAAAATACAACATGTCATTCTCTCGTTGAATCTTCACATTTTAAATTAAAATCTTAAATAAATAAAATAAAACAAAAATATTTTATAGGATATATTTAATTTAATGTCAAAAATTATAAATTATATTAATGATATTTGATATTGATTGAGTCATTTAATAACTATTTGTCAATTTCATTTATTATTTATTTTAATTTAAATTTGAAATTCATAAACACCGATAATATTTTAGTAGTTTAATATTTTCAATAATAATTTTTTATTTTGCATATGTTTTGATTGAGAAGCAAATTAGTTTGGAATGTATTATTCTGTTGTGAATAATGACTACAGACAAATTATAAAGTGATAAGGGGACAAAACATGTAATTGGTAAATGATAGTAAAAATGAGCACTGCTACAATTTCTTATCTACATTTCCTTTATTGGTTTGTCATTACATTTTAATTTTAACAAAGAGTAGATAAAAAATTGTATCATTACATTTATGTAAATGTTGCAACTAATGTTGTTTTTCAATTATGTCAATTATCCCAAGTTTATCTTGTTAAGACAAAATCTCAATTAATTGTTTTGATATAAACAAACAAAGTTTAATTAAAAACCCTAATTATGATACTAAATAATGTGTTATTTAACATGTGCTTTTGAGTGTGATAATCCAAGATAATACTAAGCAAAAATAAGCAAAATTAGTTTAAGGAAAAAACAAAAAATGAACTGCCAGAAACCAAGAACGTCATCTTAAACATGAAGTGGCTAGAATATCACTAGAAGGGGGGTTGAATAAAGATATTCAAGGTTTTTAAAATTCAGTTACTGTTTTTAATCTGCTGTCCTCTTTCAGAGGATGATTTATCAGAAGCTGAAAGTTGAGAGAGAGAGTAATGACACACGAAGTTTTATACTGGTTCACCCAAAGATGGCTACGTCCAGTCCTCACACTCTTGTGAGTTTTCACTAAGTATCAAAAGCTATCAGCCTCTCACTGAGGTTGATTACAAACTGTGTATTCTTTAGCTTCACCAAGCTTACAATTCTTTCCTTCTGATTTCTCTTCAAGTGTTTCTCACTTGAAGTTCTAAAGATGATATGAAGTAGTTTGATAGGATTTACTTTCTACAAAGATTAAACAATGATCTAGTGTAAGATTATAGAAAGCTTAAAAGGAGATTGATAATGCTCTTGATAGCCTCTGATATTTTTCTGTTTTAGCTTGTGTAGTTGTGTGTATTTGCTGAAGAAGAGCAGCCTTCCTTTTATAGGGAGAAGGAAACTTTCTCTTCAAGAAAATTTTCCTTTCTGACCGTTTTTTTTCAAGATGTAACGAACCTCACTATTGTTGCAGATTTACAGCCTTGCCATTCTCTCCTTCTACAGCCTGGCACATGGGAGGTTACTTCTTTACTTGGCTTTCTAGGAGGATAGATCATTCCATATGTTTTTAACAACTGGTCGTGCTCTTTTCTGGTTCCAAGTGATGACCCTTCTCTGGTCGTGGATGATGCAGCTTTTGATACACTGGAACTGTTAGTTGTTCTTAATGTGAGAGGATGAATGAGCAGTTGGAAATTATCCTCTGGTAATTTCCTTTTGGTGTCTAAAGTTCACCTTATAGTATCTGACTTCTGATGTTTTACCTTCCAGAGTTTATCTTCTGATATTTATCTTTTGGTGTGTATTTTCTGGAATTCATCTTCTGATGATTATGATGTGAAGTTTGTCTTCTGAATTTCTGGTATTCATTTTCTGGTGTATTTCATTTGAAGTTCATCTTCTGAGTTTTATCCTTTGATGTTCATCTTTTTATCCTCTGATATGTTTCTTCTGAAATTCATCTTCAGATGTATATCTTCTGATATTCATTTATGATTTTCATCTTCTGATATCGGCCAATCTGGACTAGCAAACTGGTCTGCTGAGATCCTCTGATCTCGGTCAACACTGGACCATTTATTCTGTCCTTCTGGTTTCGACCAACACTGGGCCATTTATTCTAACCTTCTGATTTCGACCAACACTGGGCCATAGTCTGATCTTCTAATCTTGGCCAACACTGTACTGGGTCTGGATTACTTCTAAACAAAGGATATTTCAGTATGGACCTTTTAGCTTATCTTCTGATTAATCTAGGACTGTTTTTTCACTTCACTGTCAAGCCATCTTCTGGTCAGAAGAACTTGTTGAATAAGTCTGACTTATGATATCTTCTGGTCTGGATCCAGTCTTCCTCTTGCAGGCTTCCTTCTGGTCTGGTCCATGTCTCCTTCTGACTTTGTTTCCTTCAGATATGGGCCAACAAAGATATCCTCTGGTGATTTCAGGATGCATCCTCTGGTATCTTCTGGATGCATTATCTAGTGTTTTCAACTCTTAGGTTTTCTGCTTCAGCTTCTGGTTTTCTATTCCAGATGTTTTGCTTCTGGTTTCCCAGATCTTCTGCTTCTGGTGTTTCCCAGATGTTCTGCTTCTGGTGTTTTCCAGATGTTCTGCTTTTGGTGTTTTCCAGATGTTCTGCTTCTGGTGTTTTAACTTCAGATTTTCTTTATGGATTTAACAAATTTGTTTCAAGCATTCATTCAATCTTCTGGACAGGAGGTTGCGATCTTTGGATCTTGTTCTTTTCTTAGTACAAAACTTAAATGCATGCATTAGTGTAATCATAATCTTAAGATAATTTTGTTATCATTAAAAGAGATTTTTTCTCAACAATCTCCCCCTTTTTGATGATGACAAAATTTCTTTAGATTATTTAAAATAAAATTGTAAAGGTGCTGTTTTTGAGTATGAAGCTCCCCCTTAGTATGAGCTATAAAGAATAGGGGCTCCCCTTAGAAAGTGCTTAAAAGAAATTAAAGATTTTTTGAACCAATCCGAATACCTTATATTGATTATCATAAGATCATACAAAAAATGGTTCAAAAGAAAAAAACATAGAGGATTTCAAAAAACATCTTTTCTAAATTCCTAATCCTTGACAATTTTAATTTTAATCTTTCTCCCCCAAATTTGTCAACAGCAAAAAGTCAGTGGGAGCCCAGAGGATGGTAAACTACTTTGAAGGAGAGGATTCATCAGACGAGGAAGAGGTTGAGGGACGAGGCAGTGGTAAAGGAGGATGAACAGAGGGTACTGGAGGCCGTGCTTATGGAGCAATAGGCTTGACCAGGTGCGCTGTTACCCATTCTAGTAGAGTGCTAAATTGCGCCAGAGTTTGATGAAAAGTGGCCATTGTTGAAAAATGTTTTTTCTGATCCTTGTGGATCTTTTTTCAGAGCTCGAAGTTCTTTGTGGGAGCGACGTTGTTCAAGCTTGGTATCAGTGGTGGGAGGAGTGAAGTCATCTGGAATAGGATCAGCATTGATGCTGGTGCTTTTCATTTGGGAGCAGGTTCCTTTGTTTTGTGAAGAGTTTTTTCCAGATTTAGCCAGGAAGGATTCAAGTGAGCGGAATCGTCTTGTAACTTCAGGAAGTGGTGCAGGAGCCGGATCAAAAATGGTTTGATGAGCAGAGGGAGTAGGGACAGAATTTGTAGGGTACATTTTTGAAGGAGATGAGAAGATTTGAGCCATGGTGCATGAGAGTTGAGCTGGTTGTGAAGGACTAGTAGGAGGATAAGGAAAGAAAAAAGTTTCTTGTAGATTTTGAGATGTGTCCAGAGGGTCAGACGGAAGCGTAGATTCTGGAGGTGAGCCTTTGAGATCAAAAAAGTGTTTGGCACAGTTTTTCACAAGTTGAGAGGGTGAACGGAGGTTTTCACCTTCTGCTGAACAAAGGTTTTGATTTTCAAAAGGGACAATTTGAAGTAGTTCAAGAGGGTGGACATTTTTGGAGGGTGGTGAGGACGGGATATTTGGTTCTTTGTCAGAAGAAGAATTTGATGCGACTGGAGGTTGAGACGGTGGATTGGAAGTTGAGAACTGTTTTGATTTTTCCTTGGATGGCTGTTTGTGAGAGGGCTTTTCAGTGGGATCAAGCCTCATTTGGTTAACATTTCTTGCAGAGAATGTGTTGTTGAAGGTGATAGATTGTTCATCCTCTAATGGTACATTAAAAAATTTGAAGATTTTGGTGAGAATCATTCCATATGGAGCTGATCTCCCAAGATATGCAGCATTGACCATGAACCTAAAGATAATGTTTCCAAGATGAAGAGGGGTTCCAGAAATGAGGTGATGAATAATCAGAATGTCCAGCTCAGTTACTTTCTCATAACTGCCAGCCCTGGGAACAACAGAGTGTACACAAATATTGTGCAACACCCTACATATTGGAAGTAGATTGGATGCAACCTGGGGCTTTGGAGGATTGATAAAAATGTTGGCAAGGACAGCTGAGCGAGTAATCATAGAGCTGGAATACCACGCTTCAGAAAAAAGATAGGGGCCATCATCACGAATGTCAAAGATTTGACATATCAAAGTTGGGGTGAGCTCAATATGTGCCCCCTTTAGAATAACACTGATGCAGTTGTCCCCTTTGGACACATTTGCAGCAGCGTAGAATGCTCTGACAAGTTTTGGATATTGAGGTTCATTGATAAGAAGGAAAGGAGACCAACCAAGTTGATCAAAGATATCTTCTACATAAACTCCTCATAGAGTTAGACTTTTTAGGTCAATAATTTTTCCATTTATAACAGTTTTGTTCTGCCATTTTTCTAAAAATTTTGCTTCTAGGAGAGAGTTTTCGAGGAGAGGGACTTTGGGTGATTTTGAAGCTGGTTGATTTTGAATAACTTTCCTTTTTGAAGTGGCTAAAATGGTAGGTTTGGAGTAAGGAGTTTTTGAAGAATCAGAGTGAGTTGCCTCAGAGTCATTTGAGTGGTTTTCAGTTTGAATTTCAGAAGAGTTTGAGGAAATTTTTCTTTTTCCAGCAGATTTGGTGCGAGCCATTTTTGAATACTGGAGGTTTTGAATATTTACAAAGGGTAAAAGAGTTAATTTATAGAGAAAAAATTTGAACAGATTGGAGGGAAGAAGTAAGGAGGCATAGGTTAATCATTACAATCTAGGGAGATTCACAGGTCACTTATCCATTGGGCAGTGAGTAAGAAACTGAAATCGAGGCACCTTTTTGCAGAAAGGAGTGTAATCAGTAGTGATGTGACTTGCCTGCCTCTGACTTTTGCAACTTTCAAATCTTGGAGGAGGATAAAGATTTTTCTGAGTTGTCCATCCTCAGATTTTTATTTCTTAAAAATAAAATAACATTATGATCCTCTGATTTTGCAAAACTATTTTTGGACAATTTTTGAAAGATTTAAGATGGAAAGTTTTTCTAAAATAGTTTTGAAACGATCCTCCTGGAGAGGTTTGGTGAAAATGTCAGCAAGGTGATTTTCAGTTTCAATAAAAATTAATTCAACATCTCCTTTTTGAACATGATCTCTTAAGAAATGATGTTTAATTTCAATATGTTTAGATCTAGAGTGTTGAATAGGGTTTTTGGAAAGATTAATAGCACTAGTGTTGTCACAAAGGATAGGAATTTTTGTGTACCTTAAGGAGTAGTCTTCCAATTGATTTTTTACCCAGAGAATTTGAGAGCAACATTGAGCAGCAGAAACATATTCAGCTTCCGTAGTGGAGAGAACTATGGTATTCTGTTTTTTACATGCCCAACTAATGAGAGATGAGCCCAGAAATTGACATGCTCCACTTGTGCTTTTCCTCTCAATTTTGTCACCAGCATAATCAGCATCACAATATGCCAGAAGATCAAGATTTGAATCCTTTTTGTACCAAATTCCCAAATATGTGGTTCCAACTAGATACCTGAAAATCCTTTTTACTGCAGTGAGGTTTGATTCTTTAGGGGATGATTGAAACCTTGCACACAAACCTACTGAGAACACAATGTCAGGTCTGCTGGCTGTTAAGTACAGCAAGGATCCTATCATTCCTCTGTACTCCTTTCCAGAAATAGAGGTTCCATCATCATCTTGATGTAGTGAGGAGGATGGATGCATAGGAGTGCTCATTGATTTTGCAAGATTCATGTTGTATTTTTTCAGGAGATCCTTGGTATATTTTTCTTGAGAAATGAATATTCCTGATTCTAATTGTTTGATTTGTAATCCAAGAAAGAATTTTAATTCTCCCATCATGCTCATTTCAAACTCGCTTTGCATGAGGTTGGAGAATTCTTTGTACATTTTCTCATTTGTAGATCCAAAGATTATGTCATCCACATAAATTTGAACAATTAACATATCCTCATTATGAATCTTTCTAAACAAAGTAGTATCAATCTGACCTCTTGAAAAGCCATTCTCTTTCAGATAGCAACTCAACCTTTCATACCAAGCTTTGGGAGATTGCTTTAATCCATAAAGAGCTTTTGAGAGCTTGTACACATGATCTGGTTTCTGTTTATCCTTGAATCCAGGAGGTTGGTGAACATACACTTCTTCATTTAAGAATCCATTCAAGAAGGCACTTTTGACATCCATTTGATACAGTTTTATTCCTTTATGTGTGGCATAAGCTAAGAGGATTCTGATTGCTTCGAGTCTTGCAACAGGTGCAAATGTTTCATCATAGTCAATTCCTTCTTGTTGGTTATAACCTTGTGCCACTAATCTTGCTTTATTTCGTATGACCTCTCCATCCTCATTCAGTTTGTTTCTGAAGATCCATTTGGTTCCAATGATGGATTTTTTCAGAGGATGGGGCACAAGATTCCACACTTTGTTTCTTTCAAACTGAGACAGCTCCTCCATCATGGCATTCATCCATGATTGATCACTTATGGCTTGATCAATGTTCTTTGGTTCAACTTGAGATATCATGGCCATGTTGATTGAATCTTCTCTCAATGATTGCCTTGTTCTAACTCCATTAGCAGTATCACCTATGATCAGATCTGGAGGATGGTATGTTATAGTCTTCCATCCTCTTGGAGGCTGCTGAGAGGTTGGATCAGAAATGTCCTCCTCATTTGGGTTGTGAACTTTAGAGGATGTATTTTCATCTTCTTCATTTTTATCCATGTTTTCTAAACACAAGTCATCAAATTCATCAAAAATAACATGCATGGATTCCTCCACAGTTTGAGTTCTAAGATTATAGATTCTATAACCTTTTGAAGATGTGGAGTATCCCAAAAATATACCTTTATCAGATTTTGGATCAAACTTTCCCAAATTTTCTTTATTATTTTGGATGTAGCAGTAACATCCAAATATATGAAAATAAGAAATATTTGGTTTTCTACCTTTCCAAAGTTCGTGTGGAGTTTTGTTTAAAATTTTTCTAATTGAAACTCGGTTTGAAACATAGCAAGCTGTGTTGATAGCTTTAGCCCAAAAATATTTTTCAATGTTGGCTTCATTTAGAATAGTTCTAGCCAGTTCTTGTAAAGTTCTATTTTTCCTTTCAACAACTCCATTTTGTTGAGGAGTTCTTGGACAAGAAATATTATGAGAAATACCATTTTCATCAAAAAAGGTTTCAAAAGACTCATTTTCAAATTCTCCCCCATGATCACTTCTAACTGAGATAATCTTTGATCCCTTTTCATTTTGAATCTTCTTACAAAAATATTGAAAAGCCTCAGAGGCTTCATTTTTGTGTTTTAAAAACAAGACCCAAGTAAATCGTGAAAAGTCATCAACAATAACAAATCCATATCTTTTTCCACTAAGACTTGGAGTTTTGATAGGACCAAAAAGGTCAATATGAAGGAGTTCAAGTGGTTGATTTGTTGAAACAAAATTTTTGGAGTGAAAGCTACTTTTAACTTGTTTTCCTTTGGCACAAGCCTCACATACTTTGTCCTTTTCAAAATTTATTTTTGAAAGACTTTTAACTAACTCTAATTTTGATAATTTAGACATAGTATTCAGGCTAGTATGACCAGCCCATTTGTGCCAAATCCATTTATCCTTTTCAATAGCCATAAAACAAGATTCAGAAGGTAAATCATCTAAATATAAGACATATAAATTCTTTTTCCTTATGCCTGAGAATAAAACTCTACCCAAGGATGAATGCTTGACCTCGCATAGAGTGGGTTTAAAAATTACTTCAAATCCACTATCACAAAGTTGGCTAATGCTTAGCAAGTTATGTTTTAAACCATCAACATACTGAACATTTTCAATTTTGGCAGAATTGTTTTTACCAATAATACCTGTTCCTTTGATTTGAGCTTTATCATTGTGGCCAAATGTAACTGATCCCCCATCTTTTGATTCCAAATAGATGAAGCAAAGCTTATCTCCTGTCATATGTCTTGAGCAGCCACTGTCCAAGATCCAGGGCTTTCTTTTGTTGATCAGAGGATGTACCTGTGTTAGGCTTAAGAAGAGACTTAGGTACCCATATAGAATTGGGTCCTTGATGGTTAGTCCGTCCTTTTGTAAGGATTTTCTTTTTGTGATAGCAAATGGAATCATGATGTCCATGCTTATTACAAAATGAACATTTCCTTCTGTTACTTTCAGCTTTTTTCTTAGTAAGACATACTTTGATAGTATGTCCAAGCTTTTTGCAAAAAGTGCACCTAGGTCTATCCTCTAGGTTCTTTGGTAGAAAGAAATTTTCATATAGTTTTTGTTTTTGAGAACTTTTAAAACCAATTCCAGCTTTGTCAAATATACCAGATTGAGATCCCATAATTTTTTTAAATGTTTCTGTGGATTTGACAAAGTTGGTAATGTCATTTTTTAGTTCTTCAACTTTGAGTTTCAAGTCCTTCTTTTCTGTGTCCTCTTCAGGAGGATGGATTTTGACATTCTCTTTGTTTAAAGTGTTTTGTTGCTCAGACAATTTTTTATTTGATTGCTGCAAGTCAAAAATGATTTTTTGAAATTCTTCATTTTTAGCTTGAAGTTCCTTATTCAGTTTCTTTATTTCATAATTTTGGTTTTTAAGTAAACCACATTTTTGAGATAAAGTGTTTGATTCATTCAAGAGATTGTCAAATTCTATTTCTAACTTTTCACAAGAAGGACATAAGTCAGTGATGCTTACCTCATCTGCTTCTGAGTTAGCCATGAGACAAAGGTTGGCTTCTTCTTCCTTTTCTTGCTCGGAGGATGATTCATCACTGTCATCCCAAGTTGCCATCATGGATTTATTCTTGTTGTGAAATCTTTTTATGTTCCTTTTGTTTAGAGTACACTCAGTTTTGTAGTGTCCCATTTTATTGCATCCATAATAAGTTATCTGGCTTTTGTCAATCTTTTCTTTCTGAGAGAATCTTTTGTCTTGTCCTCTTCTGTTGATTATTCTTTGGATTCTTCTGGAGGTTAGAGCCAGTTCATTCTCCTCTTCAGAGAGAGGATATTCTGAGTTATCCCTTTTTGAGATAATTTCAGAGTTTTTGGAGGATGGACTTTCAGTTTGACTGGATTTCAATGCAATCATTTTTCCCTTTTTGCTTGGTTTATCAGCAAGCAATAGAGGTTTATGAGCTCTAAGAGTTCCAACCAGATCTTCTAACCTCATGGTGGCTGAATTTCTTGCTTCTGTGATGGCAGTCACCATGGGTCTCCATTCCTTTGGTAAACTCCTTAATATCTTTCTTGTTCTCTCTTGGACAGAGTATTCTTTTCCCAGAGACCTTAAGTTGTTGAGGATGATTGTCAGTCTCGAGAACATTTCATCAATTGTTTCTTCCTCCTTCATTTCAAACAACTCGAACTCTCTTACTCCCATGTCAATTCTGGCTTCTTTAACATGACTTGAACCTTCATGATGCATCTTCAAGGTGTCCCATAGTTCTTTAGCAATTTGGCATTCTTCAACTCTATCATACTCTTCCCTGCTCAAAGCACACGTTAGAAATAAATGAGCTTTAGAGTTTAGAAGTACCTTGGCATTTTCTTCAGCTGTCCATTGTGTTTGAGGTTTTTCGTCAGAGGTTGGATCTGCACTGTTGATTCTGATGACATGATTTCCTTTTTCTACCACTGGCCACATGTTGTTATCTTGAGATATGAGGAACAATCTCATATTGCCTTTCCAGTGATAGTAGTCGGTTCCATCAAAGTAGGGAGGTCTGTTGGATGATCCTCCTTCTGGGATATACTTAGCTTTTGACATATTTTCTTTTTGGATCTTTTTCTCTTACACTGTTAGGTGTAGTTTTAGAGAACCTTGCTCTGATGCCAATTGAAGTGGCTAGAATATCACTAGAAGGGGGGGTTGAATAGAGATATTCAAGGTTTTTAAAATTCAGTTACTGTTTTTAATCTGCTGTCCTTTTTCAGAGGATGATTTATCAGAAGCTGAAAGTTGAGAGAGAGAGTAATGACACACGAAGTTTTATACTGGTTCACCCAAAGATGGCTACATCCAGTCCTCACACTCTTGTGAGTTTTCACTAAGTATCAAAAGCTATCAGCCTGTCACTGAGGTTGATTACAAACTGTGTATTCTTTAGCTTTACCAAGCTTACAATTCTTTCCTTCTGATTTCTCTTCAAGTGTTTCTCACTTGAAGTTCTAAAGATGATATGTGTAAGACCTTTAATTTTAAATATTAATTTTGAATTATTGTCAAGGACATTTTGGGAATTTTTGTAAATATTTAATATATGTATGATTGAAGTGAATATATATATATATAAATATTTATTTGGAAGATGAATAAAAATTATTGGGTGAAGAATTAAATTAATTTAATTTCGAGTAATTAAATTAATTGGACCATTAAGTAAGGATTAGTGGCTAATTGCAAGATAATTAAAAGCTGGAAAATCAGACAAGTGGCAAGTGAGGTGGCACCATGAGAGTCTATAAATAGGAGTGAGAAGGATGGTGAAATCAGAACACCATTCCTTCCTCCATACTGCCCATATTGCATGTACCAACTCCATCTCCTCTCCCATTTCTGTCTCTGTTTCTGCCATTCCCGAACTGAAATTTGAAGAGAGGGAAATTCCTTCAAACACATTATTTGAAATTCCAACCATCAAACCAGAAAACCCCCAGTAGTAAAGTTAATCCCCACCTCAATACGAAGAGAAAGAACCTAGTTTTTGCAGCATCAAACTCAAGGAACAGCTTCACCGTTTCTGGACGCAGAAAAGGGAACGCAGCAGGAACAAGAGAAATAGCAGAGCACGCTACAAGGGTAAGGGCACCTTCCATCTTTTAGCTGCATTAGGGCCATAAATTGTGCTGTTTCAGTTCTGTTTTTAAATGAAAAGCTGTTTTCGAAAATGACATTTTGAGAGAAAATGCATTTTTTGAGAAGTGATTGTTCTGATAAGTTGTTGTTGGCTGTTTTTACTGGTAAAATATGTTGTTTTACATTCTGTGTGAATGCTGGAAAATGTTTGCATGCAATTTTAGTTATGATTAAAAAACGCATGTCTTAAAACTGTTTTGAAAATGGCATTAAAATGCAAAATGCATTCTGTTGGTGCTTAGTGTTCTGTGATGTTTGTTTTTCATTCTGTTGTGTTTTTGAGAAAACTGAATGCATGCATGTTTGTTCTGATGTGTGTGAACACTGAAATGTTGCATGTTTGTTCTGATGAGTGAGAACACTGAAATGTTGCATGTTTGTTCTGATGAGTGAGAACACTGAAATTTTGCATGTTTGTTCTGATGAGTGTGAACACTGAAATGTTGCATGTTAGTTCTGATGAGTGAGAACACTGAAATGTTGCATGGTGTTCTGATGATTGATCATCTGTCTCTGTTTGGATAAACTGGTGTTAATGGTTCTGATTCTGTTTTATGTTGTGAGATTCTGGTGATGAAAATGATTCTGAATCTGGTCTTGTTTATGATGATTCTGGTGGTGTTGATGATTTTTAAAGGAAAAGGGATTTCAAATGAGGAAAGGTTTTTCTTAAAAAAGTGCAGAATCTGTTTGATGTTGGCTGTTTGTTTTAAAAGAATCAGTTTTGAAAAGGGTTGAACTTTCACTGGTTTTCGAAGGTGTATTCGACTACAGCATGTGTGTATTTGAATACAACCTTCCAGGTTTTTGTTTTATTGTAAAGATTTCAAACCTGTATTCGAATACGAGCCCCTGTATTCGAATACAGAGGAAATATTTTTGCTTATGTATTTGCATCTGTATTCGACTACGATCATGTCATATTCGAATACAGAAGTGAAATTTTTAACACTGTATTCGACTACAGATTTGAGTTTTTCCAGAAACTCAGTTTTTAGCTTATGTATTCGAATACAAGGAAGCTGTATTCGAATACAGATTCGTGGTTTCCAGAAAAACAAGTTTTAATCACTGTCATGTGAGTTTTGAAGTGTTGAGAAACTCTGAGAAGGTTTAAATGATTTGAAAAGAAGTCTGTGAAATGGTTTTAAAGAGGAGAGAAAGATGTTTGAAAATCTTTAAGTGACATGGGAGAAAAGGCTGAATTTTTCAAAGATTGAACTCCTGTATTCGACTACAGTCATGCTGTATTCGACTACAGTCATGCTGTATTCGAATACAGAATGTTAAATTGCAGTTTCCTGCTTCTGTATTTGAATACAGGGGGTCTGTATTCGAATACAGATTCGAATTTTTAGAAAATTTCAAGTTTTAAGAATGTTTGAAAAACCCTGAATGTCTGGGGAATAGTGGGAATGTTGTGGTGAGTTAAAATGGAACTTTTGATGAGATTTTGAAGTAGTGGTAATGAAGTTTTAAAAACTTCACTGATGTAATGAAAGAGGTTGATTTATGCACTGAAATCTGCCTCTGTATTCGAATACTAGAGGGCTGTATTCGAATACAGAGTGTGAATCTGCACTGTTTTTTGGCTTCTGTATTCGAATACAGAAGAGCTGTATTCGAATACAGATTCGTAAATCTCAGAAAAATCCCAGTTTTAATTCTGTGTTTGAATTTTTGAGAGGTTGGGAAAACATGTCAAAGTGTGAATGATTAATTCACTGTTAATTCATGATTGTGATGTTGTTATGTATGACTGTGCTGAAATATTTAAATATGATTGAGAGGCATGAATTTCTATTTTGCATTCTGTTTCTAGAGAAATGAAACATCATATTCATGCATTGCATAGTCAAGTGGTACCCGCGATGGGCCATAGAGTAATGCGCAACCACGTGCTGATCTGTTGAGCGATTGCACGAGTGCTGGACTGTTGAGCGTCTGCACTAAGTACTGATCTGTTAAGCGATTGTACTTTGGTATATAAGTGCTGGACTGTTGAGCGTCTGCACTGGTACTGGACTGTTGAGCGTGTGTACCCTGAAATGCGCAACCCCGTGCTGATCTGTTGAGCGATTGCACGAGTGCTGGACTGTTGAGCGTCTGCACTAGGTACTGATCTGTTGAGCGATTGTACCTCGGGTTATGTCAAACGTGCTGGTCTGTTGAGCGACTGCACAATGTGCTGGACTGTTGAGCGTCTGCACTGGTGCTGATCTGTTGAGCGATTGTACCCTGGTCATGAGGGCCGTTGAGATGTGCTGGTCTGTCGAGTGACTGCACCTTGGTGATTCCAAGAAAATTATGCATGAGCATATATGCATTACATTGTGGGATTTGACCGTTGTGTCATGATTGTTTATATGATGAATGTTGGAAATTAATGCGTGTGAGTGCTGTCCAAAAATCTGAAATTTCTGAATTTATGTTTGTGTTTTGTTGATGTGTTGGCTGTACTTACCGCATATTCATAATCATTAACTGCTATTTTGAAAAGGCATGAAAGTCATAAATTTCCAAATGAGCATTATTATTTTCCTCATCATCATAAATTATGCCATGATTAGATGTTGTTGTGCAATACATGCTATGTGAATATTTGTTATTTTCGGTTGGTGACCCCCTTGCCATTATATTGTGGACTTTGGGCTTTGCCCTCAGATGCCTCCCAAACCCGCGCCGCCGTGGGCACCCGAACGACAGAAACGTCGTTGAATTTCCTTGATCGCTACTCGCGCATTGCTTGGGCTTTTGACCCCCTCTCAAGCAGAGCGACGTATACGGGGTGGCTGGAGCGGACAAGTAGAACTGATGGTGTGGAAGACTTCGTAGAGCGCACTCACGCGAGCATAGAGTTTCCCGTGCCTTCCCGCCTGGTGCTTGAAGCGCACGGAGTTTTCGACGACGCGGAGGAGTCGGCTGAAAGGGTTGAGACGGAGGCCATTGTAGGAGTGGTGACTCCCAACCCTGTGATTGGAAGGGAGATACATAAGTCTGATGCAGTAGAGAAGCGTGATGAACTGAGACCAGTAGCGACTGAGATTCCGGCACCGCCAAAGCGGCCACGAGTGTGTATTAACTTGACTTATGAGGAGACCGATCCCTCTATGTACGACGAGGAAGAGGAGGAGGTTACGTCGAAGCGAGCTGCAGAGTCAGAGGAGACTTGCGTGGGATGCGGAGGGAATCCGTGCTACTGCAGCTTCAGCGCATGATCAGTTAGACTTATTGTATTACGTTTTGGGTTGAAATTGTAATTTGTCTTATTTTGGAAATTTTGTACTATTTTCTGCTGAACCATGTACTCTGATATTTACTGTTGATGTGTTATGACAATGATATTTTGGGATGTATTAATGTTTAAAAACTAATTTCCAAGATAAGTACTTAGTGATAATCCTGATGAAGTATTTGGTTTACGTTCATTGATTAATCTACAACGTACTATTTTACGAAGAACTTTATTTTAGTTCTTTTGAAATAAATTTGGGAAAATTTATTTTAATTATTAATTTAAAAAAAAAATGCACCCGCGCTGTGTTTTAAACTCGGGGTGTTACAATATGAAGTAGTTTGATAGGATTTACTTTCTACAAAGATTAAACAATGATCTAGTGTAAGATTATAGAAAGCTTAAAAGGAGATTGATAATGCTCTTGATAGCCTCTGATATTTTTCTGTTTTAGCTTGTGTAGTTGTGTGTATTTGCTGAAGAAGAGCAGCCTTCCTTTTATAGGGAGAAGGAAACTTTCTCTTCAAGAAAATTTTCCTTTCTGACTGTTTTTTTTCATGATGTAATGAACCTCACTGTTGTTGCAGATTTACAGCCTTGCCATTCTGTCCTTTTACAGCATGGCACATGGAGGTTACTTCTTTACTTGGCTTTCTAGGAGGATAGATCATTCCATATGTTTTTAACAACTGGTCGTGCTCTTTTCTGGTTCCAAGTCATGACTCTTCTCTGGTTGTGGATGATGCAGCTTTTGATACACTGGAACTATTAGTTGTTCTTAATGTGAGAGGATGAATGAGCAGTTGGAAATTATCCTCTGGTAATTTCCTTTTGGTGTCTGAAGTTCACCTTATAGTATCTGACTTATGATGTTTTACCTTCCAGAGTTTATCTTCTGATATTTATCTTCTGGTGTGTATTTTCTAGAATTCATCTACTGATGATTATCATGTGAAGTTTGTCTTCTAAATTTCTGGTATTCATTTTCTGGTGTATTTCATGTGAAGTTCATCTTATGAGTTTTATCCTTTGATGTTCATCTTTTTATCCTCTGATATGTTTCTTATGAAATTCATCTTCACATGTATATCTTCTGATATTCATTTATGATTTTCATCTTCTGATATCGGCCAATCTGGACTAGCAAACTGGTCTGCTGAGATCCTCTGATCTCGGTCAACACTGGACCATTTATTCTGTCCTTCTGGTTTCGACCAACACTGGGCCATTTATTCTGACCTTCTGATTTCGACCAACACTGGGCCATAGTCTGATCTGCTGATCTTGGCCAACACTGTACTGGGTCTGGATTAGTTCTGGACAAAGGATATTTCAGTCTGGACCTTTTAGCTTATCTTTTGATTAATCCAAGATTGTTTTTTCACTTCACTGTCAAGCCATCTTCTGGTCAGAAGAAGTTGTTGAATAAGTCTGACTTATGATATCTTCTGGTCTGGATCCAGTCTTCCTCTGGCAGGCTTCCTTCTGGTCTGGTCCATGTCTCCTTCTGACTTTGTTTCCTTCTGATATGGGCCAACAAAGATATCCTCTGGTGATTTCAGGATGCATCCTCTGGTATCTTCTGGATGCATTATCTGGTATTTTCAACTCTTAGGTTTTATATGCTTCAGCTTCTAGTTTTCTGTTCCAGATGTTTTGCTTCTGGTTTCCCAGATGTTCTGCTTCTGGTGTTTCGCAGATGTTCTGCTTCTGGTGTTTTCCAGATGTTCTGCTTATGGTGTTTTCCAGATGTTCTGCTTCTGGTGTTTTCCAGATATTCTGCTTCTGGTGTTTTAACTTCATATTTTCTTTATGGATTTAACAGCTTTGTTTCAAGCATTCATTCAATCTTTTGGACAGGAGGTTGCGATCTTTGGATCCTGTTCCTTTCTTAGTACAAAACTTAAATGCACGCATTAGTGTAATCATAATCTTAAGATAATTTTGTTATCATTAAAAGATATTTTTTCTCAACAAAACTGTCATGGACCTCCTCAAAGCATATAAAAGGAACTCTAGAGCTTAAAGAAAAACAAGACATTCAAGTGCTAAGAAAAGTCATCAATCACTTACATTCATACTTGAAAGTCTCACAAAAGAAATCAGTACCATTCATTCACGAATTAGTACCATTCATTCACGAATCTAATGTTATTAGCTTACTGAAATCTTTTGTAAAGAATCTAAACCTTAAACAAGTGTTGAGATAAATCAGATTCTTCCGAACACTCTAAATCATTATTGTGTAATTTCAAGACTATAAGAGTTGTTTATAGTTTGAGTAGTTTGTTAGAAAATCCTTTTATGGTTAAAAGGTGAAGTGTAAAATCCTCTCAAGATCGAAAGATGCCATGATTGAACTCCTTTATGGGTGGAAAGGATTGTAGTTTGTAACAAATCAAGGTTGATTTGAGCTAGGTGGTGCAAAACCAAGACAGTTCTTCGTTTGAACACTTAGTGGAAAATCTCACGATATTGAGGACTGGACATATCCCGGGTTGGGTGAACTAGGATATATCGTTGTGTGATATCTCTTCCCTATCTCTATTTACTTTTAGTCTTTCGATTATTAAAGTTAAATAGATAAGTTAATTTTTGTTTTTAACTAACCAAAAACGTTCTTCGTTTTCTGTTTGCAGAACCAAGAACGTTCTCCATTTTCTATTTTCACAACCAAGTGTATGTCGATGATATTATCTTTGGCTCAACTAATGAGAAAATGTGTGATGTTTTTTCAAAACTTATGCAAAGTGAATTTGAAATGAGCATGATGTGAGAATTAAAATATTTTCTTGGCTTGCAAATTAAGAAACATGAACATGGCATTTTCATTTGCCAAGAAAAATATATAAAAAATATTTTAAAAAAATATAAAATGAATGAAGCCAAAATCATGACTACTGCCATGCATCCATCTTCTTTATAAGATAAAGATGAAAATGGAAAATCTATTTTTGAAAAAGAATATAGGGCATGATAGGATCTTTGCTTTATTTAATTGCCAGTAAAAGTGGCATTGTGTTTGCTGTAGGATTATGTGCTAGATTTCAATCTGCTCATAAAGAATCTCATTTAACAGCTGTAAAAAGAATATTAAGATATCTCTTGGTACTACTGATCTTGACCTTTGTTATAGAAAAGGTTCTCATTTTGATCTTGTAGGTTACTACGATGCTGATTATGCATGAGATAAAATTGAACGAAAAAGCAGAAGTGGCGCATGTCAATTCCTTAGAGAAGCTTTAATAAGCTGGTCGTGCAGAAAACAAAACACTATTGCATTATCAACAACTGAAGCTGAATATATCTCAACGGCAAATTGTTGCTCTCAAGTCATTTGGATAAGAAATCAACTTAAAGACCCAGGATTCAGAGTACTTAAAAAGAGCTATACCACTGCTGACCACGTGAAGAAAATCCTTAGAAGTCTGTCAACCAAGTGGAGACCAAAGGTCACTGCCATTCAGGAAGCAAAGGACTTGAACACTATGAAGTTGGAAGAATTAATCAGCTCCCTCAAGTAACATGAAATAGAGCTAGAAGAAGATAAGCCCAAGAAGAAGAACAAAACCCTAGCCTTAAAATCTAAACATAAGAAAGTTATAAAAGAAGAAGCAGAAGCAAAAGCAGAGTCAGAAGTGAAGGTGCAAACACGAGAAGGCGGGATTGAATTGTGTTATACTAACTTGAATACTTTTTAGTTTTAAAACAAAACCTATTAAAACAAAGTTAGCATCGGATATAAATTAAATAAAAACTCATAATTTTATACTGGTTCACTGTTAACTAGGCTACGTCCAGTCCCTTCACTTTGAAGGATTTCACTAATTCAAAAACCTTGAATTACAAAGTACCACTGACCCTGCAAGTCAGTCTTCTCAAAAAGTCTAACAATCCTAGACTTTTGAGGAAAAGAACCTTGAATCTAATTGCTACGTAATCTGCTACTCCTTCTGACTCCCTCAGATTGTAAACTCTACTTCAACAACTTAGACCTAACACAAGGCAAAGAAAAACTTAGAGTACTTGCTTCTGGAAAGCGGATACTCACAATTGACCTCACTGAAAACTTAAGTATTTTGCTTTTGGAAGTGTATGACTCTCAAGTATTTTTGATGCTAAGTCTTCTGCCTTGAGCCTCATTTTATAGATGAATAATTAGGGTTTCTTCCATGCTTAAATTTGAGCTGAATCTGCCTAGATTCTCTTGCAAAAATATCTTGGCCTATCGGGTTTCACTTAAATAAAAATCATATCTTTTTAGCTTCATATTGCATTTGAAAATTCTGTTGACCAATCCTGTTTCTTTTAATTTCAAACCATATCTTTTTAAGCTTCAAATTGCATTCGAATTTCTCCAAGTCTTCAGTAAGTTTTTAATCAAATCCCCTTAATACTTTGATCAAATTTCTATCAAAATTTAATCAAGTCTTCTTCGAATTTTAATCAAGTCTTCACTGATTTTCATCACGATTAAAATCTCGATCGTTTGATCTTCTGATCTCGACCACATCTGGACCATACAATCTGATATGCTGTGATCGTCTGATTTCGGCCAACACTGGACCACACATTCTGATCTTCTGATCTCGGCCAATCACTGGACCATATGATCTGATCTTCTGATCTCGGCCAACACTGGGCCATATGGTCTGATCTTCTTATCTCGGCCAACACTAGGCCATGATACGTAAATCTGGATCATTTTACATTTATCCTCTGAAATTTATCATTTAATTTGGACATGAATTTTACCTTTTGATCTGGACACTTATCCTCTGATCTGGACATGCTATCTTCTGGTCTGGATTGAATCTGAATTAAATCTGGACAATCATTTCTTCTGGTCTGGACTAAATTTTATAATCACTGCCAAGCTATCTTCTGGTCAAAATAATGTCTGGACCAAGTATGACTTGTGATTCCTTCTGGTCTGGACCAAGTCTCCCTTTGGCAGGCTTCCTTCTGGTCTGGACCAGGTCTCCTTCTAAACTGTGCTTCCTTCTGATCTGGGCCAGGAAAGATATCATCTGATGATGTTTTGACATCCTGTAATATCCTCTAGAGGTGTATCCTCTGGTGCCTTCTGTATGCATCCTCTGATATCTTCTGGAGGTGTATCATCTGGTTTGATTTTAATCTCTGGTAACTCATCTTCTGCCTCTGGTGACTTCATCTTCTGCCTTTAAGTACAAAATAAGATTACATGGAGTGCTTTTGTAAACATCAAAATCCTAAGTACTTAGAACCAACTTGGTTCCAGCAAGAAGATAGTGATTCTGAGGACCAGAATCAGAAACCAGAAGAAGAAGACACTGCCTTCATAACCAAAAAGGTTCTGAAGATATGGAAAAACAGAAAGAAGAAGTTTCCCTAGAGGTATTTCAAATATTCCCACAGAGAAAAGGATGAACAAGACAAGAATAGTATCATCTGTTATGGATGCAACTCTTAAATCTGATGCAACTCTAACTCTTAAAACAGAAAATTCAATTTAAAGAATCAAAATGCAGAATGTAAAACAGAAAATGCAACTCTTAAATCTGATATTGCTGAGCTTAAGTCTGAAAACCTAACTCTAAAAAGTAATCTTTGTTCAACATCAAGTAAAAATATTGTATGTAATATTGATATGCATGAACAAGTTTTACAAGATTTTATTGTTAATGGTATGGAAAGAAGCAAATATTCTTCTATGATCTATGGAGTTAGTAACAATGGTAAAAGAGGCTTAGGATTTGATGAATGTGTAACTGTAACTGAACATATTTCCTCTAATGTTTTGTGTGCTGTTTGTTACAAGAAAGGTCACTTAAAATTGACTTGTCCCATGATAAAATCAAGAAGAGACAAGAAACCTTTCAAGACTAACAAACCTGGACCCAACCAAATTTGGGTACCAAAAGATAAAATTATTTATGTTGCAGATGTTCTGAACAACCAAAGTGAAACACCAGTCATGGTGCCTGGTCAATGGATGCTGGCAATATATGAAGGGAAAAAGGTTGATGTTCAAACATCTACCAAGCAGAAGCAAAGTAACTCTGGTGGAAGAAGAACTGGTAAATAAAATGCCTATCAGAACCAAAACCATAGGAGGAACAGGAAATATCAAAACAGAGAGAGAAATCACACATATCAACAAAACTGGAACTACCAGAAGAAACAGAATTATCATCAGTTCCGGAATTATCAGACGAACCTGATACATCAGCAGAAAGAGAAGAATCAGAATCAGGAGAGTTCTTCAAACACTCCAGTAAAATTCATCAAGACTAGAAACCAGGAAGGGAATTCAAAGCCCTTCATCCAAACCATCTAATCACAGAACATACAAATTCAGAATCTGAAAATCAGAAACAAGAGGATTTTCAGAGTAAAACTGAAACTGTTGACATAGAGGTTACATCTTGCTGTAAATACTATTATTGTTTGATATTTATGTTTACTGTGATAACAAGAAGCTTGATCTTAAAAATCAAAGCTAGATAAGTATTCTGCAGGTTTTAAAACTGTCAAAGGAACCAAGTGATCCACAAAATGTGAACACTTCAACAAAAACAATATTTCAATAGTTTCAAAAACAAGCAGAAACCACCAGAAGCAGAATTAATGGTTTGACTGCATTGAGTTCATTTTTAAATTATTTGATTTGTATTATGTTGTATGACAAATAGCTTGACCTCAAAAGTCAAAGCAAGAGGAAGCTGATGCAGGTTAACCAGAACCAAAGGAAACCAATGCAGGTTTACTAGAACCAGAGGAAACTGATACAAGTTTACTAGAACCAGAAGCTGATACAGATCTACCAGAATCGGAAGCTGATTTACCAGAACCAGAAGCTGATGCAGGCAAACGAACATGAAAAAGCATAAGCTTCAAGCAAGAATACGACAAATCTTCAAAGGATAAATCTGAAGATGGGTCAGAAGAAGGATATAAATGGAGTCTAGCAATGCAAAAAGAGCTAAATGAATGATATTTTGGATCCAGTTCCAAGACTAGAAAAGAACATTATTGGAACCAAGTGGTTTTTCAGAAACAAGCTGAATGAAAAAGGAGAAGTTGTTAGAAACAAGGCACGACTTGTTGCACAAGGATACAGTCAGCAAGAAGTATTGACTACACTGAGACTTTTTCTCTAGTGGTCAGAATTTTCAAAATTGATGCAGCAGGAATTTCAAATGAGAATGATGGGAGAACTTAAGTTCTTCTTATGAATACAAATTCAGGAAAGTCAAAAAGGTATATACACTCATCAATCAAAATATACAAAAGAGCTTATCAAGAAGTTTAAGATGAGTGACTGCAAACCTATTGCTACTCCAATGCATTCTACCTGCTCACTTGAAAATGATGACTTAGGACAAAAAGTTGATCAAAAATCCTATAGAGGAATGATAGGATCTCTACTCTATCTCACTGCTTCGAGACCTGATATCATGTTTAGTGTATGCGTATGGGCTAGATTTCAGTTTGATCCTAGGGAATCCCATTTAACTATTGTTAAAAGAATCCTTAGATACCTAAAAGGCACTACCAACCGCACTTTGTTCTACAAGAAAACTCCTACATACAAACTGAGTGGATACTGTGACTCTGATTATGCTGGAGATAAACTCGAAAGAAAGAGTACAAGTGGAAACTGTTGGAACCAAGTTGGTTCTAAGTACTTAGGATTTTGATGTTTACAAAAGCACTCCATGTAATCTTATTTTGAACCTTGAATTATTAAATCAAATGTCACCAGAAGTTGAAGATTGCAAAAGCAGATAATGCATCCAGAATGCATTCTGGAATTACCAGATGATACACCAGGATGTCAAAACACTACCAGAGGATATCTTTGCTGGCCCAGATCTGAAGGAGACCTGGACCATACCAGAAAGAAGCCTGCCATAGGGAGAGTTGTTCCATTCC
This sequence comes from Cicer cuneatum, assembly GCA_037974295.1. NCBI lineage: Eukaryota > Viridiplantae > Streptophyta > Magnoliopsida > Fabales > Fabaceae > Cicer > Cicer cuneatum. Next base: position 37,498,104 of record JBBPBO010000003.1, on the reverse strand, counting down.
AGAAGGAATCAAATGTCAGATTTATTCCAGAAGTTATTCTGACCAGAAGATGGCTTGGCAGTGAAATGATAAACAGTCCAGACTTGTTCCAGACTTAATCAGCGGATGAATTAATGGGTCCAGAACAAAGGAATTAATCCAAATTTGACCCAGACCAGAAGATAGCATGGTTTAGGGTATGAAACTAAGTCCAGACCAGAAGAAATGATTTCCAGAATTGATCCAAACCTAATCCAAAATCAAAGGTAAAATGTCCAGACTAAAATATTACTTGTCCAGATTTAATTTCAGTTTAATCTAGACCAAGTCCAGAATTGGTCCAGATTATAGGGAAGATTTCCAGATCAATGGTTCAGATTTAATTATTTGGCCCAGTGTTGGCCGAGATAAGAAGATCAGACCATGGCCTAGTGTTGGCCGAAATCAGAAGGTCAGAATGTGTGGTCCAGCAGCTGCCGAGATCAGAGGATCACAGCAGATCAGTTTGCTGGATCAGGATGGCCGAGATCAGAAGATCAGAAGGTTAGGAAGTGTGGACCAGGGATGGCCGAAACTAGAGGATCACAACATATCAATTAGTATGGTCCAGATGTGGACTAGCGCAGAAGAATTAAATGGTCCAGATTTAATCATGAGGATTAACGGTGGAAATTTTAATTTATTTTGATCAAAGTATTAAAAAGATTTGTTACAAAAATAAAGTGAAGTATTGTGGAATTCAGGAGTTGTGGCGGGAAGGAACTAAAAGACTTGATTGGTCTGTTATTTTGAAAGAAAATCTGAAGCTTAATAAAAGATATGTTTTTTATTTAAATAAAGCCCAATTGGTCAAGTTATTTTTGTAAGAGAATCCAACAAGATTCAGCTCAAAATTAAGCTTGGAAGAGGCCCTAATCTGCATCTATAAAAGGAGGCTCAAGGCAGAATACTAAGCATCAAAAATCACAAAAGAGTCATACACTTCCAAAGCAAACACTCAAGTTTTCAGTGAGGTCAATTGTTAGTTCCAGCTTTCAAGAAGCAAGCACTCGTGTTATTTTCTTTCCATTGTGTCAGATCTAAGTTGTTGAAGTAGAGTCTACAATATGAGGGAGTCAGAAGGGGTAGAAGATTACTTGGCAATTAGATTCATAGTATTGTAATTCCTTCTACAATCTGGGATTGTCAGATTGGCAGGAGAAGACAGGAGCTGTATTCCTCAAGAGTCTAGGATTGTTAGACTGTTTGAGAAGACTGACTTGGAGGGTCAGTAGAACGGTTGTAATTCAAGGTTTGAATTAGTGAAATCATTCAAGGTGAAGGGACTGGACGTAGCCTCGTTAACGGTGAACGAGTATAAAAACTGTGAGTTTTATTTTTACTTTATATTCGCTGCTAACTCTGTTTTTAATCATACATCAAGTTTTGTTTTAAAAGTGTAAAAACAGGAAAAGTATTCAAGTTAAGTCAAACACAATTCAACCCCCCCTTCTCGTGTTTGCACCTTCAATTGGCATTAGAGCTCGGTCTCAAGGCTGAGCACTTAACAATGTTTGAGGAAAGGTCCAAGGGGTTCAACATGGCAGAATCCAGAGAAGAATTGGGAGGCAACATCAACAGACCACCACTGTTTGATGGAGAAAGGTTTGAGTATTGGAAAGACAGAATGAGAAGTTTTGTCATATCTCAAGATCCTGAACTATGGAAGATGATAGTCAAAGGATACACTACACCTACTGATCCAGAAGATCCAACTAAAAAACTAGACATGGATGATATGAAACCAGATCAGAGCAGATTACACAAACTTCATCCCAAGTCAAGAAACATCATGATCAGTGCCATCACATTCAAGGAATTTGACAGATGCACAGATAAAGAAACAGCAAAGAGCATATTCGACAGTCTGGTTCTGACCTATGAAGGAACCCAACAGGTTCAAGAAGCAAGGGCTAACATATTGGTCAAACAGTATGAGATGTTCAAGATGGAAGATGATGAAAACATTGATGGAATGTTCTGTAGATTCCAGACTCTGATATCTGGACTGAAGGTCTTGAAGAAAAGCTACACAACAGCAGATCATGTCAAGAAGATTCTAAGAAGTTTACCAAAAAAGTGGAGACAAATGATTACTACAGTTCAGCAAGCCAAAGATCTGAATAACTTAAGACTTGAAGACCTGATCAGCTTACTCAGGTCTCATGAAATAGAACTGGAAGAAGATGAACCAAAGAAGAAGAAGAATCTGGCCCTGAAGTTGAAACAGAAGAAAACTGCAAAGGCAGCATCAGAATCAGAGGATAGTGACAGTGACTGTGATGATATGGCTTACTTAACCAAAAAGATGGTTAAGATCTGGGAAAACAAGAAGAGGAGAGGTTCCAAGAAGAAACATAACAGCAAAGATAAGAAAGAATCTGACAAGAAGAACATCATCTGTTATGGATGCAATGAACCTAGACACATCAAGTCAGAATGTCCAAATCTGGAAAAAGGCAAACAGCACAAGAAGAGTTCCAGATTCAGAAAGAAGGGTCTGATGGCTGCTTGGGATGTATCAGAATCAGAATAAGAATCGTCTGATGAAGAAGAGGCATAAACAACAATGACGGCACACATCAGGTCTGCTTTTGGACCTCATAAAGGCACAAATTCAAGAAGGAAAACAGGCAGAAGGTAGAATGATCGAAGCAATCATTCAGGCAAGTCTGGAAACACATCAGAGGAAGCAATTCTGTCTCTGATGGCTCATACAAACTCAAGTTTGGGATACAGCTCAGGCTCTGGAACAGATTCAAAAGATGAAGACAATGAGGTATTTTCTGATCTATCTAAATCTGAATTAATTGATGCTGTAAAAGACTTGTTAAATGCAAATAATAAGATGTCTTTGAAACTGAAAACTTTTAGGGAAGATAAGAAAAATCTAACCAAAGAAGTCCAAGTTTTAAAGAATCGAAATTCTGAGTATGCAACTGAAAACAAAGATTTTAAAACTGAAGTTGCAAGACTCAAATCTGAAAACCAAACTCTCAAAAGTAATGCTTATTCCACTTCCAAAACTGGTTATGAATCTGATATGCATGAACAATTTTTTCAAAACTTTATTTCTAATGGAATGGAAAGAAGTAAATATGCATCTATGATTTATGGAAACAGTAACACTGGAAAGAGAGGTCTTGGTTTTACAGAAACGATTACTGAAAGTAAATCTGTTCATTCTGACGTTTTATGCATTGTTTGTGCTAAGAAAGGTCACTCTGAATTATCTTGTCTAATGGTAATATCTGAACAAGATCAGAGAGCTGTTAAAACTAACAAACCTGGACCCAATCAGTTCTGGATACCAAAAGATCAAATTGTCTATGTTGCAGATATTCTGAGCAACCAGAAGGAGACACCAAAAATGGTGCCTGGACAATGGATGTTGGCAATGCACAAGCAGAAGAAGGTTTATGTTCCAACATCTACCAAACAGAAGCCAAGTGACTTTGGTAGAAGAAGAACTGGTCAACACAATACCTATCAGAACCAGAATCATAGGTGGAATAGGAAATATCAAAGATATCACATGAATCAGAACATGAACTGGAACCAGAATCAGATCTAGAACCAGTATCAGAACAGGAACTGGAACCAATATTAGAGGCACATGAACTGGAAACAGAATCAACACTAGAACCAAAATCAGAATCAGTACCAGAACCAGAACCTGAACAGGTATCAGTATTAAAGATTCAGGTATGATCATCAGAATTACTCGAATTATCAGAATCAATATAATTACCAGAATCACCATAAGTTCCAGAATCACCAGAGGAACATGGTGTATCAGCCAAAGCAGAAAGAGAAGAATCAGAATCAGGAGAGTTCTTCAAACACTCTAGTGAGATTCATCAAGACTACAAACCTGGAAGGGAATTCAAATCCCTTAACCCAAACCATGTAATCACAGAACATACAGATTTGAAATCTGAAAATCAGAAGCAGGAGGATTTTTAGAGTAAAACTGGAACTGCTGACATAGAGGTTACATCTTCCTGTAAATACTATTATTATTTGATATTTATGATTACTGTGATAACAAGAAGCTTGATCTTAACAAATCAAAGCTAGATAAGTATTCTACAGGTTTTCAAACTGTCAGAGGAATCAGGTGATTCACACGAATTGAACACTTCAGCAGAAACAACATTCCAGTGCTTTCAAAAACAAGCTGAAACCACCAGAAGCAGAATTAATGGTTTGGCTGTATTGAGTTCATTTTTAAATTAATTGATTTATATTATGTTATATGACAAATTGCTTGATCTTGACAATCAAAGCAAGATAAAGATAGTACAGGTTCACCAGAACCAAAGGGAGCAGAAGCAGAAGAAATAGAAGTTCCTAGAAAGGTAGAGGATACAAGCAAGTAAGCAACACATGACAAATCTTCAAAAGATAAATCTGAAGAGAAATCTGGATATTTACTAGAACCAGAAACTGATTTATCAGAATCAGAAGCTGTTACAGATTTACCAGAACCAGAAGCTGATTGAGCAGAATCATAAGCTGTTACAGATTTACCAGAACCTGAAGTTGATTTATCAGAATTAGAAGCTGTTACAGATCTTCCAGAAACAAAGGTTGATGCAGACCAACCAATATTGATGAAGCTTTGGCAGAGGAAGGTTGGATACATGCAATGCTAGAAGAGCTGAAGGAATGATGTTTGGGATCTGGTATCCAGACCAAACAAAAACATTATTGGAACCAAGTAGGTGTTCAGAAACAAATTCAATGAAAAAGGTGAAGTTGTAAGGAACAAAGCCTGACTTGTAGCTCAAGGATACAGTTAACACGAAGGTATAGACTACACTGAGACTTTTGATCCAGTGGCCAGGTTAGAAGCAATTAGAATTCTTTTATAATTTGCTGCTAATCATGATATAACGCTGTATCAAATGGATGTTAAAAGTGCATTCTTAAATGGCTCTTTAAACATTTTGAGGAAGTCTATGTCAAACAGCCCCCTGGATTTGAAAATTCTGATTTTGCAGACCATGTTTTTAAACATAAAAAATCTTTATATGGTTTAAAACAAGCACCAAGGGCATGGTGAAGGTGCAAACACGAGAAGGGGGGGTTGAATTGTGTTTGACTTAACTTGAATACTTTTCCTGTTTTTATACTTTTAAAACAAAACTTGATGTATAATTAAAAATAGAGTTAGCAACGGATAAAAATAAAAATAAAACTCACAGTTTTTATACTGGTTCACTGTTAACGAGGCTACATCCAGTCCCTTCACCTTGAAGGATTTCACTAATTCAAACCTTGAATTAGAACCTTGCTACTGACCCTCCAAGTCAGTCTTCTCAAACAGTCTAACAATCCTAGACTTCTTTGAGGAATGCAGCTCCTGTCTTCAGCCAATCTGACAATCTCAGATTCTAGAAGAAATCACAACACTATAAATCTAATTGCCAAGTAATCTTCTAACCCTTCTGACTGCCTCAAATTGTAGACTCTACTTCAACAACTTAGATTTAACACACAACACTATGAATCTAATTGCCAAGTAACCTGCTACCCCTGCTGACTCCCTCAACTTGTAGACTCTACTTCAACAACTTAGATTTGACACAGTGGAACGAAAATAACAAGAGTACTTGCTTCTTGAAAGTTGAAACTCACAATTGACTTCTATGAAAATTTGGGTGTTTTCTTTTGGAAGTGTATGACTCTTTTGTGATTTTCGATTACTAAGTATTCTGCCTTGAGCCTCCTTTTATAGATGCAGATTTGGGCCTCTTCCAATGATTAAATTCGAGCTGAATCTTGCTGGATTCTCTGTAAAAATAACTTGACCAATTGGGCTTCATATAAATAAAAAACATATCCTCAGATTTCCTTTCAAAATAACTGGCCAATTAAATCAGTTAGTTCCTTCCCGCCACAGCTCCTGAATTCCACAACACCTCACTTTATTTTTGTAACAAATCTTTTTAATACTTTGATCAAATTAACTTAAAATCTCCACCGTTAATTCTCATGATTAAATCTGGACCATTTGATCTTCCTGCGCTAGTCCACATCTGGACCATACTAATTGATATGCTGTGATCCTCTGATTTCAGCCTTCCCTAGACCATACTTCTTGACCCTCTGATCTTCTGATTTCGGCCATCCTTGATGCGCACTTGACATGCTATAATCCTCTGAACTCGGCCTTTGCTGGACTATACCTTCTATCACTCTGATTTCGGCCAACACTGGGTCATGGTCTAATCTTCTGATCTGGACCATTACTGAACCAAATAATTAATTTTGAACCATTGATCTGGAAACCTTCCCTCTGATCTGGACTAATTCTGAACTTCGTCTGGAATAAACTGAAATTAACTTGAACAAAAAATTATTTCAGTCTGGACATTTTACCTTTGATTTTGGACCAGGTCTGGATTGATTCTGGAATTCATTTCTTTTGGTCTGGACTTAGTTTCATGCCCTGAATCATGCTATCTTATGGTTTGGTTCATATCTGGATTGATTCTCTTGTTCTGGACCCTTAAACATAGCTTCTGGTTGAGTTTGGAAAAAGTCTGGGCAGTTTAATATTTCACTGCCAGGCCATCTTCTGATCATAATAACTTCTGGAATAAATTTGATATTTGATTCCTCTTGGTCTAGATCAACTCTCCCTCTGGAAGGCTTTCCTCTGGTATGATACATGTTTCCTTCTGATTTTTCTTCCTTCTGTTCTGGGCCTGCAAACATATCTTCTGGTGATGTTTTGACATCCTAGAACATCTTCTGGAAATTCCAGAATTCATTTTCCTTTGATCTTCTGATTCTGATTTCTTCATATTCTGATTGTATTTAATTTAATAATTCAAGGTACAAAATAAGATTACATTGAGTGCTTTTGTAACCATGAAAATCCTAAGTACTTAGAACCAACTTGGTTCCAACAATCTCCCCATTTTTGATGATGACAAAACCTTAACTTATTTTGCTAACTTATAACTCAAAAACTTTGAATTACTTCGCTTCAGACCAATCTCTCCCCCTAAGTCTGATACTCTCCTTTTCAACTCCTTTGTTCTCTCTTTCTTTTCTTCTCTTCTCCTCTCCTTTTCAACTCCTTCTTTATTCTCTCTTTCTTTTTCTCTGTTCACATTTCCTCTCCTTTTCAACTCCTTCTCTTTTTACTCTTTCTTTTTCTCTCTTTGTTTTTCTCTCTCCCTGTTTCCTCTCCTTTTCAACTCCTTCTCTTTTTCACTCTTTCTTTTCTTTCTTTGTTTTTCTCTCTCCCTGTTTCCTCTCCTTTTCAACTCCTTCTGATTTCACTGTTTCTTTTTCCCTCATTCTTTCTTTTTATCTCTCATTTTCTACTTACTTATTTCTCCTTTCTCTCTCTTTCTCTCTCCTCCTTTTTGTCATCAGCCAAAAAGTGGTCCTACTTATTTTTGTATTTTTTTTTTCTCTTTACAAACTGCAGAAAAAAAAAACATAAACTAAAAAAACAGAAAATAAAATTACAAGAAATTAAAAACTCCTAAGATGGCTATTTGAGCTAGTCAGATATGAAGGTAATGCTGAGATGCTTCTTAATGAACTCGAACCTATCTTCTGATAATGCTTTGGTGAAGATATCAGCCCATTGATGATTTGTGTCCACAAACTGGATGCTTAAGGTTCCTTTTTGAACATGGTCCCTAATGAAATGGTGTTTTATTTCAATGTGTTTGACTCTAGAGTGTAAGATAGGGTTCTTGGTTAGGTTTATGGCTGAAGTGTTATCACAAAACAAAGGGATATTGGTTTCCAAGATGTTGTAATCTTCAAGTTGATGTTTCATCCAGAGTAACTGTGAATTGCATCCTGCTGCTGATATATACTCAACTTCAGCTGTTGACATGGCAATGGTGCTTTGTCTTTTGCTTGACCAAGAGATCAAGTTATCTCCTAAGAATGTGCAGTTGCCACTGGTACTTTTCCTTTCCAACTTGTCTCCAGCATAGTCAGAATCACAAAAACCTTTGAGTTTGTAGGTGGGGGTTTTCTTGTATGACAAGGTAAGGTTGGTGGTTCCTTTAAGGTATCTTAGAATTCGTTTGATAGCAGTTAAATGGGATTCCCTAGGGTCAGCTTGAAAATGGGCACAAACACAAACAATAAACAGAATGTCAAGTCTAAAAGCAGTTAAATAAAGAAGGGATCCAATCATACCTCTGTATGTTTTCTGGTCTACCTTTTGGCTGGTTTCATCTTTCTCAAGTGAGCAGGTTGGGTGCATAGGGGTGGCCATAGGCTTACAGTCACTCATCTTGAACTTTTTAAGAAGTTCTTTGGTGTATATGGATTGGTGAATGAGTATACCTGATTTACCTTGATGAATCTGAATTCCCAGGAAGAACTTAAGTTCTCCCATCATGCTCATTTGAAACTCCTTCTGCATTAGGTCAGAAAACTCTTTGCACAAAGTGCCATTAGTGGATCCAAATATGATATCATCAACATAGACTTGGATAATCAGAATATCATTTTAATGGATTTCCTAAATAGTGTATTCTCAATCTGGCCTCTATTGAATTCATTCTTAAGTAGAAAGTTACTGAGTCTGTCATACCATGCCCTTGGTGCTTGTTTTAAACCATATAAAGACTTTTTAAGTTTAAAAACATGGTCTGGAAAATCAGAATTTTCAAATCTAGGGGGCTGTTTGACATAGACTTCCTCACTTATGTAGCCGTTTAAGAATGCACTTTTAACATCCATTTGATACAACATTATATCATGATTAGCAGCAAATGATAATAGAATTCTAATTGCTTCTAACCTAGCCACTTAAGCAAAAGTCTCAGTGTAATCTATACCTTCCTATTGACTGTATCCTTGAGCTACAAGTCTGGCTTTGTTCCTTACCACTTCACATTGAGTTTATTCCTGAAAACCCACTTGGTTCCAATAATGTTTTTGTTTGGTCTGGGTACCAGATCCCAAACATCATTCCTTCATTCAGCTCTTCTTGCATTGCAAGTATCCAACCTTCCTCTGCTAAAACTTCATCAACATTGGTTGGTTTGCATCAGCTTCTGGTTCTGGAAGATCTGTAACAGCTTCTGATTCTGATAAATCAGCTTCTGGTGAATCTGTAACAGCTTCAGATTCTGGAAAATATCCAGATTTCTCTTCTGGTTTATCTTGGCTGTTTCTGACTTGATCAGATTTATCTTTTGAAAATTTGTTATGGGTTGCTGACTTGCTTGTATTCTCTACCTTTCCAGGTACTTTTGTTTCTTCTGCTCCCTTTGGTTCTGGTGAACCTGCACTATCTTTATCTTGCTTTGTTTTGTCAAGATCAAGCAGTTTGTCATATAACATAATATAAATCAATTAATTTAACAATAAACTCAATACAGCCAAACCATTAATTCTGCTTCTGGTGGTTTCTGCTTGTTTTTGAAACCACTGGAATGCTGTTTCTACTGAGGTGTTCAATTCGTGTGAATCACCTGGTTCCTCTGACAGTTTGAAAACCTGCAGAATACTTATCTAGCTTTGATTTGTTAAGATCAAGCTTCTTGTTATCATAGTAAACATAAATATCAAATAATAGTATTTACAGCAAGATGTAGCTTCAGTTTTACTCTGAAAATCCTCTTGCTTCTGATTTTTAGATTCCTAATATGTTCTGAGATTACATGGTTTGGATTAGGGAATTTGAATTCCCTTCCAGGTTTGTAGTCTTGATGAATCTCACTAGAGTGTTTGAAGAACTCTCTTGATTATGATTCTTTAATTTCTGCTTTGGCTCATACACCATGTTCCTCTGTTGATTCTGGAACTTATGGTGATTCTGGTAATCATACTGATTCTGATATTTAAAGTAGTTCTGATGATCATACCTCATCCTTTGATACTGATACCTGTTTAGGTTCTGGTTCTGGTACTGATTCTGATAGTGTTGATTCTGGTTCCAGTTTCTGTGCCTCCAGTTCTGGTTCTGGTTCCAGTGTTGGTTCTGGTTCCAGTTCCTGTACCTCTGATACTGGTTCCAGTTCTGGTTCTGGTTCCAGTTTCTGTGCTTCTAGTACTGGTTCCAGTTCCTGTTCCTCTGATACTGGTTCCAGTTCTTGTTCTGATTCGTGTGATATCTATGATATTTTCTTTTCCTCCTATAATTCTGGTTCTAGTTCTGATAGGTATTGTTTTGACCAGTTCTTCTTCTACCAGAGTCACTTGGCTTCTGTTTGGTAGATATTGGAACATAGACCTTCTTCTGCTTGTGTGTTGCCAACATCCATTGTCCAGGCACCATTGTTGGTGTCTCCTTCTGATTGCTCAGAACATATGCAACATAGACAATTTGATCTTTTGGTACCCAGAACTGATTGGATCCAGGTTTGTTAGTCTTACCAACTCTCTGATCTTGTTCAGATATTACCATTGGACAAGATAGTTCAGAGTGACCTTTCTTAGCATAGACAATACATGAAACATCATAATGAACAGCCTTATTTTGAGTAATTGTTTCTGTAAAACCAAGACCTCTCTTTCCAGAGTTACTGTTTCCATAAATCATAGATGCATATTTACTTCTTTCTATTCCATTAGAAATAAAGTTTTGAAAAAATTGCTCATGCATATCAGATTTACAAACAGTTTCAGAAGTGGAACAATTATTACTTTTGAGAGTTTGGTTTTCAGATTTGAGTCTTGCAACATCAGTTTTAAAATCTTTGTTTTCAGTTGCATACTCAGAATTTTGATTCTTTAAAACTTGGACTTCTTTGGTTAGATTTTTCTTATCTTCCCTAAGAGTTTTCAGTTTTAAAGACCTTTTATTGTTTGCATTTAATAAGTCTTTTAAAGTCTCAATCAATTCAGATTTAGAGAGATCAGAAAATACCTCATCGTCTTCATCTTCTGATTCTGTTCCAGAACCTGAGCTGTATCCAGAACTTGAGTTTTTATGAGCCATCAGAGATAGAATTGCTTCCTCTGATGTGCTTCCAGACTTGCTTGAATGACTGCTTCGATCATTCTTCCTTCTGCCTTCTTTCCTTCCTGAAATCGTGCCTTTGTGAGGTCCAAAAGCAGACCTGATGTGTGCCATCATTGCTGTTTCTGCTTCTTCTTCATCAGATGATTCTTCTTCTGAATCTGATACATCCCAGGCAGCCAACAGACTCTTCTTTCTGTATCTGGAACTTTTCTTGTGCTGTTTGCCTTTTTCCAGATTTAGACATTCTGACTTGATATGTCCAGGTTTATTGCATCCATAACAAACAATATTCTTCTGGTCAGATTCTTCCTTTCCTCTGGTGTTATGTTTCTTCCTGTTTTCCCAGATCTTAACCATCTTTTTGGTTAAGTAAGCCATATCATCACAGTCACTGTCACTATCCTCTGATTCTGATGCTGCCTTTGCAGCTTTCTTCTGTTTCGACTTCAGAGCCAGATTCTTCTTCTTCTTTGGTTCATCTTCTCCAATTCTATTTCATGAGACCTGAGTGAGCTGATGAGGTCTTCAAGCCTTAAGTTATTCAGATCCTTAGCTTCCTGTATTGCAGTAACCTTTGGTCTCCACCTTTTTGGTAAACTTCTTAGAATTTTCATAACATGATTTGTAGTGGTATAGCTTTTGTTTAATACTTTTAAACCTGATACCAGAGTCTAGAATCTGCTGAAGATTGCTTCAATGTCTTCATCCTCTTCCATCTTGAACAGCTCATACTTCCTGACCAATATGTTAGCCCTAGCTTCTTGAACCTGCTTGGTTCCTTCATAGGTCAAAACCAGACTGTCGAATATGCCCTTTCCTGTTTCTTTATCTGTGCATCTATCAAACTCCTTGAATGTGATTGCACTGATCATAATGTTTCTGGACTTGTGATGAAGTTTGTGTAATCTGCTCTGATCTGGTTTCATATCATCCATGTCTAGTTTCTTAGTTGGATCTTCTGGATCAGTAGGTGCAGTGTATCCTTTAACTATCATCTTCCATAGTTCAGGATCTTGAGATATGAAAAAGCTTCTCATTTTGTCCTTCCAATACTCAAACCTTTCTCCATCAAATAGTGGTGGTCTGTTGATGCTGTTTCCCAATTCTTCTAACATATTGAACCCCTTGGACCTTTCCTCAAAGACTGTTAAGTGCTCAGCCTCGAGACCGAGCTCTGATACCAATTGAAGGTGCAAACACGAGAAGGGGGGGTTGAATTGTGTTTGACTTAACTTGAATACTTTTCCTATTTTTATACTTTTAAAACAAAACTTGATGTGTAATTAAAAACAGAGTTAGCAGCGGATAAAAATAAAAATAAAACTCACAGTTTTTATACTGGTTCACCGTTAACGAGGCTACGTCCAGTCCCTTCACCTTGAAGGATTTCACTAATTCAAACTTTGAATTACAACCTTGCTACTGACCCTCCAAGTCAGTCTTCTCAACAGTCTAGCAATCCTAGACTTCTTTGAGGAATGCAGCTCCTGTCTTTAGCCAATCTGACAATCCCAGATTGTAGAAGAAATCACAACACTATAAATCTAATTGCCAAGTAATCTGCTACCCCTTCTGACTCCCTCAGATTGTAGATTCTACTTCAACAACTTAGATTTAACACACAACACTATGAATCTAATTGCCAAGTAACCTGCTACCCCTACTGACTCCCTCAGCTTGTAGACTCTACTTCAACAACTTAGATTTGACACAGTGGAACGAAAATAACAAGAGTACTTGCTTCTTGAAAGCTGAAACTCACAATTGACTTCATGAAAATTTGGGTGTTTTCTTTTGGAAGTGTATGACTCTTTTGTGATTTTCGATTACTAAGTATTCTGCCTTGAGCCTCCTTTTATAGATGCAGATTTGGGCCTCTTCCAATGCTTAAATTCGAGCTGAATCTTGCTGGATTCTCTGTAAAAATAACTTGACCAATTGGGCTTCATATAAATAAAAAACATATCTTCAGATTTCCTTTCAAAATAACTGGCCAATTAAATCAGTTAGTTCCTTCCCGCCACAGCTCCTGAATTCCACAACACCTCACTTTATTTTTGTAACAAATCTTTTTAATACTTTGATTAAATAAAATTAAAATCTCCACCGTTAATCCTCATGATTAAATCTAGACCATTTGATCTTCCTGCGCTAGTCCACATCTGGACCATACTAATTGATATGTTGTGATCCGCTGATTTCGGCGTTCCCTGGACCACACGTCTTGACCCTCTGATCTTCTGATTTCGGCCATCCTGGATGCGCACTTGATATGCTATAATCCTCTGAACTCGGCCTTTGCTGGACTATACCTTTTGTCTTTCTGATTTCGGCCATCACTGGACCAAATAATTAATGCTGAACCATTGATCTGGAAACCTTCCCTCTGATCTGGACTAATTCTGAACTTGGTCTACAATAAACTGAAATTAACTTGAACAAAAAATTATTTCAGTCTGGAAATTTTACCTTTGATTTTGGACCAGGTCTGGGTTGATTCTGGAATTCATTTCTTCTGGTCTGGACTTAGTTTCATGCCCTATATCATGCTATCTTATGGTCTAGGTCATATCTGGATTGATTCTCTTGTTCTGGACCCTTAAACATAGCTTCTGGTTGATTTTGGAACAAGTCTGGGCAGTTTAATATTTCACTGCAAGGCCATCTTCTGGTCATAATAACTTCTGGAATAAATTTGATATTTGATTCCTCTTGGTCTAGATCAAATCTCCCTCTAGAAGGCTTTCCTCTGGTATGATCCATGTTTCCTTCTGATTTTTCTTCCTTCTGTTCTGGGCCAGTAAACATATCTTCTTGTGATGTTTTGACATCCTGGAACATCTTCTGGAAACTCCAGAATTCATTTTCCTTTGATCTTCTGCTTCTGATTTGTTTATATTCTGATTGTATTTAATTTAATAATTCAAGGTACAAAATAAGATTACATTGAGTGCTTTTGTAACCATCAAAATCCTAAGTACTTAGAACCAACTTGGTTCCAACACATGGTATGACAGACTTTTTGCTGAAGAATGAATTTATTAGAGGCCAGATTGATAATACTCTATTTAGGAAATCCATTAAAAATGATATTTTGATTATTCAAGTTTATGTTGATGATACCATATTTGGATTGACTAATGGCACTCTGTGCAAAGAGTTTATTGACCTAATGCAGAAATAGTTTCGAATGAGCATGATGGGAGAACTCAAGTTCTTCCTGGGAATTTAGATTCATCAAGGTAAATCAGGTATACTCATTCACCAATCTAAATACACTAAAGAACTTCTTGAAAAGTTCAAAATGAGTGAATGTAAGCCTATGGCCACCCCCATGCACCCAACCTGCTCACTTGAGAAAGATGAAACCAGCCAAAAGGTATACCAGAAAACATACAGAGGTATGATTGGATCCCCTCTTTATTTAACTACTTCTAGACCTGACATCTTGTTTAGTGTTTGTATTTGTGCCCGATTTCAAGCTGACCCTAGTGAATCCCATTTAACTGCCGTCAAATGAATTTTGAGATACTTTAAAGGAACCACCAACCTTACTTTGTTATACAAGAAAACCCCCACCTACAAACTCAGAGGTTTTTGTGATTCCGACTATGCTGGAGACAAGCTGGAAAGGAAAAGTACAAGTGGCAACTGCACTTTCTTAGGTGATAATTTGATCTCTTGGTCAAGCAAAAGACAAAGCACCATTGCCATGTCAACAGCTGAAGCTGAGTATATATCAACAGCAGGATGCAGTTCACAATTACTCTGGATGAAACATCAACTTGAAGATTACAACATCTTTGAAACCAATATCCCTTTGTTCTGTGATAACACTTCAGCCATAAACCTAACCAAGAACCCTATCTTACACTCTAGAGCCAAACACATTGAAATAAAACACCATTTCATTAGGGACCATGTTCAAAAATGAACTCTAAGCATCCAGTTTGTGGACACTGATCATCAATGGGCTGATATCTTCACCAAAGCATTACCAGAAGATAGGTTTGAGTTCATCAAGAAGCATCTCAGCATTACCTCCATATCTGACTAATTCAAGTAGTCATCTTAGGAGTTTTTAAATTTCTTGTAATTTTATTTTTTGTCTTTTATTTTCTGTTTTACTTTTTGTAATTTGTAAAGAGAAAAACAAAAAATACAATAATAGTATGACCTCTTTTTGGCTGATGACAAAAAAGGGGAGAGAGAGAAGAAGGAGAAATAAGTAGAAAAGGAGAGATAAAAAGAAAGGAGGAGTGAAAAAGAAAGAGTGAAAAGAGAAGGAGTTGAAAAGGAGAAGAATCAAGGAGAGAGAAAAAGAAAGAGATGAAAAGAGAAGGAGTTGAAATGGAGAGAAAACAGGGAGAGAGAAAAATAAAGAGAGAAAAAGAAAGAGTGAAAAGAGAAGGAGTGAAAAGGAAAGGAAATGTGAAGAGAGAAAAAGAAAGAGAGAATAAAGAAGGAGTTGAAAAGGACAGGAGAAGAGAAGAAAAGAAAGAGTGAAAAGAGAAGGAGTTGAAAAGGAGAAGAAAAAGTCAGTATCAGACTTAGGGGGAGAGATTGGTCTGAGGGGGAGTAATTCAAGTCTTCGAGTTATAAACTAGCAAAATAAGTTAAGGTTTTGTCATCATCAAAAAGGGGGAAATTGTTGGAATCAAGTTGGTTCTAAGTACTTAGAATTTTGATGTTTACAAAAGCACTCCATGTAATCTTATTTTGAACCTTGAATTATTAAATCAAATGTCACAAGAAGTTGAAGATTGCAGAAACAGAAAATGCATCCATAATGCATTCTGGAATTACT
This sequence comes from Cicer cuneatum, assembly GCA_037974295.1. Classification (NCBI taxonomy): domain Eukaryota; kingdom Viridiplantae; phylum Streptophyta; class Magnoliopsida; order Fabales; family Fabaceae; genus Cicer; species Cicer cuneatum. Next base: position 37,482,319 of record JBBPBO010000003.1, on the reverse strand, counting down.
AGAGGATACACCAGGATGTCAAAACACTACCAGAGGATATCTTTGCAGGCCCAGATCAGAAGGAAGCAAAGTCAGAAGGAGACCTGGACCAGACCAAAAGGAAGCCTGCCATAAGGAGAGTTGTGCTAGACCAGAAGGAATCAAATGTCAGATTTATTCTAGAAGATGGCCTGACAGTGAAATGATAAACAGTCCAGACTTGTTCCACACTTTATCAGAGGATGAATTAATGGGTCCAGAACAAAGGAATGAATCCAGATTTTACCCAGACCAGAAGATAGCATGGTTCAGGGTATGAAACTAAGTCCAGACCAGAAGAAATGATTTCCATAATTGATCCAGACCTGATCCAAAATCAAAGGTAAAATGTCCAGACTGAAATATTACTTGTCTAGATTTAATTTCAGTTTAATCCAGACCAAGTCCAGAATTAGTCCAGATCAGATGGAAGATTTCCAGATCAATGGTTCAGATTTAATTATTTGGCCCAGTGTTGGCCGAGATCAGAAGATCAGACCATGGCCCAGTGTTGGCCGAAATCAGAAGGTCAGAATGTGTGATCCAGCAGTGGCAGAGATCAGAGGATCACAACAGATAAGTTTGCTGGATCAGGATGGCCGAGATCAGAAGATCAGAAGGTTAGGATGTGTGTACCAGGGATGGCCGAAATCAAAGGATCACATCATATCAATTAGTATGGTCCAGATTTAATCATGAGGATTAACGGTGGAGATTTTAATTTATTTTGATCAAAGTATTAAAAAGATTTGTTACAAAAATAAAGTGAAGTATTGTGGAATTTAGGAGCTGTGGTGGGAAGGAACTAAAAGACTTGATTGGTCATTTATTTTGAAAGAAAATCTGAAGCTTAATAAAAGATATGTTTTTTATTTAAATAAAGCCCAATTGGTCAAGTTATTTTTGTAAGAGAATCCAGCAAAATTCAGCTCGAAATTAAGCTTGGAAGAGGCCCTAATCTGCATCTATAAAAGGAGGCTCAAGGCAGAATACTAAGCATCGAAAATCACAAAAGAGTCATACACTTCCAAAAACACTCAAGTTTTCAGTGAGGTCAATTGTGAGTTCCAGCTTTCAAGAAGCAAGCACTCGTGTTATTTTCTTTCCACTTTGTCAGATCTAAGTTGTTGAAGTACAGTCTATAATCTGAGGGAGTCAGAAGGGGTAGAAGATTACTTGGCAACTACATTCATAGTGTTGTAATTCTTTCTACAATCTGGGATTGTCAGATTGGCAGGAGAAGACAGGAGATGTATTCCTCAAGAGTCTAGGATTGTTAGACTGTTTGAGAAGACTGACTTGGAGGGTCAGTAGAATGGCTTTAATTCAAGGTTTGAATTAGTGAAATCGTTCAAGGTGAAGAGACTGGACGTAGCCTCGTTAACGGTGAACCAGTATAAAATTTGTGAGTTTTATTTTTACTTTATATCCGCTGCTAACTCTGTTTTTAATCATACATCAAGTTTTGTTTTAAAAGTGTAAAAACAGGAAAAGTATTCAAGTTAAGTCAAACACAATTCACCCCCCCCTTCTCGTGTTTGCACCTTCAGAAACTGCACATTCTTAGGAGACAATCTAATATCCTGGACAAGCAAGAGGCAAAACACCATTTCCATGTCAACAACAGAAGCTGAATACATTTCAGCAGCCGGATGCAGCTCCCAACTCATTTGGATGAAACATCAGCCGGAAGACTATAAAATCATGGAAACAAACATCCCTTTATACTGTGACAATACTTCAGCCATAAACATAACCAAAAACCATATCCTACATTCTAGAGCCAAACACATAGAGATCAAACACCACTTCATTAGAGATTATGTTCAAAAAGGGGTACTTAACATTAAATTTGTAGACACTGGCCATCAATGGGCTGACATATTCACCAAACCATTACCTGAAGATAGGTTTGACTTCATCAAGAAAAACCTCAACCTTACCTTCATACCTGACTAGTTGTTTAGTAAGGTTGTTGTTTATTTTAATTTATTGCTATATGACAAAGGGGGAGAAGATGTAGTATTTGAAAAGAGGAGAAGATAATATATTTGATATGGTATCTGGGCATTAGACTTAGGGGGAGAAAATATAAAATGAAGCTTAGTCTTAGGGGGAGTCAAAGTCAAAAGAAAGAAAATACATGGTTTTGTCATTATCAAAAAAGGGGAGATTGTTGGAACCAAGTTGGTTCTTTCCCTTAAAGTTTTGATGTTAACAAAACTATTTTATTTGACTTGAAAATAACATATTTGACTTGATGCCACCAGAAGATGATGTCACCAGAAGCAGAAATCAGAAGATGACGTCACTAGAAGCAGAAATGAGAGAATGATCACCAGAGGATATCATCGGAGGATGTAACCAGAGGATAGCACCAGAGGATATCATCAGAGGATATTACCAGAGGATTTCACCGGAGGAACCTGTCAGAGGATATCATAAGAAGATCCCATCAGAGGATATAATCAGAAATACCCATCAGAGGATCCTGTCGGAGGATAATTCCAGAGGATCTCATGAGAGGCAAAAATTAGAAGCTACATCATTAGAAGCTGAAAGTATGCTCAAAACAGAATCTGAGTAAAATGTTTAAAAAAGAATCAGAAAAAAAGACTCCAGAAACATAATCTGGTAAAATACTCCAGAATATTCTCAAAACAGAATCAATCGAAATACACTCTAGAAGTAAAGCAACAGATCAAAGTGAAGCTCCAATTTCAACTATAAATAGAGGCTTAATGTTGAAGAATAAAGCATCAAAAAATAGAAGAACTCGAGCAAAAAATTCCTAAGTATTCAAAGAGTTTAAAGGAGAGAAACACTTGCTTAAAAGATAAATATTTTCTAAGTGTTCTTTTCTTATAGTGTGAAGCAGATCGTCATCATAAATTTTCAGAAGCAAACACTCTAGTTCACTTTAAGCTTATTGTGAGTATCAACTTTCAAGAAGTAATTACTCAGTTCTAATTTCGATCCCTTGTATAAAATCCTATAGTGTTGAAGTTTCTTCTAAAATATGGGGTTGTCAGGTTGTTAGAAAGAGACTTAGCTTGTAGGTTTAAGGTGTTGTTGTTCCTCAAAAGTCTGGGGTTGTCAGACTGTTTGAGAAGACTTGGCTGGTATAGTCAAGGTGTTTTTGTTCCTCAAAAGTCTGGAGTTGTCAGACTGTTTGAGAAGACTTGGCTGGTATAGTCAAGGTGTTGTTGTTCCTCAAAAGTCTGGGGTTGTCAAGCTGTTTGGGAAGACTGGCTTGAAGGGTTAGTGGTGTTGTAATTCAAAGGAGTTTGAATTAGTGAAAAAGGCCTTCTGAAGGAAGGGACTGGACGTAGCCTAGTTAAAGGTGAACTAGGATAAATTGATGTGTTCTTAAGTTGTGATTATCCGCTGCTAAATCTGATTATTTATTTATCAAATAATTTGCATCAATTCAACAAAACAACAAAAGAATTCAAGTTTTGCAAACAAAATTCGACCCCACTTTCTCGTGTTTGCACCTTCACTTGCCTCCACTCTTTAACCAATCTCCCTCTGGGACTTCTACCTTCCATTCCCACTTCTATACACTCCAAAGCGACATATTCCAAAAGCTACTCTTCCATCAAACTGAAGGTGGCAACACGAGAAGCGGGGGTTGAATTGTGTTTGCCAAACTTGAATTCTTTTTGTTGTTTTGTTGAGTGTTGATGTAAATTACTTGATGAATAAATAATCAGATTCAACAGCGAATAATAACAACATAAGAACACAACCATTTATCCTGGTTCACCATTAACTTGGCTACATCCAGTCCCTTCATTCCAATGATTTAATCCATTAATTTAAAACACTTTGAATTACAGCTCTTGACCCACCAAGCCAGTCATCTCAAACAGCCTGATAACCCCAGATTTTTGAGGAGTAACAACACCTTGACCCTATAAGTCAAGTCTTCTCCTACCAATCTGAGAACCTCAGATTGAAGAAGGAACTTCCACGCCTTGACCCTACAAGTGAAGTCTTCTCCTACCTCTGACAATTCCAGATTGAAAAAGGAATCTACACCACTATCGAGTTTGATTACAAGGGTATGGAACTTTGCAATGTTGCTTCTGGAAAGCTGATTGTTGGAATGACTTTCACACTCTTTAGTTGCTTCTGGAAAGCTGATTATAACGATGCTTCTCTTGAGTAGTTACTTCTTGAAAGCTGATCATAACATTGATGAACATGCAAACACGAGAAGGGGGGTTGAATTGTGTTTGTACTACTTGAATTCTTTTTCTATTTTTGAAGATTATTTGAAATCTGAAATATAATCATGTAGAGTTAGCAGCGGATAAAAATAAATAACACAAGGATTTATCCTGGTTCACCATTAACTAGGCTACATCTAGTCCCTTCACCTCGAAGGATTTTTCCACTAATTCAAAACCTTTGAATTACAACAACACTATTGACCCTCCAAGTTAGTCTTCCCAAATAGTCTAACAATCCTAGACTTTTGAGGAACACAGCACCTTGACTTCACAAGTCAAGTCTTCTCCTACCAATCTAACAACCCCAGATTGCAGAAGGAATAACAACACCTTGAATCTAATTGCTAAGTCACTTGCTACTTCTTCTGACTCTTCAGATTGTAGACTCTGCTTCAACAATATAGATTTAACACAAGGGAACGAAAAACACAAGTACTTGCTTTTGGAAAGCTGAAACTCACAGTTAACCTCTTTTACTGATTTTCGATACTAAGTCTTCTGCCTTGAGCCTCCTTTTATAGATGAAAATTAGGGCTTCTTCCATGATCAAATTCGAGCTGTATCTGTCCAGATTCTCTTGCAAAAATAACTTGGCCAATCGTGTTTCATTTAAATAAAAAACGTATCTTTTTAGCTTCAGATTGCATTTGAAAATTCTTTTGACCAATCTTGTTTCTTTTAATTTCAAACCATATCTTTTTAAGCTTTAGATTGCATTCGAATTTCTTCAAGTCTTTAGTAAATTTTTAATCAAACCCCCTTAATACTTTGATCAAATTTCTATCAAAATTTACTCAAGTCTTCTTCGAATTTTAATCAAGTTATCACTAATTTTAATCATGATTAAAATTTGGACCATATGATCTTCTGATCTCGACCAACTCTTGACTTTTTTATCTGATCTGCACCAATTCTGTGTTCCTCTGATCTCGGCCAACACTGGACCATATGATCTGATCTTCTGATCTAGGCCAATCACTGGACCATATGATCTGATCTTCTGATCTCGACCAACACTGGGCCATATGATCTGATCTTTTGATCTCGGCCAACACTGAGCCATGATGCTTAAATCAGGACCATTGTAATCTTGGCCATGATCTCGGCCAACATTTTCCCTCTGATCTAGACCAAGTTTGGACTGAGTCTAGATTGAATCTGAATTAAATATGGACTTATGGTATTTTAATCTGGACATTTATCCTCTTATCTGGATTAAATCTGGACAATCATTTCATCTGATCTAGACTGAGTTTTATGCTCTAGACCATGCCATCTTCTGGTCTGGACCAAGTCACTTGTTCTGGACCAGTTATCTTCTGCTCTAGACGATATCTGGATTAAGTCTGGACTGATTGTTATTTCACGACCAGGCTATCTTCTGGTCAGAATGAATTCTGGACCAAGTATGACTTATGATTCCTTCTGGTATGGACCAAGTCTCCCTCTGACAAGCTTCCTTCTGGTCTAGATCAAGTCTTCTTTTGGACTCTGCTTCCTTCTTATCTGGGCCAGGAAAGATATGCTCTGATGGTTATTTGACCTATGATGACATCCTCTGATTTCCACTGGAATTGTATCCTCTGGTGCCTTCAGGATGCATCCTCTGGTAATTTCTAGAGGTGTATCCTCTGGTCTGATTTTATCCTCTAGTAACTCATCTTCTGCTTCTGATTTTAACTTCTGGTGATGTCATCTTCTGGTGGCATTTATTCTAAGTCAAAAATAAGATAAAGTACTTTTGTTAACATCAAAACTAAGTATAGAACCCACTTGGTTCCAACAATTGACTCTCACTCTCTGAAAACACTTAGAGCATATTTATTTTTCGCACAAGTATTTCTCTCTTTTGAACTCTCGGATAGCTTTGAATTGTAAGCTTCAGTTCTTGTGTTTTTCAGTACCTAATGTTGCGGCCTGAAGCCTCCTTTTATAGCTGGAATTAGGGCTTTGTCCAAGCTTATTTTCGAGATAAATCTTGCTAAGATTTCCTTTGAAAATTCGGTTGGCCAATCCTGTTTTACTTTAATTTTGAACCGTATCTTCTTGCTTCAGATTTCATTCAAGTCTTCAGTGATTTTTGAATCAAATCTCCTTAATACTTTGATTAGATTTCTATCAAAAATCAATCAAGTCTTCACTGATCTGCATCATGATTTAAATCTGGACCATATGATCTGCTGATCTGGACCAAGTCTAGACCATGTGATCTGATGTGTACCATTTTGTTTCCTGATCTAAACAGTGTAACCTTCTGATCTGGACTATGTTATTTTCTGATCTGGACCTGTGATCTTCTGATCTGAACCATGTGATTTGTTTTGGACCATGATATCTTCTAGTCTGGACCAAGTCTAGACCAAGTCTTCTGTTCTGAACCAAGTCTGGAACATGTCTTCTGTTCTGGACCAAGTCTTGAACATGTCTTGTGTTCTGGACTGAGTTATCTTCTGAACTCTGTTTCCTTCTGGTCTGACCAAGTCTCCTTCTGGACAAGATTACCTTTTGGTCTTACCAAGTCTTCTTCTGGACAATGTTTCCTTCTAGTCTGAACCAAGTTGAAGTAGCAATATCGATTTACAAGAAAGAGGGGTTTGAATTGTAAATCTGCCCTTTTAAAATTCCTGTTAAAAACTTAAGAAAATAACTCAAGATTGATCTTGGTTGTGAAAACAGAAAAAGGAGAACGTTTCTTGGTTTTCACTAGAAAACAGAGCACGTTCTTGGTTAGTTAAAATCAACAGTTCAGTTTATCTATTTAACTTGATAATTAACAGACTGAAAGTAAATAGAGATAAGGGAAGAGATATCACACACAGATATATCATGGTTCACCCAACCCGGGCTACGTCCAGTCCTCACAACGGTGAGATTTTCCACTAAGTGTTTAAAACAAGAACCTTCTTGGTTTTACAGCACCTAGTTCAGATCAGCCTTGATCTGTTACAGTTTGTCAATCTTTTCCACCTAGAAATAATTACAATCGGATCACCTATCAACCGTTTATAGGATCTTACAACTTTGCCTTTTAACCTTATAAGGATTTTTCTAAAAATGACTCACTCAAGCTATAAACAAGCCTTATAATATTGAGTGTTGAATTACAATGATAGGATTTAAAACAGAATCTGTTTTGACTCAACTCTTGTTTTAGTTTAGATTCGTTACAAGTGGTTTCAGTAAACTAAAGATAGAGAATTTGATATAGAAGGTTACTGATTTCTTGAGAAGCTTTCAAGTGTGTAGATTTATGCGAGTGATGTTTTTCTCTGTACTTGAAGCTGTGTTTTCTTCCTGAGCTTTGGCATTCCTTTTATAGGCGTGAGAGCATTTAATGATGGTCAAATAGAGACGTTGGTAGTGCTCTTGTCAGGCTTGACCAAAGGCAATATTTCTGATTAAAAATAATCCAGCTTTTGACTATTTTTAATTTCTGTTTTGATTGGGCTGAAACCTTTGTATCTTGATCAAACTTCTTTTTTGTTTAATGATCCTTTGTACTTCAAATATATTTGTTAATATCTTTGATTTGATCTGGAGTTTTGATTATGTCAAAACAACTTGGAGAATGATGATGAACTTCTGCAGAATGTTAATGAAAATTCTGGAGATTGATAATCAATCTAGAGGTTCAGCTTTGATCATTTTGGATGTCTTCCTGATCTTTTCTTGGATCTGCTTTGATGTAAACATACTTCAAGATCGTTCAACATTCTTGGCAGTCAAGCTGGAGAATGATGTTCAGTATGTTGGAGAATGATTGTATCATTCTGGACTGATGATACACTGTTGGAGAATGATGTTAATCATACTGGAGATTTGATTGTTAACATGCTGGAGATTGATGTTTGATAATTCTGAAGATAGTTGTTAATCATGCTAGAGAATGATAATCATTCTGGAGATTGATGATCATTTCTGGAGACTAATGATCATTCCTAGAGACTGATGATCATTCTTGATAGATGATCATTCTGGAGACTGTTCTGATTATTCTGGACATTCTGATGCTCAAGAACAGACTTGGTTCTTCCTCTGAATGTATTCCTCTGGAGATATCCTCTGATATCGTTTTCTGGAGGTATCTTCTGATAGTATTCTGGAGGTATCCTCTGATAGTATTCTGGAGGTATCCTCTGAATGTATTTTCTGGAGATATCCTCTGATATCATTTTCTCGAGGTATCTTCTGATAGTATTCTGGAGGTATCCTTTGATAGTATTATGGAGGTATCCTCTGATATTGTCTTCTGGAGGTATCCTCTAATATCGTATTCTTGAGGTATCCTCTGGTGACGTATCCTCTGGAGGTATCCTTTGGTATCCTCTTCTTGAGGTATCCTCTGGTGATGTCATCATCTGGTGACGTCATCATCCTCTGATGATGTCATCCTCTGGTAATGACTTCATCCTCTGGTGACAGCTTCTGGTATCCTCTAGAGGCATCTTCTGGTATCCTCTGGAGGTATCTTATGGTGATGTCATCGGGTAACATCTTCTATTTTTCCAGATTGTGTCAAGAGTGTTCTTTATGCTGATTTCTTGGCTTTCCTTGAATCATTAACATGCTGTTAATTATGGACATTCTAGAGACTGTTCAGTCTTGTTTTGGCATCTTGATTCATGGCCTTTTTTCTTTGTGATTCGAATGGCTTCTTTATATTGTAATTGATCACATTTGTGCATTTTGATGAAGTGAATGGATTCTTGCTTTGTTCACTTATGCATTCGTGTTCCTTAAACAAAACTTAAGTGAAATCATTAGTAGACCACCATTCATAAAACTTAATCATTTAATTTAAAAGGTTTGTTGTCATGAAAACATATATCAAAAAAGGTTTTTTCCTCAACAATCTCCCCCTTTTTGATGATGACAAACCTTTTGAATAAATCATAAGTTTTATGGATGGATATAAATAAAATGCAAGAATGTTCTTTAAATATGTAATTAAACTCCCCCTAAACACATGCAAGAGTTTAATTCTTATCATACTAATTAAACTCCCCCGAAACATATGCAAGAGGTTAATTCCTAACATTCTTCATTAACTTCTATCATTTTATATCCATCATATATTTCTCTCCCCCTTTTGACATCTATCAAAAAGGTTGGGGAATAGACATAGAAGTAAAAAAAATGGAGTAATAGCATGAGTGCACTACACATAGAAATCATGTGGTTGACCAATCGATTCATATATCAAACTAGTCAAGTTTGCATTAGGCATTAAAGAACATAGCATGTATGATGATCATATCATTGTAGTCAATATTGCAATCAAGATATGGATAATGATAACAACAATAATATGACATAATTGTCTGTAAGCATTTTAACGCACTTTGAAAAATAGTCAATGAATATATATTCTTCTCATTTTTTAGAAGGAAAACAATGAGTAGACTTCAGTTTTAAGAAGAATAATATTTTCTAAAAACTCCCCCTGAATTTATTTTTTAAATAATTCAAAGTTTCATAAAACAAGGAAAATGTCACTTTGCTCTTTGTCCTCTTTTCACAAGAGATCACCTTTTAATTTGAATATGATCAAGCTTATTGTTAGAAATAGATCCATTTTTCATTTTTATAACTAGAGAGAATGAGCGCATACAAGGAAGCGAAATAAGATGAATCAAATATAATTTCTCTCTTTACAAAACATTCTTATTCTAAGAATTTTTGTATTTTTCAAAAACTAATTTTTAAATGGATAAAAAAAAATGCCAAAGGATTTGCTCACATTAAAGAAATGTTTTTCACAAACTTTTTTGCAAACACACAAATAAACAATAAGGCATATATTCAACTATACTTTCATGAGGCTTTTTGATTGTTGCTATTTTTATCTATCATTTTTAAAATAAATTTAAACAATTGAGATCAATTTTCACAAAAGAAGTAAGCAACAAATAAGACTCATTTGCAAAGACATATATTAATATGCTTAAAAAATGTTCACATATCAATTTTTGACTTTCATGGCATAATCTTCTTGGATTAGTTTTGAGTTTTAAAGCCATAAGAGACAAAAATCATTTTCATGAAGACCAAACACATATTCTCTTGTTGAAATCCTTCAAAAATGAATCCTAAACAAGGATATAAATTTAAAATATGTTGAAAAAGGATATTTTTCAAAAGCCACATTATAAACTCAATTTTTTTGGTTTTTTGAAAAGCCATATTAAAAAAAATTATACTTAGACAACAAGCAATGTATAGGCTATTTCAATATATACAAAACAATTGAAGAGAACATGATAAAGAATACTTTCTAATTCATAAGAAGGTAAATAATGTTAATTCATTTAACATGATAATTTGAAAGATGTTATTGTGCAAAGTGTAAAAAGGTTCAATGAAGTATACTTGACAAAACAGCCCTTTGTCTAATTATTGAAGACACTAATTTATTTTAAGTGTCTTTATAACAAGAACAATAATGTTTGAACATCAACCCAGATTTACACAATTGTTTATATCATCATACAAAAAGAGAAAACATGTTGAATATAGAATAGAAATTAGGCATATGCATGTACAAATAATGTAATCAATTTAAACTTTTAAAGTCATACTTGCATAAAAAATAACATGCATTTTTAATTTTAAGAACACCCAATCAATCACATGATGAAAAAAAATATTCATTCTTATCATGATGCAAATAGCATAAGAATTCTGGATTGAGTGTACCTCCTTTAGTGGTCTAGTTCAACGACGAGAGATCTTTGAATATTTTGGAGCTTCTCTTCATTCTCTTTTATTCATCTTGATTGATGGTCAAAGTGGGACAATTTATCTTTTGTTGTTGAGAGAGTTCTTCTAATGATGAATCAAAACTGTCATACACTCTTAAGAGTATCTTTAACCATTTTGAAATTAATGCTTTAATCCTTTATTCACACAAGCGTTCATCCAATAGGATGATTGCTCCATAATCAAGTCTGTGCTGTATACAACACCTTGCTGCTTGATTTTTAAAGCTTGGAATGCTTGATGGCAGAGCCACTCATTTCAGCCTAAGAGACGTTTGGATGTTTAGAATGTGTCATTATACTTATTCTTTAGTAGAGCTTGAATATCATTTTTGTTGTTCAGAGGCATGTTAACCACTGTAGTTGCATCTCCAGCAGTAGCAACAACTTTGGTACCAATAACAAATTCCTCCCAATTAATTCTTCTAATAATTTGATCATGAGGAGATGTTTTGGAGGAAAGGTTAATAGTGAGGTAGGTATAGGAGCAAATGGTTCAAGCTCATTGTTGATGTTCTTCAACCATATCATCATGATGTGCAACATTAGTTTTTATTGGATGAAATATATTTATTGTCAAGAACATTCTGCTCTTGTGGAGAACATTCTGGTCATGTGGAGAATGTTCTGGTATGAACCATTTTTGCTTAATTTGATTTTTCTCTTAGATGGTTTTTGTTTTTTCCACTTTAAGATCATACTTTGGAGTTTCCATGGATGATATTTGAACATTATCTATCAACTTTGTGATTTATCCAAATTTAACATTGTAATTATTTTTCTTCACCATCCTATCTTTCATCATAAAAATCAACATATTCATCAAACATAATATGCATAATATCATCTATAATTTGGGCCTTGAGATTATATAATATTTATGGAATGTAGAGCATTCAAAATATATACTTTGATGGTGTTTTAAAACAAATTGGTCATACTTTCTTTATCATGTGAAACATAGTAATGACATTCAAAAATGTCAAAGTATGATATGTTTTGCTTTCTATAAAAAAAAATGATATTAAGATATGTCAAAGATATTTTCTACTAAAGCCAAGATTAAGAACATGATAAACAATTTTTGTGGCTTCACTCCAAAATTATTTTTCAACACTTGATTTATTAAAAATTGTTCTATTCATTTCTTGTAACTAATTTCTTGTAACTTCATATTTTTTGAAAGTTTTTTTTTTTTGACAAACAAATCATGTGAAATATCATTTTCATCAAAGAATTATTTAAAGAATAATATTTCAAATTTTCTTTGATCATTTCTGGAAATGAAAATTTTTTTCTTTAAAAGACTTAAAAACATGATTCGGTTCGAGATTCACCTAAGTATAAAACATAAGAATTTTTCTTTAAAATGAAACATGAGGATTTTTTTTTTACTTCAGCTAGGTGGGCTTTAAAAAAAAACTTTAAAAGCAATTTTACGAAGTTATCTTGCACATATCAAACATCCTTAATCTACGCAAAATTATTTCAACAAATGATACATGTACCTTTGATTTGTTAATGTTTCCAAAGGTTATAGATGCTCCAAATTTTTGTAATGAGAGGCGGCACCATACTTTTCCATTCATGTGTATTGAGCAAGCCTTGTTCATGTATCAATGTTCTTTCTTGATTGTTGGATGGTGTTCCTGCATCACAAGTTAGTAATGACTTTGGTACCCATATTTGTTTGGGTCCTTGATGGTTAGTATATCTTCTTTTAGAAGATTTTTTAAAACTGTATCTCTTTTTAAAATAGCAAGTTGACTTGTAGTGGTCATTCTTGGAATAAGAGGAACACTTTGTTGTTGGTTTTGAAGAAGGTTTGAAAATCTGAGTTTTAAACGTCTTTGAAATTGATTTTGATGAAATTCCAGAACGTTCTCCTTTTTTCAAACTTTCTGAAGAAAGTTCTGTTTGTGTTCCATAACGTTCTCCCTTTTTAAGGCTACCTAGATAACGTTCTCCCTTTTTCAAGTTTCCTGGAGAAAGTCTTGTTTTTGTTCCAGAATGTTCTTCTTTTTTAAAGATCCTTCTGTTCTTGATTTTTTCATCTCTTTTCTTAAAATAACATACAAATTCCAGATGTCCAAATTTACTGCAATATGAAAATTTGGTTTTGCATTTCTCTTATTTTCTTTTAGGAACAAAAAAGTTCTCATAAATCTTTTATTTTTGAGAAGTTTTGAAACATAAATCATTTTTGTCAAATATCCTTTCTTCAGATATCATATTCTTTTGGAATGTTTCAATGGTTGTTACCAAGTTGGTTAAATCATTTTTCAATTCATGAACTTTTATTTTTAAAGAGGTACTTTCTTCTTTAGTTTCAGAACATTTTGGAAAATGATTTTTTATGCTTATCTCATTGAGAGTCTTTTGTTGCTCAACCGTTTTTAAATGAGTTTGCTGCAAACTTTGAATGACCTTTCTGAGTTCGTCATTCATAGCTTGGGCTTTCTCTTTTTCTTTTTTTTGTTTACAGAGTTGTTCTATTAATAAACCATATTTTTGAGCAAGAAGATTTGAATCACATAAAAGATTATCAAATTCTTTTTCCATTTCTTCACATAAAGGACAGAGTTCAGAGATGGTTCCCTCATTATTTTCTAAGTTTTCCTTTAAGCACATGTTGGTTTCTGACATTACTTCATGTTCCTGAATCTTCTCCTCTAACACTTGTTAGGTGCTTAATCTTTAAAGACCAAGCTTTGATACCAATTGAAGTAGCAATATCGATTTACAAGAAAGGGGGGTTTGAATTGTAAATCCGCCCTTTTAAAATTCCTGTTAAAAACATAAGAAAATAACTCAAGATTGATCTTGGTTGTGAAAATAGAAAAAGGAGAACGTTTCTTGGTCTTCACCAGAAAACAGAGAACATTCTTGGTTAGTTAAAATCAACAGTTCAGTTTATCTATTTAACTTGATAATTAACAGACTGAAAGTAAATAGAGATAAGGGAAGAGATATCACACACATATATATCCTGGTTCACCCAACTCGGGCTACGTCCAGTCCTCACAACGGTGAGATTTTCCACTAAGTGTTTAAAACAAGAACCTTCTTGGTTTTACAGCACCTAGTTCAGATCAGCCTTGATATATTACAGTTTGTCAATCCTTTCCACCCAGAAAGATTACAATCGGATCACCTATCAACCCTTGATAGGATTTTACAACTTCACCTTTTAACCTTAAAAGGATTTTTCTAAAAATGACTCACTAAAGCTATAAACAAGCCTTATAATCTTGAGTGTTGAATGACAATGATAGGATTTAAAATAGAATCTGTTTTGACTCAACTCTTGTTTGAGTTTAGATTCTTTACAAATGGTTTCAATAAACTAAAGATAGAGAATTTGATATAGAAGGTTACAGATTTCTTGAGAAGCTTTCAAGTGTGTAGATTTATGTGAGTGATGTTTTTCTCTGTAATTGAAGCTTTTTTTTCTTCCTGTGTATTCTTTAGCTTCACCAAGCTTACAATTCTTTCCTTCTGATTTCTCTTCATGTGTTAGTCACTTGAAGGTTTAAAAATGATATGAAGTTGTTTGACAGGATTTACTTTCTATAAAGATGAAACAAAGATCTAGTGAAAGAATATAGAAAGCTTGAAAGGAGATTGATAATTGCTCTTGATAGCCTCTTGATATTTTTCTGTTTTTGCTCGTGTAGTTGTGTGTGTCTGGCTGAAGAAGAGCAACCTTCCTTTTATAGAGAGAAGGAAACTTTCCAGGAGGATAGATCATTCAATATGGTTTTAACAACTGGTTAGTGCTCTTTTCTGGTTCCAAGTCATGACCCTTCTCTGGTCGTGGATGATGCAACTTTTGATACTCTGGAACTGTTAGTTGTTCTTAATGTAAGAGGATTAATGAGCAGCTAGAAATTATCCTCTGGTAATTTCCTTTTGGTGTCTAAAGTTCACCTTATGGTATCTGACTTCTGATGTTTACCTTCCAGAGTTCATCTTCTGATATTTATCTTCTGGTGTGTATTTTCTTGAATTCATCTTCTGATGTTTATCATGTGAAATTCGTCTTCTGAATTTTATCTTCTGGTATTCAATTTTTGATGTTTATCATGTGAAGTTTGTCTTATGAGTTTTATCCTTTGATGTTCATCTTTTTATTCTCTGATATGTTTTTTCTGAAATTCATCTTCAGATGTATATCTTCTGATATTCATTTATGATTTTCATCTTCTGATATCGGCCAATCTAAACTAGCAAACTGGTCTGCTGAGATCCTTTGATCTCGGCCAACACTGGGCCATTTATTCTGACCTTCTGGTTTCGACCAACACTGGGCCATTTATTCTGACCTTCTGATCTTGGCCAACACTGTACTGGGTCTGGATTAGTTCTGGACAAAGGATATTTCAGTCTGCACCTTTTAGCTTATCTTCTGATTAATTCAGGGCTGTTTTTCACTTCACTGTCAGGCCATCTTCTGGTCAGAAGAACTTCTTGAATAAGTCTGACTTATGATTTCTTTTGGTCTGGATCGAGTCTTCCTCCAGCAGGCTTCCTTCTGGTCTGGTCTATGTCTCCTTCTGACTTTGTTTGCTTTTGATATGGGCCAGCAAAGATATCCTCTGGTGATTTTAGGATGCATCCTCTGGTATCTTCTGGATGCATTATCTGGTGTTTTCAACTCTCAGGTTTTCTGCTTCAGCTTCTGGTTTTCTGTTCCAGATGTTCTGCTTCTGGTTTCCCAGATGTTCTACTTCTGGTGTTTTCCAGATGTTCTGCTTCTGGTGTTTTCCAGATGTTATGCTTCTGGTGTTTTAACTTTAGATTTTCTTTATGGATTTAACAGCTTTGTTTCCTGCATGCATTCATTCTTCTAGACATGAGGTTGCGCTCTTTGGATCCTGTTCTTTTCTTAGTACAATACTTAAATGCACGCATTAGTGTAAACATAATCTTAAGATAATTTTGTTATCATTAAAAGAGATTTTTTCTCAACAATCTCCCCCTTTTTGATGATGACAAAATTTCTTTAGATTATTTAAAATAAAATTGTAAAGTTGCTGTTTTTGAGTATGAAGCTCCCCTTCAGTATGAGCTGTAAGGACTAGGGGCTCCCCCTCAAAAAGTGCATAAAAGAATTTAAAGATTTTTGAACAAATCCGAATACTTTTTATTGATTATAATAAGATCATACAAAAACTGGTTCAAAAGAAAAAAAACATAGAGGATTGAATTACGATAATTTCAAAAAAACATCTTCTTTTCTAAGTTCCTAATCCTTGACAATTTTAATTTTAATCTTTCTCCCCCAAATTTGTCAACAGAAAAAAGTCAGTGGGAGCCCAGAGGATGGTGAACTACTTTGAAGGAGAGGAATCATCAGACGAGGAGGAGGTTGAGGGACGAGGCAGAGGTGAAGGAGGATGAACATAGGGTACTGGAGGTCGTGCTTCTGGAGCAATAGGCTTGACCAGGTGCGCTGTGACCCATTCTAGTAGAGTGCTAAACTGCGCCAGAGTTTGATGAAAAGTGGCCATTGTTGAAAAAAGTTTTTTCTGATCCTTGCGGATCTTCTTCAGAGCTCGAAGTTCTTTGTGGGAGCGGTGTTGTTCAGGCTTGGTATTAGTGGTGGGAGGAGTGAAGTCATATGGAATAGGATCAGCATTGATGCTGGTGCTTTTCATTTGGGAGCAGGTTCCTTTGTTTTGTGAAGAGTTTTCTCCAGATTTAGCCAGGAAGGATTCAAGTGAGCTGAATCGTCCTGTAACTTCAGGAAGTGGTGCATGAGCCGGTTCATTGATGGTTTGATGAGCAGAGGGAGTAGGGACAAAATTTGTAGGGTACATTTTTGAAGGAGATGAGAAGATTTGAGCCATGGTGCACGAGAGTTGAGCTGGTTGTGAAGGACTAGTAGGAGGATAAGGAAAGAAAAAAGGTTCTTGTAGATTTTGAGAGGTGTCCAGAGTGTCAGACGGAAGTGTAGTTTCTGGAGGTGAGCCTTTGAGATCAAAAAAATGTTTGGCACAGTTTTTCACAAGTTGAGATGGTGAACTGAGGTCTTCACCTTCTGCTGAACAATGGTTTTGATTTTTAAAAGGGACAATTTGAAGTTGTTCAAGAGGGTGGACATTTTTGGAGGGTGGTGAGGACGGGATATTTGGTTCTTTGTCAGAAGAAGAATTTGATGCGCCTGGAGGTTGAGATGGTGGATTGGAAGTTGAGTTCTATTTTGATTTTTTCTTGAATGGCTGTTTGTGAGAGGGCTTTTCAGTGGGATCAAGCCGCACTTCGTTAACATTTCTTGCAGAGAATGTGTTGTTGAAGGTGATTGAGTGTTCATCCTCTAAAGGTACGTTAAAAAATTTGAAAATTTTGGGGAGAATCATTCCATATGGAGCTGATCTCCCAAGATATGCAGCATTGACCATGAACCTAAAGATAATGTTTCCTAGATGAAGAGGGGTTCCAGAAATGAGGTGATGAATAATCAGAATGTCCAGCTCAGTTACTTTCTCATAACTGCCAGCCCTGGGGACAACAGAGTGTACACAAATATTGTGCAACACCCTACAGATTGGAAGTAGGTTGGATGCAACCTGGGGCTTTGGAGGATTGATAAAAATGTTGGCAAGGACAGCTAAGCGAGTAATCATGTAGTTGGAATACCATGCTTCAGAAAAAAGATAGGGGCCTTCATCACGTATGTCAAAGATTTGACATAACAAAGTTGGGGTGAGCTCAATATGTGCCCCCTTTAGAATAACACTGATGCAATTGTCCCCTTTGGACACATTTGCAGCAGCGTAGAATGCTCTGACAAGTTTTGGATATTGAGGTTCATTGATAAGGAGGAAAGGAGACCAACCAAGTTGATCAAAGATTTCTTCTACATAAACTCCTCCTAGAGTTAGACCTTTCAGGTCAATAATTTTCCATTTATAACAGTTTTGTCCTGCCATTTTTCTAAAAAATTTGCTTCTAGGAGGGTGTTTTCGAAGAGAGGGATTTTGGGTGATTTTGAAGCTGGTTGATTTTGAATAACTTTCCTTTTTGAAGTAGCTATTTTGGTAGGTTTGGAGGAAGGAGTTTTTGAAAAATCAGAGTGAGTTGCCTCAGAGTCACTTGAGTAGTTTTCAGTTTGATTTTCAGAAGAGTTTGAGGAAATTTTTCTTTTTCCAGCAGATTTGGTGCGGGCCATTTTTGAATACTGGAGGTTTTGAATATTTACAAAGGGTAAATGAGTTAATTTATAGAGAAAATATTTGAACCGTTTGGAGGGAAGAAGTAAGGAGGCATAGGTTTAATCATGACAATCTAGGGAGAAGCACGGGTGACTTATCCATTGGGCAGTGAGGCACCTTTTTGCAGAAAGGAGTGTAATCAGCAGCGATGTGACTTGCCTACCTCTGACTTTTGCAACTTTCAAATCTTGGAGGAGGATACAGATTTATCTGAGTTATCTATCCTTAGATTTTTATTTTTTCTTAAAAACAAAAACACATTATGATCTAAAGTTTTGCAAAACTTATTTTTTAGACAATTTTTGAAAGAATTAAGATGGAAAGTTTTTCTAAAATTTTTTTGAAACGATCCTCCTGGAGAGGTTTGGTGAAAATATCAGCAAGCTGATTTTCAGTTTCAATGAAAATTAATTCAACATCTCCTTTTTGAACATGATCTCTTAAGAAATGATGTTTAATTTCAATGTGTTTAGATCTAGAGTGTTGAATAGGGTTTTTGGAAAGATTAATAGCACTAGTGTTGTCACAAAGGATAGAAATTTTTGTGTACCTTAAAGAGTAGTCTTCCATTTGATTTTTTATCCAGAGAATTTGAGAGCAACATTGAGCAGCAGAAACGTATTCAGCTTCTGTAGTAGAGAGAGCTATGGTATTTTGTTTTTTACATGCCCAACTAATGAGAGATGAGCCTAGAAATTGACATGCTCCACTTGTGCTTTTCCTCTCAATTTTGTCACCAGCATAATCAGCATCACAATATGCCAGAAGATCAAGATTTGAATCCTTTTTGTACCAAATTCCCACATCTGTGGTTCCAACTAGATACCTGAATATCCTTTTTACTGCAGTGAGGTGTGATTCTTTAGGGGATGATTGAAACCTTGCACACATACCTACTGAGAACACAGTGTCAGGTCTGCTGGCTGTTAAGTACAACAAGGATCCAATCATTCCTCTGTACTCCTTTTCACAAATGGAGGATCCTTCATTATCTTGATGTAGTGAGGAGGATGGATGCATAGGAGTGCTCATTGATTTTGCAAGATTCATGTTGTATTTTTCAGGAGATCCTTGGTATATTTTTCTTGAGAAATGAAGATTCCTGATTCTAATTGTATTATTTGTAATCCAAGAAAGAATTTTAATTCTCCCATCATGCTCATTTCAAACTCGCTTTGCATGAGGTTGGAGAATTCTTTGCACATTTGCTCATTCGTGGATCTAAAGATTATGTCATCCACATAAATTTGAACAATTAACATATCCTCATTAGAAATCTTTTTAAACAAAGTTGTATCAATCTGACCTCTTGAAAAGCCATTCTCTTTTAGAAAGCAACTCAACCTTTCATACCAAGCTCTAGGAGCTTGCTTTAATCCATAAAGAGCTTTTGAGAGCTTGTACACATGATCTGGTTTCTGTTTATCCTTGAATCTAGGAGGTTGGTGAACATACACTTCTTCATTTAAGAATCCATTCAAGAAGGCACTTTTGACATCCATTTAATATAGTTTTATTCCTTTATGTGTGGCATAAGCTAAGAGGATTCTGATTGCTTCGAGTCTTGCAACTGGTGCAAATGTTTCATCATAATCAATTCCTTCTTGTTGGTTATAACCTTGTGCCACTAATCTTGCTTTATTTCGTATGACCTCTCCATCCTCATTCAGTTTGTTTCTGAAGATCCATTTGGTTCCAATGATGGATTTTTCCAGAGGATGGGGCACAAGATTCCACACTTTGTTTCTTTCAAACTGAGACAGTTCCTCCATCATGGCATTCATCCATGATTGATCACTTATGGCTTGATCAATGTTCTTTGGTTCACCTTGAGATATCATAGCCATGTTGATTGAATCTTCTCTCAATGATTGCCTTGTTCTAACTCCATCAGCCGTATCACCTATGATCAGATCTGGAGGATGATATGTTATAGTCTTCCATCCTCTTGGAGACTGCTGAGAGGTTGGATCAGAAATGTCCTCCTCATTTGGGTTGCAAACTTTAGAGGATGTATTTTCATCTTCTTCATTTTTATCCATGTTTTCTAAACACAAGTCATCAAATTCATCAAAAATAACATGCATGGATTCCTCCACAGTTTGAGTTCTAAGATTATAGATTCTATAACCTTTTGAAGATGTGGAGTTTCCCAAAAACATACCTTTATCAAATTTTGGATCAAACTTTCCCAAATTTTCTTTATTATTTAGGATGTAGCAGTAACATCCAAATATATGAAAATAAGAAATATTTGGTTTTCTACCTTTCCAAAGTTCGTATGGAGTTTTGTTTAAAATTTTTCTAATTGAAACTCGGTTTGAAACATAGCAAGCTGTGTTGATAGCTTCAGCCCAAAAATATTTTTCAATGTTAGCTTCATTTAGAATAGTTCTAGCCATTTCTTGTAAAGTTCTATTTTTCCTTTCAACAACTCCATTTTGTTGAGGAGTTCTTGGACAAGAAAAATTATGAGAAATACCATTTTGATCAAAAAAATTTTCAAAAGACTCATTTTCAAATTCTCCCCCATGATCACTTCTAACTCAGACAATCTTTGATCCCTTTTCATTTTGTATCTTCTTACAAAAATATTGAAAAGCCTCAGAGGCTTCATTTTTGTGTTTTAAAAACAAGACCCAAGTAAATCGTGAAAAGTCATCAACAATAACAAATCCATATCTTTTTCCACTAAGACTTGGAGTTTTGATAGGACCAAATAGGTCAATATGAAGGAGTTCAAGTGGTTGATTTGTTGAAACAATATTTTTGGAGTGAAAGTGTAACACCCCGAGTTTAAAATACAGCGCGAGTGTATGTTTTTTTTTTAAAATAAATACGTAACAAAATTTTCCAGATTTAATTCAAAAGGAAATTCAAACAAAATTTTCATTAGTTCATTTTAAAAGAGAACACCCGGCCTATGGCCACTAAACAGTATCAGAGTGCGGAAAATTCAGCGGAAAAAGTGATACATTAATCAGAAATTATTCAGATTCTATAAAGTACTCACACATATTCAATTTCCACTCATCATCATAATCCAATCGTGACCCACCGGTCAATCACCTCGATGCAATATGTATATGCTCATGTATACAATTTCTTGGAATCACCAAGGTGCAGTCGCTCAATAGACCAGCACAATATGTTTGACTTTAACGGCCCTCAAGACTGAGGTGCAATCGCTCAACAGATCAGCACCTAGTGCAGTCGCTCAACAGACCAACACTCGTGCAGTCGCTCAACAGACCAGCACGTTTGACATATACCAAGGTACAATCGCTCAACAGATCAGTACCTAGTGCAGTCGCTCAACAGACTAGCACTCGTGCAATCGCTTCAACAGATCAGCACGTGGCTGCGCATTTCAGGGTACAGACGCTCAACAGTCCAGCACCAGTGTTGTCGCTCAACAAACCAGCACCTATATACCAAAGTACAATCGCTCAACAGATCAGTACCTAGTGCAGTCGCTCAACAGACCAGCACTCGTGCAATCGCTCAACAGATTAGCACGTGGTTGTGCATATTTGAATGGACCACCACGAACACGCGGCCATTCCGTAGCCCGAATAGAATGGACCACCACGAACACGCGGCCTCTCTGAACCCGGATAGAGTGGACCACCACGAACACGCGGCCACTCTACAACCCATCACGGTTACTACATTCACGTGTATTAGCCTCTCACAGGCCAAATACACAGAAGTTAAATCCTCGCACGGATAGAATGGACCACCACGAACACGCGGCCATGCCGTAGCCCATCACGATGGTTACTACTTAACTTCGCGGACCATCACGGTTACCGCATTACTCTGTGGCCCATCGCGGGTACCACCTGACTATGCAATGCATGAACATGCAATGTTTTCTCTTCACTGAAAACAGTATGCAATAACAGAAAAACTCAGCCTTTCCAGCATTTCCCCCAAAACATCTCAACACAATTAATTTCATAATCAACACAGCAATGATTAAACATTCCAGTAATCATTAACACTTTACTTTATCACAACATTTCATTCTTAATTATCATAAGTCTCTTCCCCAACTCTTAAAATTCACATAACAGTGTTTAAAACTGAGTTTTCTGGGAAATACGAATCTGTATTCGAATACAGAGAGGCTAAACAGTGCAGAATTAACACTCTGTATTCGACTACAGCCCCCCTGGTAATCGAATACAGAGGCAGTCTCAGTGCACAAACCAACATTTTTCACTACGTCATTAAAGTCTCAAAAACTTCATCACCACCACTTCAAACTATCACCAAAATTTCCATTTTAATTCACCACAAACATCCCAATATTCCCCAACACTTAGGGTTTATAAAACACTATTGAAAAACTTGAAATTTCTGAAAACTCGAATCTGTATTCGAATACAGATGCCTTGTATTCGAATACAAAATCATGAAACTGCAATTTTAAAATTCTGTATTCGAATACAGCATGCCTGTAGTCGAATACATAAGACAAAATCAGAATGATCAACATCAGATCATCAGAAAACAGAACCAGAATCAGAATGATTAACATCAGAACATCAGAAACAGAACCAGAATCAGAATGATTCACACCAGAAACATCATAAGCAGAAACAGAATGATTAACATCAGAATCATCAGAAGCAGAAACAGAATGATTAATATCAGAATAATCAAAAGCAGAAACAGGATGATTAACATCAGAATCATCAGAAGTAGAAATAGGATGATTAACATCAAAATCATCAGAAGCTAAAACAGGATGATTAACATCAGAATCATCAGAAGCAGAAACAAGATGATTAACATCAGAAGCAGAAACAGGATGATTTACATCAGAATCATCAGAAGCAAAAATGCTTCCTCTGTATTCGACTACAAGGGCTCGTAGTCGAATACAAGTTTGAAAACTTAAGTAAAACAAAAGCTTGACAGGTTGTATTCAAATACACACATGTTGTATTCGAATACACCTTCGAGGTCAGTGAAATTTCTCTGAGACTTCAACACATTTCAAAACTGTTTTTTTTTAAATCAGCACAACTCCAAAATAGTTTTATCACTCTTTTAAACCACAAAACTCAGACTTTTGCATCAAACCAGATTTTCCAGAAGGAACACTTTCATCAGTTTTAAAACCCTTTTTTTTTGAAATCATCAGCAACACCAGATTTTCATTAACAGAACAGTATGCAAGCATTTCAGCTTTCTCAAACCATCAGAATATCATGCAAGCATTTTAGCTGTCTCAGACATCAGAACAACATGTAAGCATTTCATTTTTCTCAAACATCAAAACAACATGCAAAGCATTTCAGCTTTCTCAAACATCAGAACAACATGCAAAGAATTTCAGCTTTCTCAAACATCAGAACAACAAATAAGCATTTCAGCTTTCTCAACCATCAGAACAACATACAAGCATTTCAGCTTTCTCAAACATTAGAACAACATGCAAAGCATTCAGCTTTTCTCAAACATCAGAACAACATGCAAACATTTCAGTCAAACAGCAAGCATCACATAGCAGCAAAATACCAACAGAATGCATTTTTTTGCAATATTCAAAACAGTTTTATGAATATGCTTTTTACTCCTCTTCAAAATATCATGCAATGCATTTTTCAGCTTTCCACATAAACAAAACAGTGTTGGAATAATCACCCCAAAACAGCATGTTGTAGATTTTTAAAACCTCAACAGAATGCATTTTCTTTCATTTTTCAAAATGTCATGTAAAACAGTTTCTTTTTCAAAACAGAAACTCAAATATAATCACACCTAAAACATACATTTACAGCCCTAAATGCAACTAGAAAGTGGAAGGTGCCCTTACCCTTGCTGTGTGTCTGCTACTTCTCACGTTTCTGTTTTCGTTCCCGTTTACGCGCCAAAATTTGGTGAAACTGCTGCATGAGTTTGCTGCTACGAAACAGGGTTCTCTAGCTCCGTAATGATGTGGGGAACAACTTTCGTACTGGGGGTTTTCTGGTTTGGTGCTTGTATTTCCAATTGATGGCACTTTTGAGGAACTCCCTCTTTTATATTTTGAAATCGTGAACTGGAAACAGATTTCAGAATGGGAAAGGAGGGTACTGTTACATGCAGCACTGTTACATGCAGAATGGGGAGGTATGGAGTTCTAATTTTGCTCTGCCTCCTCACGTGTATTTATAGACTTACTTAGGTGCCACCTCATAAAAAAATAATGTTAAAATATTGCTGGATCCTTCAGCACTTAATTGTCTTGCAATTAGCCACTAATCCTCAATTAACTGCCCGATTAATTTAATTACTCATAATTAAATTAATTTAATCTTCAGCCAATAATTTTTATTCATCCTCCAAAATAAATATATATATATATATTTACTCAAAACATACATATATTAAATATTTTACAAATATCCGCAAAATACCCTTAATATTAATTCCATAAGTTAATATTAATTTTTAAGGGTCTTACAGAAAGCTACTTTTAACTTGTTTTCCTTTGGCACAAGCCTCACATACTTTGTCTTTTTCAAAATTTATTTTTGGAAGACCTTTAACTAATTCTAATTTTGATAATTTAGACATAGTATTCAGGCTAGTATGACCAGCCCGTCTGTGCCAAATCCATTTATCTTTTTCAATAGCCATAAAACAAGATTCAGAAGGTAAATCATCTAAATATAAGACATATAAATTCTTTTTCCTTATGCTTGAGAATAAAACTCTACCCGAGAATGAATGCTTGACCTCGCATAGAGTGGGTTTAAAAATTACTTCAAATCCACTATCACAAAGTTGGCTAATGCTTAGCAAGTTATGTTTTAAACCATCAACATACTGAACATTTTTGATTTTGGCAGAATTGTTTTTACCAATAATACCTGTTCCTTTGATTTGAGCTTTATCATTGTTGCCAAATGTAACTGATCCTCCATCTTTTGATTCCAAAGAGATAAAGCAATGCTTATCTCCTGTCATATGTCTTGAGCAGCCACTGTCCAAGAACCAGGGCTTTCTTTTGTTGATCAGAGGATGTACCTGTGTCAGAGTTTAAAAGAGATTTAGGTACCAATATAGAATTGGGTCCCTGGTGGTTAGTCCTTCCTTTTGTAAGGATTTTCTTTTTGTGATAGCAAATGGAATCATGATGTCCATGCTTATTACAAAATGAACATTTCCTTTTGTTACTTTCAGCTTTTTTCTTAGCAAGACATACTTCGATAGTATGTCCATGCTTTTTACAAAAAGAGCACTTAGGTCTATCCTCTAGGTTCTTAGGTAGAAAGAAGTTTTCATATAGTTTTTGTTTTTGAGAACTTTTAAAACCAATTCCAGCTTTGTCAAATATACCAGATTGAGATCCCATAATTTTTTTAAATGTTTCTGTGGATTTGACAAACTTGGTAATGTCATTTTTTAGTTCTTCAACTTTGATTTTCAAGTCCTTCTTTTCTATGTCCTCTTCAGGAGGATGGATTTTGGCATTCTCTTTGTTTAAAGTGTTTTGTTGCTCAGACAATTTTTTATTTGATTGCTGCAAGTCAAAAATGATTTTTTGAAATTCTTCATTTTTAGCTTGAAGTTCCTTATTCAGTTTCTTTATTTCATAATTTTGGTTTTTAAGAAAACCACATTTTTGAGATAAAGAGTTTGAGTCATTCAAGAGATTGTCAAATTCTATTTCTAACTTTTCACAAGGACATAAATTAGTGATGCTTACCTCATCTGCTTCTAAGTTAGCCATGAGACAAAGGTTGGCTTCTTCTTCTTTTTTTTGCTCCGAGGATGATTCATCATTGTCATCCCAAGTTGCCATCATAGATTTATTCTTGTTGTGAAATCTTTTTATGTTCCTTTTGTTTAGAGGACACTCAGTTTTGTAGTGTCCCATTTTATTGCATCGATAACAAGTTATCTGGCTTTTGTCAATCTTTTCTTTCTGAGAGGATATTTTGTCTTGTCCTCTTCTGTTGATTATTCTTTGGATTCTTCTAGAGATTAGAGCCAGTTCATCCTCCTCTTTAGAGCCAGGATATTCTGAGTTATCCCTTTTCGAGATAATTTCAGAGTTTTTGGAGGATGGACTTTCAGTTTGACTGGATTTCAATGCAATCATTTTTCCCTTTTTGCTTGGTTTATCAGCAAGCAATAGAGGTTCATGAGCTCTAAGAGTTCCAACCAGATCTTCTAACCTCATGGTGGCTAAATTTCTTGCTTCTGTGATGGCAGTCACCATGGGTCTCCATTCCTTTGGTAAACTTCTTAATATCTTTCTTATTCTCTGTAGGACAGAGTATTCTTTTCCCAGAGACCTTAAGTTGTTGAGGATGATTGTCAATCTTGAGAACATTTCAAACAACTCTATTTAAAACAACTCGAACTCTCTTACTCCCATGTCAATTCTGACTTCTTTAACATGACTTGAACCTTCATGATGGATATTCAAGGTGTCCCATAGTTCTTTAGCACTTTGGCATTCTTCAACTCTATCATACTCTTCCCTGCTCAAAGCACACGTTAGAAATAAATGAGCTTTAGAGTTTAGAAGTACCTTGGCATTTTCTTCAGCTGTCCATTGTGTTTGAGGTTTTTCGTCAGATGTTGGATCTGGAATGTTGATTCTGATGACATGATTTCCTTTTTCTACCACTGGCCACATGTTGTTTTCTTGAGATATGAGAAACAATCTCATTTTGCCTTTCCAGTGGTAGTAGTCAGTTCCATCAAAGTAGGGAGGTCTGCTGGATGATCCTCCTTCTGGGATATACTTAGCTTTTGACATTTTTTCTTTTTGGATCTTTTTCTTTTACACTGTTAGGTGTAGTTTTAGACAACCTTGTTCTGATGCCAATTGAAGTAACTAGAATATCACTAGAAGGGGGGTTGAATATAGATATTCAAGGTTTTAAAATTCTGTTACTGTTTTAATCTGTTGTCCTCTTTCAGAGGATGATTTATCAGATGTAGTAGAGTTGAGAGAGAGAATAATGACACACGAATTTTATACTGGTTCACCCAATGAAGGCTACGTCCAGTCCTCACACTCTAGTGAGTTTTTTACTAAGTATCAAAAGCTATCAGCCTCTCACTGAGGTTGATTACAAACTGTGTATTCTTTAGCTTCCCCAAGCTTACAATTCTTTCCTTCTGATTTCTCTTCAAGTGTTACTCACTTGAAGGTCTAAAAATGATATGAAGTAGTTTGACAGGATTTACTTTCTATAAAGATGAAACAAAGATCTAGTGAAAGAATATAGAAAGCTTGAAAGGAGATTGATAATTGCTCTTGATAGCCTCTTGATATTTTTTTGTTTTTGCTCGTGTAGTTGTGTGTGTCTGGCTGAAGAAGAGCAGCCTTCCTTTTATAGAGAGAAGGAAACTTTCTCTTCAAGAAAATTTTCCTTTCTGACCGTTTTTTCAAGATGTAATGAACCTCACTGTTGTTGCGAATTTACAGCCTTGCCATTCTGTCCTTTTACAGCCTGGCACATGGGAGGTTACTTCTTTACTTGGCTTTCCAGGAGGATAGATCATTCCATATGGTTTTAACAACTGGTTAGTGCTCTTTTCTAGTTCCAAGTCATGACCCTTCTCTGGACGTGGATGATGCAACTTTTGATGCTCTGGAACTGTTAGTTGTTCTTAATGTGAGAGGATGAATGAGCATCTAGAAATTATCCTCAGGTAATTTCCTTTTGGTGTTTGAAGTTCACCTTATGGTATCTGACTTCTGATGTTTACCTTCCAGAGTTCATCTTCTGATATTTATCTTCTGGTGTGTATTTTCTAGAATTCATCTTCTAATGTTTATCATGTGAAGTTCGTCTTCTGAATTTTATCTTCTGGTATTCATTTTCTGATGTTTATCATGTGAAGTTTTTCTTCTGAGTTTTATCCTTTGATTTTCATCTTTTTATCCTCTGATATGTTTCTTCTGAAATTCATCTTCAGATGGATATCTTCTGATATTCATTTATGATTTTCATCTTCTGATATCGGCCAATTGGACTAGCAAACTGGTCTGCTGAGATCCTCTGATCTCTGCCAACACTGGGCCATTTATTCTGACCTTCTGGTTTCGACCAACACTGGGCCATTTATTCTGACCTTCTGATTTCGACCAACATTGGGCCATGGTCTGATCTTTTGATCTTGGCCAACACTGTACTGGGTCTGGATTAGTTCTGGACAAAGGATATTTCAGTCTGGACCTTTTAGCTTATCTTCTGATTAATTCAGGGCTGTTTTTCACTTCACTATCAAGCCATCTTCTGGTCATAAGAACTTCTTGAATAAGTCTGACTTATGATTTCTTTTGGTCTGGATCGGGTCTTCCTCTGGCAGGCTTCATTCTGGTCTGGTCTATGTCTCCTTCTGACTTTGTTTCCTTTTGATATGGGCCAGCAAAGATATCCTCTGGTGATTTCAGGATGCATCCTCTGGTATCTTCTGGATGCATTATCTGGTGTTTTCAACTCTCAGGTTTTCTGCTTCAGCTTCTGGTTTTCTGTTCCAGATGTTCTGCTTCTGTTTTCCCAGATGTTCTACTTCTGGTGTTTTCCAGATGTTCTGCTTCTGGTGTTTTCCAGATATTATGCTTCTGGTGTTTTAACTTCAGATTTTCTTTATGGATTTAACAGCTTTGTTTCCTGCATGCATTCATTCTTCTAGACAGGAGGTTGCGCTCTTTGGATCCTGTTCTTTTCTTAGTACAATACTTAAATGCACGCATTAGTCTAAACATAATCTTAAGATAATTTTTTTATCATTAAAAGAGATTTTTTCTCAACAAATTCTTGATCAGATTTCCTTTGTTTAATGATCCTTTGTACTTCAAATATATTTGTTAATATCTTTGATTTGATCTGGAGTTTTGATTATGTCAAAACAACTTGGAGAATGATGATGAACTTCTGCAGAATGTTAATGAAAATTATGGAGATTGATAATCAATCTGGAGTCTTAGTATTTGAACTTTCTGGAGATTGATAATCAATCTGGAGGTTCAGCTTTGATCATTTTGGATGTCTTCCTGATCTTTTCTTGGATCTGCTTTGATGTAAACATACTTCAAGATCGTTCAACGTTCTTGGCAGTCAAGCTGGAGAATGATGTTCAGTATGCTGGAGAATGATCGTATCATTCTGGACTGATGATACACTGTTGGAGAATGATGTTAAACATGCTGGAGATTTGATTGTTAACAATGTGGAGATTGAAGTTTGATCATTCTGAAGGTAGTTGTTAGTCATGCTGGAGAATGATAATCATTCTGGAGATTGATGATCATTTCTGGAGACTAATGATCATTCCTAGAGACTGATGATCATTCTTGATAGAAGATCACTCTGGAAACTGTTCTGATTATTCTGGACATCCTGATGCTCAAGAACAGACTTGGTTATTCCTCTGAATGTATTCCTCTTGAGATATCCTATGATATCGTTTTCTGGAGGTATCTTCTGATAGTATTCTGGAGGTATCCTCTGATAGTATTCTATATGTATCCTCTGAATGTATTTTCTAGAGATATCCTCTGAATGTATTTTCTGGAGATATCCTCTGATATCGTTTTCTGGAGGTATCTTCTGATAGTATTATGGAGGTATCCTCTGATAGTATTCTGGAGGTATCTTCTGATATCGTCTTATGGAGGTATCCTCTGATATCGTCTTCTTGAGGTATCCTCTAGTGACGTATCTCTAGTGACGTCTTCTTGAGGTATCCTCTGGTGACGTCTTCTGGAGGTATCCTTTGGTATCCTGTTCTTGAGGTATCCTCTGGTATCCTGTTCTTGAGGTATCCTCTGGTGACTTCATCCTCTGGTGATGTCATCCTCTGGTAATGACTTCATCCTCTGATGATGTCATCCTCTGGTAATGACTTCATCCTCTGGTGACAGCTTCTGGTATCCTCTGGAGGTATCTTCTAGTGATGTCATTGGGTAACATTTTCTGTTTTTCCAGATTGTGTCAAGAGTGTTCTTTATGCTGATTTCTTGGCTTTCCTTGAATTATTAACATGCGGTTAATTATGGACATTCTGGAGACTGTTCAGTCTTGTTTTGGCAGTTTGATTCATGGCCTTTTTTCTTTGTGATTCGAATGGCTTCTTTATATTGTAATTGATCACATTTGTGCATTTTGATGAAGTGAATGGATTCTTGCTTTGTTCACTTCTGCATTCATGTTCCTTAAACAAAACTTAAGTGAAATCATTAGTAGACCACCATTTATAAAACTTAATCATTTAATTTAAAAGGTTTGTTGTCATTAAAACATATATCAAAAAAGGTTTTTTCTTCAACACAAGTCTCCTTCGGGACATGCTTCCTTCTGGTCTGGACCAAGTCTCCTCATGGACCATGTTTCCTTCTGGTCTAGACCAAGTCTCCCTCTAGACTATGCTTCCTTCTGATATGGGCCATGAATAATATCCTCTAATAATTTCATTGTTTCTTCCCTCTGATGATATCCTCTGATTGATGATATCCTCTGATGTTTGCCTTAGATGACATCCTTTTATTCTTGCAGCTGATGGGATCCTCTGGTATCCTCTAGAGGTATCTTCTGGTATCCTCTAGAGGTATCTTCTGGTATCCTCTAGAGGTATCCTCTGGAGGTATCTTCTGGTATCCTATGGAGGTATCCTCTGATGACATCCTATGGATGTATCCTCTGGTGATATCTTCTGGCCGTATCTTCTGGTGGCATTTTTATCTTCTGGTGACGTCTTCCTCTGATGACATCTTATGCTTCTGATTTGTATCTTCTAGAGGTATCTTCTGGTAGTATCTTCTGGAGGTATCTTCTGCTGAAGTCATCCTCTAGTGACGTCATCCTCTTATTTTTCACATCCTCTGATTTTTCATATCCTCTAATTTTTCATTCTTCTTCTAAGTCAAAATATGATTTTCATAAAATAATTTTGTTAACATCAAAACTTTAATTGAAAGAACCAACTTGGTTCTAACACAAACCTCTAATATGTCACCTGCCTTCATATCCCCCCAAAAAAATAGCTCTTCCATTTATGGAATCAGCCATTTTTTTGTCTTCCCAGACACACTTGGCCCCTCTGTTAATCTTCCCAAATCACCCTATGATCCCATTCCTCCGATAGCCATTTCTTTTGCCACCCTCTTTACATTCTGCATAACAATTGTCCCCACATCCAATACCCTCCCTTCTACTCCCAAATATGCCACTGCACGACCATCTAAGCGAAGGAAGACTGAGAAAGATACATCCAACTCTGCCATCTTAGCTGCTCTTGAGACAATCATGGACAGACAATCTTATCAAGATAAGGAGTTTGCCCTTCTTAGAGAATGGATGACCACACAGCTTACACCGAAGCTTGGACTTGATCCTCCTCCCCTTAATCCACCTCCCTCTATCCAGCCTATTCCTAACCCATCACGATCATCTTCATCAAAAGGATCCTCTATTTAGACAAAACCCCAACTTAAATAATTTTGATGATAAACAAAGATTAATTAAGAATTATAATTATGATTCTAAAGCATGTTTTTGTATCTAATAAGTGTGCTTGAGTGTATTAAACAAGATAGGCACCAGGAAATTTAAACAGATCATATCAAAGAAGAAACAAGCTAAGTCAGTAAAACCAAGAACGTTCTGGACAATTTTGAAAAAAACGAAGAATGTTCTTGAGATGCTCCAGAAATACAAAAACGCAAATGCAGTTCCAGATTCAGTTTTTTGCAGTTCCAATTCAATCATGCTATCTCAATCATGCTAAGAGCAAGTTAGTATTGGAAGATCCCTCTACAAATTTAAAATCCAAGAATACGCATCATTAAGATCAAGACTCAGTTGTCACATAGAGAAAGAACGAAGTCTGTTCTTAAACATCAGAAGCAGGATGAAGAACATTCTTGCTTTTTGGCATGCTCTCACCTAATCACTGAAAAAGGACAACCAGTCTGTTCCTAATGGACAAATGAGTTGTCATAAGCTCTTTTTGAGTTTATAAAAGAGAACTCAAGTTGAAGGCAAAGACCATAACTCACGAAATCATTTATCTCATCATTCATAATCAGATTCAAATGCTTCCACCCTTTTTACACACATTTTCTCAAGTTTTGTCAGTACTAGGAAACTGCATCATCCAATTACTATTGTGCTATAAGATCACTCTGAATTCCAAAGATCAAAATCAATACTCAAATACGAGTTGAGGATATTTAGATTCTATCAAACACTTTATCATTCCATTGTAATCTCAAGACAAAGTGAGGAAAATCTAGTCTTGAGAAGTTGTAAAAATCTTTCTATGTTATAGAGAAGGTAGTGTGATTAATCCTTTGTAAAGATTGAGGGATAGATTAGTGAAAAACTCATTTCTAGATTGAAAGGTATTGGTTGTAACAGATCAAGATTGATCTGCATAAAGTTTGTGTAAAAGTCAAGAGAGTTCTTGCCTTGGAGCACTTAGTTGAAAATCTCACAATTGTGAGGTCTGGACGTAGTCCAAGTTGGGTGAACCAGGATATATTTGTATGTTATATTCCTTCCTTTATCTATTTACTTTCAAGTCTTTAAATATCAAGTTCAATAGATTAACTAAAACTGTCATTTTCAACTAACCAAGAACGTTCTCCGTTTCTGGATTAGAACCAAGAACGTCCTCCGTTTTTCTAATTTACAACCAAGATCAATCTTAAGTTAATTTTTTCAGGAAATTTTAAAAGGTTAATTTACAATTCAAACCTCTTTTCTTGTAAATTGCTACTTCATTCTCTCCATCCCTCTCTGTTTGAAGAATTTCATGGCTGTTTTAACTTCTCCCATTCCTTTTTGCTTTGACAAAGGGGGATAATTAGTTTAGATTTTATATTGCCTTTAGTACGCTGATATATAAGAAGTCTTTTTGTAAAGTGAACTTCTGTTTGTATTTTGAACCTGCTATATAATTATTGGTCATGCATTAATGGAATTTTATATGTTTGGTTCAAATATCTGTAGCATACTTTGAGGGGGAGCTTTTAAGTTCTTTACGATTTAATTTAGAATCAAAATTAAAATCTAAATTAACTATGTTTATCATCATAAAAAAAGGGAGATTGTTAAGACAAAATCTCAATTAATTGTTTTGATGTAAATAAACAAAGTTTAATTAAAGAATCTAATTATGATTCTAAATAATGTGTTATTTAACATGTGCTTTTGAGTGTGATAATCCAAGATATGTACTAAGAAAAAGTAAGCAAAATCAGTTTAAGGAAAAAGCAAAAAATGAACTGCCAGAAACCAAATGTTCTTGACATATTTCTGGAAAACCAAGAACGTTCTCCACATTTTTACATTTCATCAAAGAAGTTCAAGTCAGCTTTTAATACAACGAAAGATCCTATATTTTTGAATGAATTTCCAGTACATCTACAAGGAATGTACAACTCCCATATTAGCAAAAGAAATAACCAAAAGATCTAAGAACAAAAGACATGACTCAAGACAAAATGACATAATCGTTCAAGATCAATCATTCTCCATGTTCAAGAACATTCTCTAGCTTCTGTGATATAAACCGAGAAAGTTCTTAATAAATGAAACTTCAGCATGAGTTTGAGACATATATTCCTGTGATAAAAAGACCCCCAAACACTGTCCAAATCAAATGACAATTGAATGCATCAGATCATAAAGTCTTGCAGTAAAAAAGGAGAATGCTTCAGTCAACAGTCTTGATTAGAAATCTGATTATTTATAATCTGACCATTGACCAAGGGAACCTCTCCAACTATTACATTAACCTGTCATGGACCTCCTCAAAGCCTATAAAAGGAACTCCAGAGCTTAAAGAAAAAAAAGACATTCAAGTGTTAAGAAAAATCATCAATCACGCACATTCATAGTTGAAAGTCTCACAAAAGAAATAAGTACCATTCATTCATGAATCTAGTGTTATTAGCTTACCGAAATCTTATGTAAAGAATCTTAACCTCAAACAAGTGTTGAGATAAATCCGATTCTGCCAAACACTCTAAATCATTATTGTGTAAACTCAAGACTATAAAAGTTGTTTATAGTTTGAGTATTTTGATAGAAAATCCTTTTACGGTTAAAATGTGAAGTGCAAAATCCTCTCAAGATTGATAGGTGACCTGATTGAACTCCTTTCTGGGTGGAAAGGATTGTAGTTTGTAACAGATCAAGATTGATCTGAGCGAGGTGGTGTAAAACCAAGAAGGTTCTTCGTTTGAACACTTAGTGGAAAATCTCACGATTGTGAGGACTGGACGTAGCCCAAATTGGGTGAACCAGGATATATCATTGTGTGATATCTCTTCCCTATCTTTATTTATTTTCAGTCTTTTGATTATTAAAGTCAAATAGATAAGTTAATTTCTGTTTGTAACTAACCAAGAACGTTCCCCGTTTTCTGTTTTTAGAACCAAGAACGTTCTCCGTTTTCAGTTTTCACAACCAAGATCAATGTGGAGTTATTTTTTTAAGCTTTAACAGAGAATTTGTAAATAGAAAAATTTACAATTCAATCCTCCCTTCCTTGTAA
Source organism: Cicer cuneatum (assembly GCA_037974295.1). NCBI lineage: Eukaryota > Viridiplantae > Streptophyta > Magnoliopsida > Fabales > Fabaceae > Cicer > Cicer cuneatum. The sequence goes on along the minus strand of JBBPBO010000003.1, from coordinate 37,447,561 downwards.
ATTGAGATTGCTACTTCATACCTAACATAAGTAAATGGTATGATTCAAACAAAACTAGATGATTAGAGGTTGTGTGAAAAATCTGATTTGGTATTAAATGGAAAGTGATGTTGTATAGCAATGAATGCATAAGTGATGTTGGAGGGGACATAAATCATGTAATAATGTTTTTAATCAGTATTAAAATAAATTACATTTCATTTACTCTAAGTGTTTTCTATTTCATTTTTACAAAGATAAACGTTTGAAAACGTACGATTCTTTGTACTTTAGCATCATAAAAACCAAAGTGCAAAACTCATATTATAAATATTTAATACACAAATTATCCAATTTACTAAATAAATGAGTTGCAAAAAATATTATGTTTTTTATGAAAAACAAAATTAGAATAGAGGAGGAAAGGGAAGGAGAGAAAATTTAAATCTAAGTCGTTGCATATGTGAGTGAAATCTTATTTGGTATTTGTTTAATCGTCATTATTAATAATCAATAACATCTTTCTAATACCTTCAAACCTATTTTGTTTAAAATATAATTTTGTTTATAACTATATTTTAGGTACAAAGTTTTCATCACTGTTTAGCGGTGACTAATCTAAATCGGAGAACATGTTGCATAACCATGATGAGTTCTTCTCTCTCAATTGAATTTTTTCCTTAAACAATAGTCAAAGATCGAACTCCTAACTAATTTCTTAAGGGCATCGAGTCACTTATCACTTAGAAAAATCTATTGTGGGTTGCGAGAGTTAAAAAATATCACACATCAATCACGTTCAAAATAATAATGAATCGACGTCTTCTCCTTTTAACTTGCTACATGTCAAAGTATCTACTCCACTACTCTGTACTTCTACTCCACTACACATAATAATTTTCAACCCTAAATTATAAAATAATAACTACAGTGATCATAAAATACTTAAAAAAAAATTGTACAATAATATGCTATTGCTTTCATAATGCATTTCTACAAATTATTGTGTGACAATTTTGTTACCTAGCTTTGCAAGTTAAAATATATAATCTTCAATGTTAATAAAACAAACTAATCAAACTAGGACTATATAATTAGTACCAACCAATTAATTTATTGTTTGCGATGATTTCTTAGTTGGCCTGACACAAGCTACACACCAGGAAATATGTGTATGTCGTCGTCGCAATTCGCGATGAGTTATTTGCATTTCATTTGAACATAATAGTTTGCACCAATAGATAGATGTGTAATTAACCCCATTATTTATTGATTATAATTTTTTATTTGTGCCTCTTTTTCAGGTCAAATACGATGTCTTATATTTTTGTGTTTGGTCCTTGTTTTGAGCCTATTAGTTTTTAAAATAATTTTTAAAACTGGACAATTACCAAATACACTATACGTTATTTTTTAAAATGCTTTGTTTTAGTTTAATTGTAATATACACTTACAAAACTATATATGAAATGTTACTAATTTTGTTCAATTGACACTATTTACCGTTATAAATTATTTGAATTTAATTTATTTAAATATTTACGGTTATGATCATAGATTAAATTTTCAAATTTTGGTTATAGTCACTATTAGAAATTTTGCCTTAAGTGACCGATTTAGAGACTGAATATTTTCAGTCACACTAGTGACTGAATTGGAGACTGTCATTTTGAATCTCAAAACTAAATATTTTTGCGTCACTAAATCGGTCGCTAGTGAAATTTAGAGACTGAAATAACAACTGAATTTTAGCGACCAAAATTTCAGTCGCTAACTATTTTTTAATTACATAGTTCAATTTTTCTCACCACCACAAACGATAAGTTCCTCTTTCTTTCTCAACCTACCACAAACTCTAAAATCATTCATGTCTCACAGATCCCCTCTCACCGTCATTTCATCACGATTCACAATTGCGAAACCAACTCGTTCAGATTTCTTCTGTTGCTAACCATCCTCTCACTGCCATTTCATCACGAAACCATCCTCTGGTTCTAACCCCAACTCGTCCGGATTTCTTTTGCAACCGCGAAACTAACATGTTCTTTAAACCCTTCAACTGCAACTGTGACGTGAACCAGAAGGTAACGAATTTATTTTCTAATTATTTGATTATGCTTCATTCTTTGTGCGTTTTGCTATGACCTAATCATTTTGAACTTCCTTAAATAATGGGGGTAAAGAAATTCTGAAAATTATTCAATTGAGAATATTTTTGTTGGTTGATTTCAGGACTTGAGATATTGGCTTTTCCATGTAATCAATTTTTGAAGCAAAAGCTTGGGAATAGCAAGGAGGCTAAGCAATTTGTCTGTACAAGATATAAGGCTGAGGATCTGATTTTTGAAAAGGTAATGTGTAGATAGTTTGTGTAAAACGCCTCAGTCGTTTACTGATAGTTTTCTGTCATCGATGTTGTTGAGCTTATTATTTAATAAAGAAACGTGTATGAATCCAAAATACACTACCAGATTTTCCTGATAGTTTTCGGTAGCGTTAATATTTTGGTAGGTTTTGAATGCTTTACATGTGCTCGCAAAAATATCATTCTGGTAGATTTTTTTATTGTTGTGATGACTTGTGTTCCTCTCCCTCCTCGTGCATCACACATTGTATTGCATGAGTGTTTTCTAGGTTATATGCATCTGCTTTTTTCCTCCATTACTAGTTTCTAGTGAAATGAACTCAAGAAGTTCTCATTACATTGTTAATTGAGAATACGAGAAACATCATTTTCATGGAAAATAAAAGTTTCCTTGACAGTTAATCTGAAAAGAACCACTTTATGTGATAAATATGCTACAAAGTTGAAATATGTTGAAGTAGAAAAGAACTAATTGTAAATAATTTTCTCAATGAAATTAATTATATTGAATACTGCATTTGTTACTACTTTAGATTTTTATATAATTTTCCTTCCTGCTTTTTGTACTAAATTATGGTTAGACATGTATGCTATGTTGAGATTTTGTTTTGACAAGTCTTAAACTGAATTTGTCCTTTACTTTCTATTTCAGTTCCTTTTATAGCCAAAATTTTTATGGTACGACGCTATTTTGGTTTGGGTTTGTCTAACTTTCTAGATATCAATTCATTACGGACTTGCATTTGTTTTATTGCCCAAGGTCTAAAAATATTCTTACCCTCTTAGTTGCTCTTGTAAATCCCCTTGTCATCTTTGGCTTATATCTTTAAATCATGAACGCTATGACAAGCAAATGACTTGTAATTTTTTGTTGTGGCATGATTATATAATATCTTATTATTAAATTCTGTTTGGATGCAACATTTCTAGCATAGTGACTATGGTCAGGTTCGCAATGGGCGACCGCATATGCCCGAGGAAGGAAGAAGTCAGTTCTTGCCACGATACTGGCCCAGGTGTACTGATCATCTGGAGCTACAACAAATATAACTATATAGTATGCTTCAAATCACATTGATTATTACGTTGGTTTACATTTATTATAATGCACTTTATGTTTCAATTATCTATAAATTGCTCTTGGAATGTACAATAACTTCACCAAAGCTCTAATTCTCCCTTGTTTCAAAATACCTTGAGTGCTAATGAATAGTGATGCTGGGCGGATTGGGCGTTTGGTGCTACCCAAAAAGTGTGCTGAGGTTGGTCTTGAGATCCTCTCTTCAAGCTATTAATTGGAAATTATTTTTACATTGTTGTTTCGAATTTTGAAAAACGAGTTTAAAAATACGTCCCCAGGATAAAACAGCTCAGTTACTCTGTATCGGATTTTCACTGCACCGTGAAAAAACCGTTCTAGAAAAAATCGTTCTAGAATTACAACTGAGCAGAACCCTCTATTTATAGAGGAGATCTTCTAAGGAATTTCAGGATCCATCGGACCAGACTCACGAACAGACGGCGGCACGCGCGTGTGGTGATTTATTTTGCATGCGTTCTCGCTCCTTCACAAAATTGGGGTACCCCTTGGGGCACACCCCAAGTGTCATACCTCCACCTTATATACACTACTTGAATGTGTAATCCCTCCTATGTGGGACTTCTATTTTTCTCAACTCACAAACTAGTTCTTTTGTTCCTCATTTCCAACAGCTTTATGTCCATGTAAATTGAATTTATAGTGATTACCAATTGGATTTCTGCCTTTTGTAATGTCCAGCATGCCATAAATATGTTGATTTGCCCTATAATTGTGTACATAGATAATAAGCTCAACAACACCAAGAACATAAAATTATCAGCAACACCGAGAACAGAAAACTATCAGCAAAATAGACTACTGGATTTTAGCTTTCGGTAGTATAATAGAGATCAAGTTCATGAATATGAGATTGGTAATAATGATGTTGGTGATCATGATGATGAGATTTGTGATCATAATGTTGGTGATATTAATGATGAGATTGGTGATAATGATGCTCGTGATTATGATGATGATGAGTTAGATGAATAGTGATAAGTTAATCCGAAGAACAAATATATACAATTTGTTATGATTAAATATATTATTTTTAAACTAAATATTTATTTGTATTATTTTGAGTACTTAGACATATTACTTAAACATATTATGTTCTTTAGCTATATACATTGATATGATTAATGCATTTAAATGATTTTAATGTATAAACTTTTTAGATATTGAAATCAGATTAAAAATTTGTTTTTTTAGATATTAAAGTAATGAATTTTTAAAAAACAGTAACATTTAGAGACAGAATTAGTAATCAAATATTTAATAAAAATAATAATTTAAGTCATAAATTTCGTCTCTAAATCAGTTGCTAATGACATAGAAAATTAATTCAATGTGGTTGTTAAATTAGTCTCGAACTTTAGTCACTAATTTGGTCACAAAATTCGGTCACCAAATCAGTCACTAAATTTCGGTCACTAATTTGGTGGCAACAACTAGCGACTAATAGTTTATCAATGAAATTTAAAAGGTCGCTCATTCAGTCGCTAACATCCACAACAACCGATTTTAAAACAATAGCGACCAATTTATTGGTCACTAAAGCCGAAATTTCTAGTAATGACTTTGCTACTCACTTCAATTAATCTATATTTAATCTATATAGATTAATTTATGTATATATAGCATATAACACACTAAACATATAATATTAAAATATAATATTAATGATTATGTTACAATAGGATCACAAAAACGTTAAATTAGTCAAATTTATTCAGAACTCAATTTTAAAATTGTTCAAAGAAAATTTATGTAAGTGATAACCTAATTCAAATTTAAACAAATATATATACCACATGAATCAAATATTTTTAATATTTTTAAAATAATTTAAAAACATAAATAAATTTATTTAAACGATAAGATGTTTTATACCTGAAACATACTCCACAGTAGTTGAATAAAATTAAACTAAAAAATACATTTAATTCAAATTATTTGTGTAGATGGCAATGCGAAGCTCATAACAAAAGAATACGTTTTCTCGGAAGCTCCCAATTATGCTTGGTCGCCAAGGTTCACATTAACTACCAAACAAAAACATCCATATTTAACAAGGATAACGGTCTCATATTATTTCCATGTGTATATATTCACTACGTTGGAAAGTAGTCATACTCAAGATACATTTGTTAATTAAATTTCCTTGTTAGCCAAGACAATCGAATGCATACATGCTTATATATACAAAAAATAAAAACAAATCAACCAAATAAATCACATACTCCAAATATTGTATAGTTGTAGAGTGAAGACACATGAGATGGCAGTTGGAGTTGATTTTGCTGAAGCATATGTGTTGCGAAAGATGCATAAAGAAAAATTGAAGGAAAAGGAAGAAACTGGGAGATCCAAGACAAGCACGATAATTGGATTTAAGACCAATAGATCAAGTGGATGCGTCTTTTGGTTTTCTAAGAAGCTAAGAAGAACTACACGAATAAGAAACGGCATCAATGAGAAAGATGTGACAAAAGGGATTTCGGATCCAATCTTTAAAAATCTTCGATGAGTTATTGATTGATATATTGTGATTAATTAAGAATGTAATGTAATGTTTTTATGTTATTTGTATTCATCTTCACCACATGGATGAGCTGATGAACAAATATTACCTTTGTGTTCAAGTTTTGTATGTTTAATTTCCATGAAATGTGTTGTAGTTTTCTTTAAAACAAAATACTCATGCGAATCTTTTATAATTTAATTGTAGATGTTTTATTTTGAGTTTGAAAAAACTGTTAAAAAATCACAGTTTGTGCCACCGAAGATATTATTGGATTGAGTCGCGAACTAGGTCGCTATCTTTAAAACGTTTCGCGGTACTGCTCAAATTGTGCAAGGCAAACTATCAACCACGCACTAGTACAATTTGATCTTATTACATCTGCAATTTTAGATCGGTTGTTATACACCCGATGTAATAAATAGGTGGTGACAAATCTATTATTATTTATTTGATTTGTTAGATCTGTTATATTAAACCGTTCTAACAAGTATGTTAAAAAAAATTGTTTGATTTGTTAGATCTGTTAAAAAAGTTGGTTCTAAGTACTTAGGATTTTGATGCTTACAAATGTACTCAATGTAAACTTATTTTGTACTTTGAATTATTAAGTTAAATGCCCTAGAAACTGAAGGAAACAGAAGCAGAGATCAAAGGAAAATGAATTCTGGAATTTCCAGAAGATGTTCCAGGATGTCAAAACATCACCAGAGGATATGTTTGGTGGCCCAGAACACAAGGAAGAAAAATCATAATGAAACATGGATCATACCATTGGAAAGCCTACTAGAAGGAGAGTTGTTCCAGACAAACAGGAGTCAAATATCAATTTTATTCCAGAAGTTATTCTGACCAGAAGATGGCCTGTAAGTGAAAAATAACACAGTCCAGACTTGTTCCAGACTTGACTAGAAGGTATGTTTATGAGTCCAGAACAAAAGGATCAATTCAGATTTGGCTCAGATCATAAGATAGCATGATTCAGGGCATGGAACTAAGTCCAGACCAAAAGAAATGAGTTCCAGAATCAATCCAGACCTGGTCCAAAATTAAAGGTAAAATGTCCAAACTGAAATATTTTTTGTTCAAGTTAATTTAAGTTTGTTCCAGACCAAAGTCCAGAATTTGTCCAGATCAGAGTAAAAATTTCCAGATCAATGGTTCAGAAATAATTATTTGGTCCGGTGATGGTCGAGATCAGAAAATCAGACCATGGCCCAGTAGTGGCCGAAATCAGAGGGACAGACTGTGCAGTCCAGCAAAGGCCGAATTCAGAGAGTTAGGAAGTGTGGTCCATGAATGGTCGAAATCAGAGGATCACAAAATATCAAATAGGCTGGTCCAGATGTGGACTATCGCATGAAGATCCAATGGTGCAGATTTGATCATGAGAATTAAAGAATCTGAGAAAAATGCCCAAAACAGAAGCGGAGCAAAATTTTCAAAACAGATCAGTGAGCAAAAGGCTCAAAACAGAATCTGAACAAAATACTCCAGAATATTTTCAAAACAGATAAATCGAAATATACTGCAGAAGTAAAGCATCAGTGAAGTTCTAAAGTTCAACTATAAATAGAGACTTAATGCTGAAGAATAAAGTATCGAAAATCACAAAAGAGTCATACACTTCCAAAGCAACCACTCTCAAATTTTCATATAAGTCAATTGTGAGTTTCAGCTTTCAAGAAGCAAGTACTCGGTTATTTTCTTTCCACTATGGAAAATCTAAGTTGTTGCAGTAGAGTGTACAATCTGAGGGAGTCAGTAGAGGTAGCAGATTACTTGGCAATTAGATAGGGTTGTATCTAAGTTGTTGAAGTAGAGTCTACAAACTGAGGGATTCAGCAAGGGTAGCAAGGTACTTAGCAATTAGATTCATAGTGTTGTGAATTCTTCTACAATCTGGGGTGTCAGATTGGCTGAAGAACAGGAGTTGTTTTTCCTCAAAGAAGTCTAGGATTGTTAGACTATTTGAGAAGACTGACTTGGAGGGTCAGTAGCAAGGTTGTAATTCAAGGTTGAATTAGTGAAATCCTTCAAGGCGAAGGGACTAGACGTAGCCTCGTTAACGGTGAACTAGTATAAAATCTGTGAGTTTTATTTTTATTTTTATCCGCTGCTAACTCTATTTTAATTATACATCAAGTTTTGTTTTAAAAGTATTAAAATAGGAAAAGTATTCAAGTTAAGTGAAACACAATTCAACCCCCCCTTCTCGTGTTTGCACCTTCAATTGGCATCAGAGCTCGGTCTCAAGGCTGAGCACTTAACAGTGTTTGAGGAAAGGTCCAAGGGGTTCAATATGTCAGAAGAATTGGGAGGCAACATCAACAGAGCACCAATATTTGATGGAGAAAGGTTTGAGTATTGGAAGGACAGACTGAGAAGTTTTTTCATATCTCAAGATCCTAAACTATGGAAGATGATAGTTAAAGGATACACTGCACCAACTGATCCAGAAGATCCAACTAAAGAATTAGACTTGGATGATATGACACGAGATCAGAGCAGATTACACAAACTTCATCACAAGTCCAGAACCATCATGGTCAGTGCAACCACATTCAAGGAATAGCAAAGAGTATATTCGATAGTCTGGTTCTGACCTATGAAGGAACCAAGCAGGTTCAACAAACAAAGCCTAACATATTGGTCAGAAAGTATGAGCTGTTCAAGATGGAAGAGGATGAAGACATTGACACAATGTTCTGCAGATTCCAGACTTTGGTATCAGGACTGAAAGTATTAAACAAAAGCTATGCCACTGAAGATCATGTCTGGAAAATTCCGAGAAGTCTACCAAAAAGGTGGAGAGCAAAGGTTACTGCAATTCAGGAAGCTAAGGATCTGAGTACCTTGAGGCTGGAAGATCTGATCAGCTCACTCAGGTCTCATGAAATAAATCTGGAAAAAGGAAAACAACACAAGAAGAGTTCCAAATATAGAAAGAAAGGTCTGATGGCTGCCTGGGATATATCAGAATCAGAAGAAGAATCATCTGATGAAGAAGAGGCAGAAACAGCAATGATGGCACACATCAGGTCTGCTTCTGAACCTCATAAAGGCACGAATTCCAAAAGAAAAACAGGCAGAAGGAAGAGTGATAGAAGCAATCACTCAGGCAAGTCTGGAAGCACATCAGAGGAAACAATTCTGTCTCTGATGGCTCATACAAATTCAGGTTCTGAATACTGCTCTGAAACTGAATCAGAAGATGAAGACAGTGAGGTATTTTCTGATCTTTCTAAACCTGAATTAATTGATACTTTATAGGACTTGTTAAATGCAAATAATAAGACATCTTTAAAACTGAAAACTCTTAGGGAAGATAAGAAAACTCTAACCAAAGAGGTCCAAGTTTCAAAGAATCGAATTTCTGAGTATGCAACTGAAATCAAAGATTTGAAAACTGAAGTTGCAAGACTCAAGTCTGAAAACCAAACTCTGAAAAATAATAATTGTTCCAATTCTGAGACTGTTTGTAAATTTGATATGCATGAGCAAGTTTTTCAAAACTTTATTTCAAATGGAATGGAAAGAAGTAAGTATGCATCTATGATTTATGGAAACAGCAACTCTGGAAAGAGAGGTCTTGGTTTTACAGAAACAAGTACTGAAAATAAAACTGCTTATTATGATGTTTTATGTATTGTCTGTGCTAAGAAAGGTCACTCTGAATTATCTTGTCCAATGGTAAAATCTGAACAAGATCAGAGAGCTGTTAAGACTAACAAACCTGGACCCAATCAGTTTTGGGTACCAAAAGATCAAATTGTCTATGTTGCAGATGTTCTGAGCAACCAGAAGGAGACACCAACAATTGTGCTTGGACAATGGATGTTGGCAATGCAAAAGCAGAAGAAGGTTTATGTTCCTACTACAACAAGACAAAGGCAATCTGAGTCTGGTAGAAGAAGAACTGGTCAACACAATCAAAACCAGAACCAGAATTATAGGAGGAACAAAAAATATCATAGATATCACTCGAATCAGAACAAGAACTGGAACCAGAACCAGAACTGGAACCAGTATCAGAGGTACAGGAACTTGAACCAGAACCAACACTTGAACGAGAACCAGAACTGGAGGCACAGAAATTGGAACCAGAATCAACACTGGAACCTAAATCAGAATCAATACCAGACCCAGAACCTGAACAAGTATCAGTATCAAAGGTTGAGGTATGATCATCAGAATTACTCTAATTATCAGAATAAGTATAATTACCAGAATCACCATATGTTCCAGAATCACCAAAGGAACATGGTATATGAGCCAAAGCAGAAATATCAGAAACAGGAGAGTTCTTCAAACACTCCAATAAGATTCATCAAGACTACCAACCTGGAAGGGAATTCAAATTCCCTCATCCAAACCATGTAATCTCAGAACATATAGATTAGGAATCTGAAAATCAGAAGCAAGAGGATTTTCAGAGTAAAACTAAGGCTACATCTTGCTGTAAATACTATTATTATTTTATTTTTATACTTACTGTGGTAACAAGAAGCTTGATCTTAACAAATCAAAGCTAGATAAGCATTCTGCAGGCTTTCAAACTGTCAGAAGAATCAAGTGATTCACACGAATTGAACAGAAACAACATTCCAGTGGTTTCAAAAACAAGCAGAAACCACCAGAAGCAGAATTAATGCAAGATAAAAATAGTGCCAGAACCAAAGCACAAGAAGCAGAAGATACAAGAAAGTCAGCAACACACCTTCAAAAGATAAATCTGATCAAGTCAGAAACAGCCAAGATAAGTCATAAGAGAAATCTGGATATTTACCAGAATCTAAAGCTGTTACAGATTCATCAGAATCAGAAGCTGATACGAACCAAGCAATGTTGATGAAGTTTTGGCAGAGGAAGGTTGGATACTTGCAATGCAAGAAGAGCTGAATGAAATTCAAAGGAATGATGTTTGGGATCTGGTATCCAGACCAAACAGAAGCATTATTGGAACCAATTAGGTATTCAGAAACAAATTCAATGAAAAGGGTGAAGTTGTAGCTCAAGGATACAGTCAACAGAAAGAGTTTTCTGACCTAATGCAGAAGGAGTTCTAAATGAACATGATGGGAGAACTTAACTTCTTCCTGGGAATTCAGATTCATCAAGGCAAATCAGGTATACTCATTCACCAATCAAAATATACTAAAGAACTTCTCAAAAAGTTCAAGATGAGTGACTGTAAGCCAATGGCCACCCGCATGCACCCAACCTGCTCACTTGAGAAAGATGAAACCAGCCAAAAGGCAGACCAGAAAACATACAGAGCTGGAAAGGAAAAGTATAAGTGGCAACTGCACTTTGTTCTGTGATAACACTTCAGCTATAAACCTGACCAAGAACCCTATGTTACACTCTAGTGCCAAACACATTGAAATAAAACACCATTTTATTAGGGACCATGTTCAAAAAGGGACTTTGAGCATCCAGTTTTTGGATACTGATCATCAATGGGCTGATATCTTCACCAAGGCATTACCCGAAGATAGGTTCGAGTTCATTAAGAAGCATCTCAGCATGACCTCCATATCTGACTAGCTCAAGTAGTCATCTTAGGAGTTTTTAAAATTTCTTGCAATTTTATTTTATTCAATTTTTACTTTCTGTAATTTGTAAAGAGAAAAACAAAAAATACAAAAATAGTAGGACCACTTCTTGGCTGATGACAAAAAGGGGGAGAAAGAGAGAGAGAGAGAGGGAGAAAGAAAGAAAGGAGAAATAAGTAGAAAAGGAGAGATAAAAAGAAAGAATGAGAGAAAAAGAAAGAGAGAAAACAGAAGGAGTTGAAAAGGAGAGGAAACAGGGAGAGAGAAAAACAAAGAAAGAAAAAGAAAGAGTAAAAACAGAAGGAGTTGAAAAGGAGAGGAGAAGAGAAGAAAAGAAAGAGAGAACAAAGAAGGAGTTGAAAAGGAGAGTATCAGACTTAGGGGGAAAGATTGATCTCAGGGGGAGTAATTCAAAGTTTTCGAGTCATAAGTTAGCAAAATAAATTAAGGTTTTGTCATCATCAAAAAGGGGGAGATTGTTGGAACCAAGTTGGTTCTAAGTACTTAGGATTTTGATGCTTACAAATGTACTCAATGTAAACTTATTTTGTACTTTGAATTATTAAGTTAAATGCCCTAGAAACTGAAGGAAACAGAAGCAGAGATCAAAGGAAAATGAATTCTGGAATTTCCAGAAGATGTTCCAAGATGTAAAAACATCACCAGAGGATATGTTTGGTGGCCCAGAACAGAAGGAAGAAAAATCATAATGAAACATGGATCATACCATTAGAAAGCCTGCCAGAAGGAGAGTTGTTCCAGACAAACAGGAGTCAAATATCAATTTTATTCCAGAAGTTATTCTGACCAGAAGATGGCCTGGCAGTGAAAAATTACACAGTTCAGACTTGTTCCAGACTTGACCAAAAGGTATGTTTATGAGTCCAGAACAAAAGGATCAATTCAGATTTGGCCCAAATCATAAGATAGCGTGATTCAGGGCATGGAACTAAGTCCAAACCAAAAGAAATGAGTTCCAGAATCAATCCAGACCTGGTCCAAAATTAAAAGTAAAATGTCCAAACTGAAATATTTTTTGTTCAAGTTAATTTCAGTTTGTTCCAGACCAAAGTCCAGAATCTGTCCAGATCAGAGTAAAAATTTCCAGATCAATGGTTCAGAAATAATTATTTCGTCCAGTGATGGGCCAGATCAGAAAATCAGACCATGGCCTAGTAGTGGCCGAAATCAGAGGGACAGACCGTGCAGTCCAACAAAGCCCGAATTCAGAGAGTTAGGAAGTGTGGTCCAGGAATGGTCGAAATCAGAGGATCACAGGCTATCAAATAGGCTGGTCCAGATGTGGACTATCGCATGAAGATCCAATGATGCAGATTTGATCATGAGAATTAAAGAATCTGAGAAAAATGCCCAAAACAGAAGCGGAGCAAAATGTTCAAAACAGATCAGTAAGCAAAAGGCTCAAAACAGAATCTGAGCAAAATACTCCAGAATATTTTCAAAACAGATTAATCGAAATATACTGCAGAAGTAAAGCATCAGTGAAGTTCTAAAGTTCCATTATAAATAAAGACTTAATGCTGAAGAATAAAGACTATTTGAGAAGACTGACTTGGAGGGTCAGTAGCAAGGCTGTAATTCAAGGTTGAATTAGTGAAATCCTTCAAGGCGAAGGGACTGGACGTAGCCTCGTTAACGGTGAACCAGTATAAAATCTATGAGTTTTATTTTTATTTTTATTCGCTGCTAACTCTGTTTTAATTATACATCAAGTTTTGTTGTAAAAGTATTAAAACAGGAAAAGTATTCAAGTTAAGTCAAACACAATTCAACCCCCCCTTCTCGTGTTTGCACCTTCAGCTTTCTCTGGTAATTTTCTAATTACTTAGCAATCTCAAATTGTTTCACTGTTAATTATTCTTATTATTAACCTTTATTGTTTATGGAATATTCATATATTGATTGACGTTATTAGTGGAGTTCATACAATTAATTCCTCTTTTTCATTATGTTATGCAATTTATTTATATGGTTGAAATTAGATTGCTTTGTATTTCCAATTTGTGTTGCTATGATGAAACTATAGTTTATTGATGGCATTCATTGAGTGCTTGATGATACTTCGACATTCATGTCGAACCTGAGCGGTTACCTGAGCAACTCTTCACCGGTTTATTTTTCTGCTTTTATTTTTTTCATTACTTCATTGTGATGACTTACAATGATTTTACTTCACTTTGTTTCCCGAACCCTATTGCCTTTATGCTGGCTGTTGTGAGTTTGGTAGATTGACAAAGATGCATGTGTTTTGTTTGTTGTTCCACTGTTTTATATTGGTATGTATTTCAACGTGTGTTGCAATGATGAAACTACAATTTATTGATGGCATTCATTGAGTGTTTGATGATACTTCGGCATTCATGTTGAACCTGAACAGTTAACTGAGCAACACTACTTTTTACATGAGCCTTTCATGTATCCAAAATGTAACTCTTTTGAGCTTTTGTGATTCTCATCTTTCTAGCTCTCAATAATTGGTCTTTGTTTGTGTTTATTTGTTGTTCCCACTGTTTTAGATTGGTTTGTAGCTCCATGTTGTGTTGCTATGATGAAACCTCAGTTTACATTTTTTAAGGAGGAGTGTTAACTAATGACTAGTAGAAATTTTCTAAAGCTATTGGTATAATTGTTTTGTTTACATTTGTTGGTAATATTTGTTTTGTATCTGTTTAGTTTTCTACATAATATGAATTTTGTATTGATTGCTTTGTAATCTACCCGGCGAGTAGGGACATCTGCTTTGTAACATGAATAATAAAATCAATTCAATATCTCTTATCGATTGGAAAACATATGGCTTATAGGTACTCACAAGTGGACAAGGACGAACAAGCGGAGGAGCCTCCACAATACGTTTCAAAAGTATTATTGTGATTTGAATATGAGTTATAATACTGTAAAGTTTAATTCTTTTCACTAATAATAATAATAAGACGGAACTACGAATACTTTATAGAGTCAAAAATAATCCCATTAACAAGAATCTAGCGCACACAACAATAAAATAAAAATAAAGGATTATTAGTGCAATTTAACCAAAGTACAGTTTTATCAAATTTATGGATGAGTTCATAAATGTTAGGATATAGTTCATAAATCTTTGCAATGACTATAAGATTCCTGAAACAATACAGTGTATGATAACATGAGTTACTGGGGGTATGTCTTTTGAGCTGTGTTATGCTTTTCATCTTTCTACTTTCAAGCTTTGATCTTTGCTTTCATTTGATGTTTATGTTTTCTGTTTAATATAGCTCTTTTGAATGCTGAATGTAATAACTGAATTGGGCTGCACTGTTGCATAATAAGTCAATTTTCTGCACTGTCTCTTATAACTGAACTCATTTGTTTTCATTTTTCCTTCTGCTAATTGTTAACCCAAATTAACTAAGTAATGCAAAAATTAGCCAAAAGAACTTGATTGAAAGCTTTAAGATGTTCTATCACCATTCTTACTACCCATTAAAATCTGTAAAGTGAACACACAAGGCTTTTTGAAGAAGAAAATAACTCATGGTGTAAGCAGGGATAGATTGGGCAACTACTTTAATGAAAAAAATACAAGGTGCATAAGAGATACATTTTCCAGCCTTTGAGATTTTCCGAACTTTATATTGGATATGATTAAAAACATCCTATTTGCCATCTCAATCCGCATTCCTTTCCTCTCCGCAAACATTTTGGATGAAGGTGTAAGCCCACATGGAGCATTCCCACTGTAACTTGTTTAGATTATATATATATAATTTCAATTATAATTTATATGTCTCTATCTATATAATAGTTACTAACTATAAATTTATATATGATATTCAATTTTAGTGTCAAAGACAACCTAAAGATTATGAGTGTGGCTACTACATTATGATACATATGTTGAACATTGTATCTAGTGGTCTCGTTGATTCATGGATGCGGGTATGTGATAGATTTTTTCAAAGTTAGTGTTAATTAACTACTTATGATTTTATTGGTCACGTGATTCAGATAATCTTGTTATTTCAATATTTATAGTTCAGATATTTGGAAACACAAAACCATTTGAAGATGATGAAATGATGAACGTCCCACAACGTTGTGCAAACTCGATTCTTGAACTAATTGAAAATGCTTGAAACACTTGTATCATTTTAGTATATTTTGACTATTCATAAAAGATAAAGTATTTTTTTTAACAAGTAGTAATGATAATATAGCTCTGAGTTTGATAACTCTGATTTTGTAAGATTTTTGTGACTCATTATCATTGATTTTTAAATGTAAAGTTTCATATGAAGTTTTGTGTCTTATGGTTGAATGAGAAATTCTAGTTAATAAGGTAATATGTGAAACTCTGATTATGCATATGTGATAAGTGAAAGTGATGAAGAAAAAAAATTTCAAAAGTTAATTATCTAAATCGGTTGGCTCATCGATATCATAAATCAATTTTGAATATGACTTGTTATATTGGTTCAAAGTTAACCGATGTAATAAATCAATTTTAAATTTGACTAGTTAGATTGGTTAAAATTTAACCAATCTAATAAATCAATTTTGAATTTGACTTGTTAGATTGGTTCAAATTTAACCGATCTAATAAATTAATTTTGAATTGACTTGTTAGATTGGTTCATTTTAGCCAATTTAATAGTTAACTATTTATTACAACGCTTGATCGGGCAAGTAACCGATCTAATATGTACATAGGAACCGATGTAACAAGGTTAAATTGCACTAGTGACGACGTTCCCAGGATAAAACTGAAGGTGCAAACACGAGAAGGGGGGTTGAATTGTGTTTGACTAACTTGAATAATTTTCCTGTTTTTACACTTTTTAAAACAAAACTTGATGTATGAATAAAAACAGAGTTAGCAGTAGATATAAAGTAAAAATAAAACACAGCATTTTTATACTGGTTCACCGTTAACGAGGCTACGTCCAGTCCCTTCACCTTGAAGGATTTCACTAATTCAAACCTTGAATTACAGCATTTCTACTGACCCTCCAAGTCAGTCTTCTCAAACAGTCTAACAATCCTATACTCTTGAGGAATACAGCTCATTTCTTCTCCTGCCAATCTGACGACCCCAGATTGTAGAAGGAATTACAACACTTTGAATCTAATTGCCGAGTACTCTGCTACCCCTTCTGACTCCCTCAGATTGTAGACTCTACTTCAACAACTTAGATCACACGAGAAAGAAAATAACAAGAGTGCTTGCTTCTTGAAAGCTGGAACTCACAATTGCCTCACTGAAAACTTGAGTGTTTGCTTTGGAAGTGTATGACTCTTTTTAATTTTCGATGCAAAGTATTCTACCTTGAGCCTCCTTTTATAGATGCATATTAGGGCCTATTCCAAGCTTAATTTCGAGCTGAATCTTGCTGGATTCTCTTGCAAAAATAACTTGACCAATTGGGCTTTATTTAAATAAAAAACATATCTTTTATTAAGCTTCAAATTTTCTTTCAAAATAACTGGCCAATCAAGTCTTTAGTTTCTTCCCGCCAAAAACTCCTGAGTTCCACAATACTTCACTTTATTTTTGTAACAAATCTTTTTAATACTTTGATCAAAATAAATTAAAATCTCCACCGTTAATCCTCATGATTAAATATGCACCATTTGATCTTTTGCGCTAGTCTACATCTGGACCATACTAATTGATACGCTGTGATTTCGGCCATCCCTGGACCACACTTCCTAACCTTCTGATCTTCTGATCTCGGCCAACACTGGGCCATGGTCTGATCTGCTGTGATCCTTTGATCTCGGCCACTACTGGACCACACTTTCTGACCTTCTGATTTCGGCCAACACTGGGCCATAGTCTGATCTTCTAATCTTGGCCAACACTGGGCCAAATACTTAAATCTGAACCATTGATCTGAAAATCTTCCCTTTGATCTGGACCAATTTTGGACTTGGTCTGGATTAAACTGAAATTAAATCTGGACAAATAATATTTCAGTCTGGACATTTTACCTTCTGTTTTGAATCAGTTCTGGATCAATTCTGGAGATCATTTCTTCTGGTCTGGACATAGTTTCATACCCTAAACCATGCTATCTTCTGGTCTGGCTCAAATCTGGATTAATTCTCTTGTTCTGGACCCATTAATTCATCCTCTGATTAAGTCTGGAACAAGTCTGGACTGTTTATCATTTCACTGACAGGCCATCTTCTGGTCAGAATAACTTCTGGAATAAATCTGACATTTGTTATCTTCTGGTCTGGAATAACTCTCCCTATGGCAGGCTTCCTTCTGGTCTGGTCCAGGTCTCCTTCTGACTTTGCTTCCTTCTGATCTGGGCCAGCAAAGATATCTTCTGGTGATGTTTTGACATCCTGGAGTATCTTCTGGTACCTTCAGGATTCATTCTCTGGAACACTTTGATATTCTGCTTCTTATTACTTCATCTTCTGGTGACATTTGATTTAATAATTCAAGGTTCAAAATAAGATTACATGGAGTGCTTTTGTAAACATCAAAATCCTAAGTACTTAGAACCAACTTGGTTCCAACAATCTCCCCCTTTTTGATGATGACAAAACCTTAACTTATTTTGCTAGTTTATAACTCGAAGACTTGAATTACTCCCCCTCAGACCAATCTCTCCCGCTAAGTCTGATACTGACTTTTTCTTCTCCTTTTCATCTCCTTTTCTTTTCACTCTTTCTTTTCTTCTCCTCTCCTTTTCAACTCCTTCTTTATTCTCTCTTTCTTTTTCTCTCTTCACATTTCCTCTCCTTTTCAACTCCTTCTCTTTTCACTCTTTCTTTTTCTCTCTTTATTTTCTCTCTCCCTGTTTCCTCTCCTTTTCAACTCCTTCTGTTTTCATCTCTTTCTTTCTCTCTCTCCCCGTTTCCTCTCCTTTCAACTCCTTCTCTTTTCATCTCTTTCTTTTTCACTCCTTCTTTCTTTTTATCTCTCCTTTTCTACTTATTTCTCCTTTTTCTCTCTCTCTCTCTCCCCCTTTTTGTCATCAGCCAAAAAGAGGTCCTACTATTTTTGTATTTCTTTTTTCTCTTTACAAATTACAGAAAGTAAAACAGAAAATAAAAGACAAAAAATAAAATTACAAGAAATTTAAAGACTCCTAAGATGACTACTTGAGCTAGTCAGATATGGAGGTAATGCTGAGATGCTTCTTGATGAATTCGAACCTGTCTTCAGGTAGTGCTTTGGTGAAGATGTCAGCCCATTGATGATCTGTGTCCACAAACTGGATGGTTAAAGTCATTTTTTGAACATGGTCGCTAATGAAATGGTGTTTTTATTTCAATGTGCTTGGCTCTAGAGTGTAAGATAGGGTTTTTGGTTAGGTTTATGACTTGGAGAAATTCGTATGCAATTTGAAGCTTAAAAAGATTTGGTTTGAATTAAAAGAAACAAGATTGGTCAACATAATTTTCAAAAGCAATCTAGAGCTAAAAAGATACATTTTTATTTAAGTGAAACCCGATTGGCCAAGTTATTTTTGCAAGAGAATATGGGCAGATTCAGCTCGAATTTAAGCATGGAAGAAACCCTAATTATTCATCTATAAAAGAAGGCTCAAGGCAGAAGTCTTTGTATCGAAAATACTTGAGAGTCATACACTTCCAAAAGCAAAATACTTGAGTTTTCAGTGAGGTCAATTTTGAGTATCCGCTTTCTAGAAGCAAGTACTCTAAGTTTTTCTTTCCCTTGTGTTAGGTCTAAGTTGTTGCAGTATAGTTTACAATATGAGGGATTCATAAGGAGTAGCAGATTACTTAGCAATTAGATTCAAGGTTCTTTTCCTCAAAAGTCTAGGATTGTTAGACTTTTTGAGAAGACTGACTTGGAGGGTCAGTGGTACGTTGTAATTCAATGTTTTTGAATTAGTGAAATCCTTCAAAGGGAAGGCACTGGAGGTAGCGTAGTTAACGGTGAACAATTATAAAATTCTGAGTTTTTATTTACTTTATATCCACTGCTAACTCTGTTTTAATTCATACATAACAGGTTTTGTTTTGAAACTAAAAGTATTCAAGTTAGTCAAACACAATTCAACCCCCCTTCTTGTGTTTGCACCTTCAATTGGCATCAAAGCTCGGTCTCAAGGCTGAGCACTTAACTAGTGTTTGAGGAAAGGTCCAAGGGGTCAACAACATGGCAGAATCCAAAGATGATTTTGGAGGCAACATCAACAGACCACCATTGTTTGATGGAGACAGGTTTGAGTATTGGAAGGACAGAATGAGAAGTTTTTTCATATCTCAAGATCCTGAATTATGGAAGCTGGTAGTCAAAGGATACACTGCACCTACTGTTCCAGGAGATCCAACTAATGAATTGGACATGGAAGATATGAAACCAGACCAGAGCAAATTATACAAAGTGCATCACAAGTCCAGAACCATCATGATCAATTCCATCACATTCAAGGAATTTGACAGATGCACCGATAAAGAAACAACAAAGAGCATATTTGACAGTCTGGTTCTGACCTATGAAGGAAGCCAACATGTTCAAGAAGCAAGGGCTAACATATTGTCAAACGGTGTGAGATGTTCAAGATGGAAGACGATGAAGACATTGATGGAATGTTCTGTAGATTCCAGACTCTGATATATGGACTGAAGGTCTTGAAGAAAAGCTACACAACAGCAGATCATGTCAAGAAGATTCTAAGAAGCTTACCAACCAAGTGGAGACCAATGGCTACTGTAGTTCAGCAAGCCAGAGATCTGAATAACTTAAGACTTGAAGATCCGATCAGCTCACTCATGTCTCATGAAATAGAACTGGAAGCAGATGAACCAAAGAAGAAGAAGAATCTGGCCCTGAAGTCGAAACAGAAGAAAGCTGCAAGGGCAGCACTAGAATTAGAGGATAGCGATAGTGACTGTGATGATATGGCTTGCTTAACCAAACATATGGTTAAGATCTAGGAAAACAGGAAGAGGATAGGCTCCAAGAAGAAACATAACAACAAAGGAAAGGAAGAATCTAACAAGAAGAGCATCATCTGTTATGGATGCAATGAACCTGGACATATCAAGTCAGAATGTCCAAATCTGGAAAAAGGAAAACAGCACAAGAAGAGTTCTAGATTCAAAAATAAGGGTCTGATGGCAGCCTGGGATACATTAGAATAAGAAGAAGAGGCAAAAACAACAATGAATGCACACATCAGGTAAGTCTGGAAGCACATCAGAGGAAGCAATTCTGGCTCTGATAGCTCATACCAACTCAAGTTCTGGATACAGCTCAGGCGCTGGAACAGATTCAGAAGATGAAGACAATAAGGTATTTCTGATCTCACTAAATCTGAATTAATTGATGCTTTAAAAGATTTTTTAAATGCAAACAATAAGATGTCTTTAAAACTGAAAAATCTTAGGGAAGATAAGAAAAATCTGACCAAAGAAATCCAAGTTTTAAAGAATCAAAATTCTGAGTATGCAACTGAAAACAAGGATTTTAAAACTGAAGTTACAAGACTCAAATCTGAAAACCAAACTCTCAAAAGTAATATTTGTTTCACTTCCAAAACTGTTTGTGAATCTGATATTCATGACCAATTTTTTCAAAACTTTATTTCTAATGGAATGGAAAGAAGTAAATATGCATCTATGATTGATGGAAATAGTAACATTGGAAATAAAGGTCTTAGTTTTACAAAAACTATTGCTGAAACTAAAATTGTTCATTTTGATGTCTTATGCATTTTTTGTGCTAAGAATGGTCACTCTAAATTATCTTGTCCAATGGTAAAATCTGAACATGATCAGAGAGCTATTAAAACAAACAAACCTAGACCCAATCAGTTCTGGGTACCAAAAGATCAAATTGTCAATGTTGCAGATATTTTGAGCAACCAGAAGGAGACACCAACAATGGTGCCTTGAAAATGGATGTTGGCAATGCACAAGCAGAAAAAGGTTAATGTTCTTGCTACAACCAGATAGAGGCAATCTAAGTCTGATGGAAGAAGGTCTGGTCAACTCAACCAGAACCAGAATCAGAATTACAACCAGAACTGGAACCAGAATCAGTACAGGAACTGGAACCAGAACCAAAATTGGAACCAGTATCACAGGCACAGGAACTGGAACTGGAACCAGAACCAACACTGGAACCAGAATTAGAATCAGTACTGGAACCAGAACCAGAACATGTATCAATATCAAAGGTTCAGGTATGATCATCAAAATTACTTCAATTATCAGAATCAGTATAACTGCAGGAATTATCATAATTATCAGATTCATCCAAATCCCCAAAATCATCAGATTCATCCAACTCATCCAAATCACCAGAATCATCAAGGTTATCATAATCACCAGATTCATCCAAGTTACCAGAACCAAAACATGTTCCAAAAGCTGAACTGGAACATGATCTATCAACCAAAGCAGAATCAAGGAAACTGCTCAAACAGGCCAGAAGCTGAACTGGCTCTGATGGCTCGAACTGAGTCTGACTCTGACTCTGATTCTGAAGCAAGGTCTGATCAGCAACATAAATCATGGTACTTGGATAGTGGTTGCTCCAAACACATGATAGGAGACAAATCTATGTTTCTGGATCTGACCATGAAAAATGGAGGCAAAGTTTTCTTTGGAGGAAACCAGAAAGGTAAGATTATTGGTACAGGAACAGTTGGTAATAAATCTTATTCCCTTTCTATTAAAAATGTTCTGTTAGTAAAAGGTCTGAAGCATAATCTTTTGAGCATAAGTCAACTAAGTGATTGCAAATATGATGTCATCTTTAACCAATAAACATGCAAAGTTGTTAGTCAACTTGATAAATCTGTTTTGTTTACTGGCATTAGGAAAGATAATGTTTATAAGATTGATTTGTTTAGTATTGCTAAGCAACAGGTTAAATGCTTATTATCTGTAAGTGAGCAGAATCTGATTTGGCACAAGAGGCTAGGGCATGCAAACCCTAGACTTATATCTGAGTTGAGCAAACTCGAGTTGGTAAGAGGGCTTCCCAGGGTAAGTTCCAAAACTAAGATTCTGTGTGAAGCATGTCAAAAAGGTAAACAAACTAAAAGCTCTTTTAAAACTAAAAAATGTGTTTCTACCTCTCAACCACTTGAACTGCTTCACTTAGATCTGTGTGGTCCTGTTCATACAGCTTCACTCAGTGGTAAGAAATATGGATTTGTGATTGTTGATGATTACTCACGGTGGACTTGGGTAAAATTTTTAAAGAACAAAGATGAATCTCACAAAGTGTTTATTTCTTTTTGTAAGCAAGTAATGAATGATCAAGGTGTCAAGACCATAACCATCAGAAGTGATCATGGAGGTGAATTTGAGAACAAATACTTTGATGAATTATGTGATGAGAATGGCATCTCTCACAACTTCTCATCCCCCAGAACACCATAACAGAATGGAGTGGTGGAAAGAAAGAGTAGATCACTACAGGAGATGGCCAGAACCATGCTGAATGATATGAAGCTTGCCACCTACCTTTGGGCAAAAGCTGTCAACACAGCTTGCTTTATTCAGAATAGAGTGTACATCAGGTCAATCTTAAATAAAACTCCATATGAACTGTGGAAAGGTAAGAAACCTAACATTTCCTATTTCAAGCAATTTGGCTGTACTAGTTTTATGTTGAACACTAAAGATAATCTAGCTAAGTTTGACTCTAGATCTCAAAAGTGTACCTTTATTGGTTACTTTGAGAGATCAAAAGCTTATAGAGTGTTTAACAAGGAAACTAACACTGTGGAAGAATCAATCCACATTAAGTTTGATGATAAACAGCTTGACTCTGAAAAGTCAAAGCAAGATGAGGAAATTGCAGGTGAACCAGAGGCATAGGAACCAGAAGCTGGACCAGCAGCAGAACCTGAGAAAGATAAAGATGAAAGCAAGGAAGAAGAACATGCTGACTCTGAAGACAAGTCAGAGGGAAAGAATGGATGGAAGTACAAGTCTTCATATCCAGAAACTCTCATTATTGGCAGTGCAGCAGAACCATTGAAGACCAGATCATCAAGTAGAGAAACCAGACTGTTTGGTTTACTCTCAACAATTGAACCAAGCAATGTTGATGAAGCTTTGGCAGAGGAAGGTTGGATACTTGTAATGCAAGAAGAGCTGAATGAATTTCAAAGGAATGATGTTTGGGATCTGGTATACAGACCAAACAAAAACATTATTGGAACCAAGTGGGTGTTCAGGAATAAACTCAATGAAAAAGGTGAAGTGGTAAGGAACAAAGCCAGACTTGTAGCTCAAGGATACAATCAACAGGAATGTATTGATTACACTGAGACTTTGGCTCCAGTGGCCAGGTTAGAAGCAATTAGAATTCTTTAATCATTTGCTGCTAATCATGATATAATTCTGTATCAAATGGATGTTAAAAGTGCATTTATAAATGGCTATATAAGTGAGGAAGTCTATGTCAAACAGCCCCCTGGATTTGAAAATTCTGATTTTCCAAACGATGTTTTTAAACTTAAAAAATCTTTATATGTTTTAAAACAAGCACCAAGGGCGTGGTATGACAGACTTAGTAACTTTCTGCTTATAAATGAATTTGATAGAAGCTAGATTTATAATACTCTATTTAGGAAATCCATTAAAAATGATATTTTGATTATTCAAGTTTATGTTGATGACCTAATGCAGAAAGAGTTCCAAATGAGATGGGAGAACTTAAGTTCTTCATGGGAATTCAGATTCACTAAGGTAAATCAGGTATACTCATTCACCAATCTATATACACTGAAGAACTTTTCAAAAAGTTCAAGATGAGTGACTGTAAGCCTATGGTCACCCCCATGCACCCAACCTGCTCATTTGAGAAAGATGAAACCAGCCAAAAGGTAGACCAGAAAACATACAGAGGTATGATTGGATCCCTTCTTTACCTAACTGCTTTTAGACCTGACATTTTGTTTAGTGTTTGTGTCTGTGTCCGTTTTCAAACTGACCCTAGGGAATCCCATTTAACTGCTATCAAAAGAATCTTGAGATACCTTAAAGGAACCACCAACCTTACCTTGTTATACAAGAAATCCCCCACCTACAAACTAAGAGGCTTTTGTGATTCTGACTATGCTGGAGACAAGTTGGAAAGGAAAAGTACAAGTGGATACTGCACATTCTTAGGTGATAATTTGATGTCTTTGTCAAGCAAAAGACAAAGCACCATTGTCATGTCAACAGCTGAAGCTGAGTATATATCAACAACAGGATGCAGCTCACAGTTAATTTGGATGAAACATCAACTTGAAGATTACAACATCTTTGAAACCAATATCCTTTTGTTCTTTGATAACACTTCAGCCATAAACCTAACCAAGAACCCTATATTACACTCTAGAGCCAAACACATTGAAATAAAACACCATTTTATTAAGGACCGTGTTCAAAAAGGGACTTTAAGCATCCAGTTTTTGGACACTGATCATCAATGGGCTAATATCTTCACCAAAAGCATTACCTGAAGATAGGTTCGAGTTCGTCAAGAAGCATCTCAACGTTATCTCCATATCTGATTAGCTCAAGTAGTCATCTTAGGAGTTTTTAATTTTCTTGTAATTTTACTTTATGTCTTTCATTTTATTTTTTTACTTTCTGTACTTTGTAAAGAGAAAAACAAGAATACAAAAATAGTAAGACCTCTTTTTGGCTGATGACAAAAAGGGGGAGAGGGAGAAAAAGGAGAAATAAGTAGAAAAGGAGAGATAAAAAGAAAGGAGGAGTGAAAAAGAAAGAGATGAAAAGAGAAGGAGTTGAAAAGGAGAGGAAACAGGGAGAGAGAAAAATAAAGAGAGAAAAAGAAAGGGTGAAAAAGAAGGAGTTGAAAAGGAGAAGCAATGTGAAGAGAGAAAAGAAAGAGAGAATAAAGAAGGAGATGAAAAGGAGAGGAGAAGAGAAGAAAAGAAAGAGTGATTTAAGAAGGAGTTAAAAAGGAGAGGAAAAAGTCATTATTAGACTTAGGGGGAGAGATTGGTCTGAGGGGGAGTATTTCAAGTACTTCGAATTTTTTCAAGCTTTTTCAAGTCTTTTTAAATAAGTTATAAGCTAACAAAATAAGTTAAGGTTTTGTCATCATCAAAAAGGGGGAAATTGTTGGAACCAAGTTGGTTCTAAGTACTTAGGATTTTGATGTTTACAAAAGCACTCCATGTAATCTTATTTTGTACTTAGAATTATTATATAAAATGTCGCCAGAAGATGACATCACCAGAGGTAGAAGATGACACCACCAGAAGATACATCGAGAGGAAGCAACCAGAGGATAGAAATATCACCAGAAGGTTAGGCTAGATAATGCATCCAGAAGGTACTAGAGGATGCAACCTGAAGGCACCAGAGGATACACCTCCAGAAGATATCAGAGGATGTCATCAAAGGTAAAATAACATCATCAGAGGATATCTTTCCTGGCCTAGATCAGAAGGAAGCAGAGCCCAGAAGGAGACCTGGTCCAGACCAGAAGAAAGCTTGTCAGAGGGAGACTTGGTCCAGACCAGAAGGAATCATAAGTCATACTTGGTCTAGAATTTATTCTGACCAGAACATAGCTTGGCAGTAATTATAAGAATCAGTCCAGACTTAATTCAGACTTGGTCAAAGCAGAAGATAACTGGTCTAGAACAAGTAACATGGTCCAGACCAGAGGATAGCATGGTCCAGAGCATAAAACTCAGTGCAGATCACAAGAAATGATTGTCCAGAGTTAATCCAGAATTGATCCAAATAAGAAGATAAATGTCCAAATTAAAATATCATAAGTCCATATTTAATTCAGGTTCAATCCAGACTCAGTCCAGACTTGGTCCAGATTAGAGGGAAAATGTTCAGATCAATGGTCCATATTTAAGGTATCATGGCCCAGTGTTGGCCGAGATCAAAAGATCGGATCAGATGGCCCAGTGTGGCCGAGATCAGAATATTAGAGCATATGGCCCAGTGTTGGCCGAGATCAGATGACCAAATCATGTGGTCCAGTGTTGGCCGAGATCAGAGGATCACAGAATTGGGGTAGATCAGATTGTATGGTCCAGATGTGGTCAAGATCAGAAGATCAGACGTCCAGATTTTAATCATAATGACTTGATTAAAATTCGAAGAAGACTTGATTAAATTTTGATAAAATTTTGATCAAAGTATTAAGGGGATTTGATTAAAAAATTACTGAAGACTTGGAGAAATTCGAATGCAATCTGAAGCTTAAAAAGATTTGGTTTGAAATTAAAAGAAACAAGATTGGTCAACAGAATTTTCAAAAGCAATCTGGAGCTAAAAAGATACGTTTTTTTATTTAAGTGAAACCCGATTGGCCAAGTTATTTTTGCAAGAGAATCTGGGCAGATTCAGCTCGAATTTAAGTATGGAAGAAACCCTAATTATTCATCTATAAAAGGAGGCTCAAGGCAGAAGACTTGGATAAAAAATACTTGAGAGTCATACACTTCCAAAAGCAAAATACTTGAGTTTTCAGTGAGGTCAATTGTGAGTATCCGCTTTCTAAAAACAAGTACTCTAAGTTTTTCTTTCCCTTGTGTTAGGTCTAAGTTGTTGAAGTAAAGTCTACAATCCGAGGGAGTCAGAAGGAGTAGCAGATTACTTAGCAATTAGATTCAAGGTTCTTTTCCTCAAAAGTCTAGGATTGTTAGACTTTTTGAGAAGACTGACTTACAGGGTCAGTGGTACCTTGTAATTCAAGGTTTTTGAATTAGTGAAATCCTTCAAAGTGAACGGACTGGACGTAGCCTAGTTAACAGTGAACCAATATAAAATTCTGAGTTTTTATTTACTTTATATCCGCTGCTAACTCTGTTTTAATTCATACATAACAGGTTTTGTTTTAAAATTAAAAAGTATTCAAGTTAGTCAAACACAATTCAACCCCCCCCCCCTTATCGTGTTTGCACCTTCATATTTGACCAAGGTGAAAAGAAGACATGGCCAAAATATTATTCACAAGAAGATGTGGTCAAAATATTGTTCACAAGAAGATATGGTCAAAATATTGTTCACAAGAAGATTTGGTCCAAATATTGTTCACAAGAAGATATGGTCAAAATATTGATCACAAGAAGATATGTGAAGGTGCAAACACGAAAAGGGGGGGTTGAATTGTGTTTGTCAAACTTAATTACTTTTGCTGTTTTGTTAAATGTTGATTTGAATTATTCGATAAATAACTAATCAGGTTCAACAGCATATAATAATAACATAATAACATAGCAATTTATACTAGTTCACCGTTAACTAGGCTACGTCCAGTCCCTTCCTCCAGAAGGCCTTTTCACTAATTCAAACTCCTTTGATTTACAACACCACTGACCCTACAAGCCAGTCTTCCCAAACAGCCTGACAACCCCAGACTTTTGAGGAATAACAACACCTTGACTATACCAGCCAAGTCTTCTCAAACAATCTGACAACCCCAGACTTTTGAGGAACAACAATACCTTGACTATACCAGCCAAGTCTTCTCAAACAGTCTGACAACCCCAGACTTTTGAGGAACAAAAACACCTTGACTATACCAGCCAAGTCTTCTCAAACAGTCTAACAACCCCAGACTTTTGGGAACCTTAACAACCTTAAACCTACAAGCTAAGTCTTTTTCTAACAACCTGACAAACCCATATTTTAGAAGAAACCTCAACACTATAGGATTTAATATAAGGGATCGAAATTAGAACTGAGTAATTACTTCTGGAAAGTTGATACTCACAATATGCTTAAAGTGAACTAGAGTGTTTGCTTCTAAATAATTTATGATGACGATCAGCTTCACACTCCAAGAAAAGAACACTTAGAAAATATTTATCTTTTAAGCATGTGTTTCTCTCCTTTGAACTCTCTGAATACTTACGAATTTTTGCTTGAGTTCTTCTATTTTTCGATGCTTTATTCTCTTGTATTAAGCCTCTATTTATAGCTAAAATTAGGACTTCACTGATGCTTTACTTCTGGAGTGTATTTCGATGAATTTCTTTTGAGATTATTTTGGAGTAGTTTGCTCAGATTCTGTTTTGAGTCTTTTGCTCACTGATGCTTTACTTATGGAGTATATTTCAATTAATCTGTTTTGAGCATTTTGCTCCACTTCTGTTTTGAGCATGCTTTTAGCTAGATTCTGTTTCTCGAGTCTTTTGCTCCAATTCTGTTTTGAGCATTTTTCTCATATTCTGTTTTGAGCATATTTTTAGCTAGATTATGTTTCTCCAGTCTTTTGCTCCAATTCTGTTTTGAGCATTTTTAGCTAGATTCTGTTTCTCGAGTCTTTTGCTCCAATTCTGTTTGGAGCATTTTTCTCTGACAGATCCTCTGATGATATCCTCTGGTGACATCATCCTCTTATTTCTGCTTCTGGTGACGTCATCTTCTAGTGATGTCATCATCTGATTTCTGCTTATGGTAACGTCATCCTCTGATCTATTCTTTTGGTGACATTTTTCATTCTTCTTCTAAGTCAAATATTATTTTCATGAAATACATTTGTTAACATCAAAACTTTAATTGCAAGAAACAACTTGGTTCCAACAATCTCCCCCTTTTTGATGATGACAAACAATGTATTTTTTATAATACTTTTTCTTTCTTTTGACTTTGACTCCCCCTAAGACTAAGCTTCATTTTATATTTTCTCCCCCTAAGTCTAATGCCCAGATATCATATCAAATACATCATACATCATCTTCTCCTCCTTTCCAATACATCATCTTTTCCCTCGGATATTTTATCATATACTACATCTTATCCCCCATTGTCATCAGACAAAAAGGATTGAATTAAGAAAAGAGATCCTCTCTTTTTTTTTTTGATTTTTTCTTTAAATTATAAAAGTACATGAAAAATAAAATAACATAAAAAAAAATTAAACTAAGCTATTAGGTTAGGGATGAAGATAAGATTAAGATTTTTCTTGATGAATTCAAACCTATCTTCAGGTAGTGGTTTAGTGAATATGTCAGCCCATTGATGATCAGTGTCTACAAATTGAATGTTATGTACCCCTTTTTGAACATAATCTCTGATGAAGTGGTATTTAATCTCTATGTGTTTGGCTCTAGAATGTAGGATAGGGTTTTTGGTTAGGCAAATTGCAGAGGTGTTATCACAATAGATGGGTATGTTGGATTCTAATATTTTGTAGTCTTCAAGTTGAAGCTTCATCCAGAGTAGTTGAGAGCTGCAGCCAGCTGCTGAAATGTATTCAGCTTCTGCTGTTGACATGGCAATGGTGCTTTGTCTCTTACTGGACCAAGAGATCAAGTTTGTAAGACCCTTAAAATTTGGAATTAATTTATGGAATTAATGTCAAGGGCATTTTGGGAATATTTGATATATGTATGTTTTGAGTGAATATATATATATATATATAAATATTTATTTTGGATGATGAATTAATTTTATTGGATTAAGAGTTAATTAATTTAATTTCGAGTAATTAAATTAATCGGACCAT
Source organism: Cicer cuneatum (assembly GCA_037974295.1). Classification (NCBI taxonomy): domain Eukaryota; kingdom Viridiplantae; phylum Streptophyta; class Magnoliopsida; order Fabales; family Fabaceae; genus Cicer; species Cicer cuneatum. Next base: position 37,417,609 of record JBBPBO010000003.1, on the reverse strand, counting down.
TAATTAAGGATTAGTGGCTAATTGCAAAAAGATTAAGTGCTGAGAAATCCAGCTGGGAAACCCAGCATTATTGTATCATTGTTTCAAAGGAGGTGGCACTCAAGTGAGCCTGCAAGTACACGTGAAGGGCTGGGCAGAAATCAGAGCTCCATACCTCCCATACTGCATGTAATAGTGCTGCATGTAACAGTACTTTTCCCTTTCATCCTGTGTGTTGTTTTCTGCCTTCCCATTCCAGTCACGATTATAAAAGGGGAAGAGAGGGAACTCTTCAAAACATCATTTCTAGAACATCCAAACACTAAAACACCAAAACCCCCAGTAGTAAAGTTAACCCCCACCTCAATACGAAGATAAAGAACCCAGTTTTGCAGCAGCAAGCTCAGGGAATAGTTTCGCCGTTTTTAGACGCAGAAAAGGGAACGCAGCAGGAACAAGAGAAATAGCAGAGCACGCTACAAGGGTAAGGGCACCTTCCAACTTTCTAGTTGCATTAGGGCTGTAAATGCATGATATTTCAGTTCTGTTTTGAAAGGAAAAAAAACTGTTTTTGAAATGACATCTTGAAAAATGAAGAAAATGCATTTTTTTGTTGATATGTGATGATTCTGTGATGGCTATTGTTGGTTGAATGCATTAATGTTGTTTTACTTGTGTGAGAAAACTGAGGATGTCTTGCATGTTATTTTAAAGATGGTTAAAATACATGTTCATAAAACTGTTTTAGAAAATAGTTTTAAAAATGCAAAAATGCATTCTGTTGGTGTTTTGCTGCTGTGTGATGATTTCTGTTTTGGTTGAAAACATTGGTCATGTTCTGATGATTGTAAAAGCTGAAATGCTATACATGTTATTCTGATGTTTGAGGAAGCTGAAATGCTTTGCATGTTGTTCTGATTGTTTGAAAAGCTGAAATGCTATACACGTTATTCTAATGTTTTGAGAAAGCTGTGATGCTTGCATGTTTGTTCTGATGGTTTCAAAATCTGAATGATTCTGGGGAGTGAACATTCTGTTTTTCTGGTTCTGGATGATTGGGGTGGATCCTGATTCCATTTTTGTTTTGTGTGATTCTGGTGGTGGTGTTGATTTAAAGGAAAAAGGGATTTTAAATGAGGAAAGGGTTTTGAAAAAAGTGCAGAATCTGTTTGATGTTGGTTGTTTGTTTTTAAAAGAATCGGTTTTGAAAAGAGTTGAAACTTCACGATTTTCACTGGTTTTCGAAGGTGTATTCGAATACAACATGTGTGTATTCAAATACAACATGTGTGTATTCGAATACAACATGTGTGTATTCGACTACAACCTGTAAAATTTCTGTTTTATTTAAGTTTTCAAACTTGTATTCGACTACGAGCCCTGTAGTCGAATACAGAAGAAGAATTTATGTTTCTGTTTCTGGTTCTGATGATCCTTGTGTAGATCATTCTGTTTCTGTTTCTGGTTCTGATGATCCTTGTGTGGATCATTCTGGTTCTGATGATCCTTGTGTGGATCATTCTGTTTCTGTTTCTGGTTCGGATGATCCTTGTGTGGATCATTCTGTTTCTGTTTCTGGTTCTGATGATCCTTGTGTGGATCATTCTGTTCTGTTTCTCGTGCTGATGATCCTTGTATGGATCATTCTGTGTCTATTTCTGCTTCTGATGGTTCTGATGTGAACCATTCTATTTCTGCTTCTGATGGTTCTGATCTGAAACATTCTGTTCTGCTTCTGATGGTTCTGATGTTAACCATCTTCTGATGATTCTGATGTGAATGAGTCTGTTTCTGCTTCTGATGGTTCTGATGTGAATCATTCTGTTGTTTCTGCTTTTGGTGATTCTGGCATGAACCATTCTGTGCTTCTTCTGATCAATTCTGGATGAATTCTGGGCGAAGTCTGGGTTATTCAAAATTCGATTGTCATGCCATGTTCTGGTCAAATTATCTTGTAGATTACTTCTTGCTTTTTGACAACTGATGGCCTGGAACAACTCTCCACATGGTAGGCTTCACAATAGTATGGTCCAAAGAATCCTCTGATATTTATTCCCTCTGATATAGTCCATCAAAGATATCTTCTGGTCACTTCGTGACAAGTATGGCCTGTGTTGAAATTACACTGCCAGGCTATGTTCTGATCAGTGTAACTTCTTGATTGTTTCTGATATTTGAGTCATTCTTGTTTGGAGCAATTCATATTATGCTAGGCTTCCCTCAGGTGTTTTCCAGATGTTCTTCTAATTTTGTTTCTGTTTGATATAAGCCTCCAAAGGTATCTTCTGGTCGGTTTTGGACATTCTGGTTTATCTTCTGATAATTCTAGAAATGCATCTTCTGTAAATTCAGAATGTATCGTCTAATACATTCATCTTCTGATGGTTCTGTGTGAATCATTCTGTTTTACTTCTGATGATTCTGATAATCATTTTGTTTCTGCTTCTGATGATTCTGACAATCATTCTGTTTCTACTTCTGATGATTCTGATATTGATCATCCTGTTTCTGCTTCTGATGATTCTGATAATCATTTTGTTTCTGCTTCTGATGATTCTGACAATCATTCTGTTTCTGCTTCTGATGATTCTGATATTGATCATCCTGTTTCTGCTTCTGATGATTTTGATAATCATCTTGTTTCTGCTTCTGATGATTCCGATAATCATCTTGTTTCTGCTTCTAGTACTATTTCTGATGTTGATCAATCTGGTTCTGTTTCTGATGTTGATCCTTCTGGTTCTGTTTCTGATGTTGATCCTTCTGGTTTGTTTTGATGTTGATCCTTCTGGTTCTGTTCTGATGTTGATCATTCTGGTTCTGTTTCTGATGTTGATCATTCTGGTTCTGTTTCTGACGTTAATTATTCTGGTTCTGTTTTCTGATATTCTGATTCTGGTTCTGTTTCTAATGTTCTGAAGTTAATCATTTTGATTCTGGTTCTGTTTTCTGATGTTCTGGTGTTGATAATTCTGATTCTAGTTCTGTTCCTGATGTTCTGATACTAATCATTCATTCTGGCTCTGTTTCTGATGTTCTGGTGTTGATGATTCTGATTCTGGTTCTGTTTCCTGATGTTCTGATATTAATCATTCATTCTGGTTCTGTTTATGATGTTCTGGGTTTGATGATTCTGATTCTAATTCTGTTTCTAATGTTCTGATGTTAATCCTTCTGATTCTGGTTCTATTTTCTGATGATCTGATGCTGATCATTCTGGTTTTGTCTTCTGTATTCGACTACAGGCATGCTATATTCGAATACAGAATGTTAAAATTGCAGATTTTCACTAGTTTCAGCTTCTGTATTCGAATACAAGGGATCTGTATTCGAATACAGATTCGTATTTTCCAGAAAACTCAGTTTTAAACACTATTTTGTGAATTTTAAGAGTTTGGGGAATAATGGAAAGACTTGTGATGATTAAGAAGGGAATTGTGTGATAATGTAAAGTGTTAATGATTACTTGAATGTTTAAGCATTGATGAGTTGATAATAAAATTGGTTGTGTTGAGGTATTTTGAGAAATGGTGGAAATGCATGAAATTCATTGATGTCGCATACTGTTTTCAGTGGAGAGAAAACACTGCATATTCATGCATTGCATAGTCAGGTGGTACCCGCGATGGGCCACAGAGTTGATGCGGTGACCGTGATGGGCCGCGAAGTTAAGTAGTAACCGTGGGTTATAGAGTGGCCGCGTGTTCGTGGTGGTCCACCCTATCCGGGTTCAGAGTGGCCGCGTGTTCGTGGTGGTCCATTCTATCCGGGCTACGGAATGGCCGCGTGTTCGTGGTGGTCCATTCTATTCGTGCGAGGATTTAACTTCTGTGTATTTGGCCTGTGAGAGGCTAATACACGTGAATGTAGTAACCGTGATGGGTTGTAGAGTGGCCGCGTGTTCGTGGTGGTCCATTCAAATATGCGCAACCACGTGCTGATCTGTTGAGCGATTGCACGAGTGCTGGACTGTTGAGCGTCTGCACTAGGTACTGATCTGTGAGCGATTGTACCTTGGTTTATGTCAAACGTGCTGGTCTGTGAGCGACTGCACGAGTGCTGGTCTATGAGCGACTACACTGGTGCTGATCTGTGAGCGATTGCACCCTAGTCTTGAGGGCCGTTAAATTGTGCTGGTCTGTGAGTGACTGCACCTTGGTAATTCCAAGAAGCTCAGTACATGAGCATATGCATATTGCATCTGGGTGTTTGACTGGTGGGTCACGTTTTGGATATTGTTGATGATTGGAAAATTGATGTGTGTAAGTACTTGTTGAAATATGAGTTTTCTGATGAATGTTTGTGATTGCTGAAGTGGTGATTGTACTTACAACATGTTTTTCCATATTAATTCGTTGCTGTTTTGAAAAGGCATACATGTCATGAAATTTCAAAATGAGCATCTTTTCATCATTATTATACAATATGCCATGATTGTATGTGTTGTTGTGAGATATATGCTATGTGCTTATTTGTTAATTTCGGTCGGTGACCCTTGCTATTATATTGTGGACTTTGGGCTTTGCCCTCAGATGATATCCAAACCCGTCTCACCGACGGTTATACTAACGACGGAGACGTCGTTAGTTTTCCCTGACCGTCGCGTATGGTGTATTCGTGGACGACGCAGAGGGGCAGGCAACTGGCTGAAGAAGAGACTTGTATGGGATACGGTGGAGACCGTGCTACTGTAGCTTAGTGCATGATCAGTCTAGACTTTTGTATAGGGTCTTGAGTTTTGGGAAATGTAATTTTATTTTGGGAATTAATGTACTACTTTTCCGCTGTATTATTCCGTACTCTGATATTTGGAAATGAATTGGTGAAAACTTTATTTTAATTCCCTAGACATTAATTTTGGAAAACTCATTTTAATTATTTATTAAACAAAAAAAAATACACTCGCGCTGTGTTGTAAACTCGGGGTGTTACAAAGTTATCTCCTAAAAAGTTACAATAACCACTGGTGCTTTTCCTTTCAAGTTTATCTCCAGCATAGTCAGAATCACAGTATCCACTCAGTTTGTATGTAAGAGTTTTCTTGTAGAACAAGATGAGGTTGGTAATGTCTTTTAGGCATCTAAGGATTCTCTTAACGGTAGTTAAATGGGATTTCCTAGGGTCAGACTGAAATCTAACACATACGCATACACTAAATATGATATCAAGTCTCGAAGCAGTGAGATAGAGTAGAGATCCTATCATTCCTCTGTAGGATTTTTTATCAACTTTTTGTCCTGAGTCATCCTTTTCAAGTGAGCAGGTAGGTTGCATTGGAGTAGCCATAGGTTTGCAATCACTCATCTGAAACTTCTTGAGAAGCTCTTTTGTATATTTTGATTGATGAATGTATATACATTTTTGACTTTGCTGAATTTGTATTCCTAGGAAGAACTTAAGTTCTCCCATCATACTCATTTGAAATTCGTGCTGCATTAATTCAGAAAATTCTGGCCACTGAAGCAAAAGTCTCAGTGTAGTCAATATCTCCTTGCTGACTGTAACCTTGTGCCACAAGTCTTGCCTTGTTTCTGACAACTTCACCTTTTTCATTTAGCTTATTCCTAAAGACCCACTTTGTTCCAACAATCCATACAATTTAGAAAATCTTTTGAGAGCTCATAATTCTTAAGTATTCAAAGTTCAAAGGTTTAAGTTCTAGAGAAGCACTTGCTCCAAGAGATATTTTCTAAGTGTTTTAATGTGAGAAATCAATTGTAACAAAATACTTAGTAGAAGCAAAACACAATTTGTTCCAAACTTGTGTAACCCACCCTAATAATGGCTTTAGTGTTCCTCAAACAATTTGTGGTTTTCAGGTTGTGTTAAGAAAACGTAACTTGTAGAGTCAAGGTGTTGTTGTCTTCAACAATCTGTGATTTTTAGGTTGTGTGGAGAAAACTTGACTTGTAGGGTCAAGATGTTTGTTTGCCTCAAAAAGTCTGTAGGTATCAGGTGGTTTTGAGAAGACTAACTTGTAGGGGCAGGTGTAATGTAATTCAAGGATTCGAGTTAGTGGTTAAATCCTTCTAAGTGAAGGGACTTGATGTAATTTCCAAGTTGGTACTAAACCAAGATAAATCTGATTGTGTCACATTACTTCTGCACTCTTTACTTTACCGTTGCCTCTAATTACTTAAGTCTGATTGCTACTGCATCTGTTTTAGTTAAAATCACCAACCCGAACCGGTTCTTGAATAAATAATTAAAAAGAATTCAACTTAAAAAAACACAATTCAACCCTTCTTCTTGTGTTTGCACCTTCATTCGAGACTATTATACCTAAATGCATTCCTAGAGTTTAGATTCAATAGATATTTATCCTAAATAAAGATCTAAAGAGTATTTTCCAATAGAACAGCAAATCAAATGTCAAATTATGAGTGATCAAGTCATAACAAGCATTAAGAACAAGGATAAACATTGATATTCGTGAGTAACTAGAATATATATAACTATAAATCAAAAGAGATACAAAAGAGTGTGATTGATTACATCTAACCCCAACAAAGAGAGATTTGGCTACTCATTGTCATGGTAGCTTTACAAGATCAAGACAAAAAAAAAACAAAGAAATCGGTCTTCAATGATTTCCAAGCTTTCTCTAATGGTTTTCTCTCATTTCCTAGTTCTCTCTTTCTATCTGCAACTCTCCCTTAAATGGCAGATGTTTCAGTTGTAAATAGTTTTCTGATAAGTGATATGTTGCTCAACGAACATCTAATTCATTTTGTGAGTGATAATGTTTCATGGTTAAGCAAATTCCAACTATCAAATCGTTTTTCATTTTGCAAAATTTAGAAAATTCACTATCTTGAAGTCGCATAGCAAGAAAATAGCTCGCTCAACGAATTCCATGAGCCTTGAACTTTGCAAATTTAGCATATTCACTGCCTTGAATGCATTTAATGTAAATGCATACATGTTTAAGGATGGACCGTCATTACATTCAACACTCATATCCAATTATGAGAGTTGGATCATGTTGACACATACAAATATACAAAAATAATAGCGTAGTTCAAATATAAGAGAATCAACGATATTTCGTTCGTTAGATGCGAATTGTGAGAAAACTGAAACATCTTTGATTAAAAAATCTTAGATGGTTATTTATAAAAATTTAGGTTAAATAAGTTTTTACTACATATATTTATAGACCTATATTTATAAATAAGTTTATTATTGACATATTTATAATATTGTAAAAAAAATTTCTATAAAAAATGAATTTAAAATTCAATTTCTAAATCTATATTATTATTACTTGTATCTTGGATTCATGATAGTTTAAAAAAATTATATTTAATTCATTTTAAATAAAAATAAATAAATTTTTATAAAAATATTTTTTATAATATTTTAAACATGCTTACAAAAAATCACGTTTATTTTCAGTTGAAATTAAAACTACTTACAGGAACTAAAAAATTTAATACTTTTTATAGAAACTAGAAGCAAAATTTCAAAAGTTTGTGACATACGTAATCCTAAATGTAAACTATGTGGGTTGACGTCGATGTTCTGGCCTGGCGTGTTTGAATGGCTTCAGCCCGTGAACCTCGCTTTAGAGACGTCGTTGCATGATTGGACTTTTTCTCACTTGAACTTGTTTGCCAAGCACTGATTATCTCTTTATTTTGGCTAGGTCCACAATCCATCTTTGCCACGTCAAAACGAGCTTGCTCTTTTATTTTATCATTAAATAAATTTTTTTTCTTACAAAATATTATTTCACTTTTAATCTTTATAAAAAAATTTCTTATCAGTCCTAAAAATATTCTCCATCTACATTTTTGGTCCTCGCTATAAAGTCAATTATGATTGACAAACAGAAAATGCTATGGCATTGTCACGAGGACCATTTTTTTTATGAGTTGGCACTTCTCAATGTAATAAAATAATGGTTATTTATTAATTTAAGCTAATATTATATTTATATAAAAAAATGGGATTTAGGAAACTCAAATCCCCAAATTAAACTGGCTTAATCATCTTCTTTAGGATCAAAGGTGCTCGCTTTCGTTTCTTCTGATTTCGGTTCTATAAATTCTCCATTATAAAAATATAAAGAAAACCTATCGTAAATTGGGGACAAATACATAAATATTATTTTATTAATTTGAGAGTGCATAAAAAAAGTCCACACAGCAGTTCCACGTCATTTTCGATTAGTCAAACATAATTGACTTCACGATGAGAACTATAATTGGAGATCGAGAAATTTTTTAGAAGTAAAATATGAAAACAAAATTTATACAAACTAAAACTTAAATAATGATATTTAATAAAAATTAAAAATTTATTTAATGTTTATTTTAATTTTGTTTAATTAAATTTGTCTTCTACACCTTCTAATATAACTAGGCCATAGCCTATGCCAAAACATGAAATTTACTAGTATATAGATCATATATAAAAATTTAACAATAATGTTTAATAATTTTCTATGTCATCAAGTTGCATTAAAATTAATATTATATATATAAATACAATATTAATGTTACTCTTGTTATATTTTAATAATATAAAAAAAATTAAAGATTAATGTCAAAATTTATATGAAAAATTTAATTGTAACTTTCAATTTTATAGTTGACTTTAAAAAATATTTATTTAATTTTAAATTAGTATCGTAATTTTTGATGAATCTGTGTTGGTGACAATTGCTGCAAGACTTTAATAGTGAAGTTGTTGATGAATATTATATGTAGCAAATTCCAAAGTGTGTTGTTATATTAGCCTTTAGGTTCGATTCGTCCCCACCAATCGGATGCAAATGAGATAACCAGCAAATCCCCTTCAGAGTACTTTGGAAAACCTTATCTTTCAATAGTATGTTACAAAAGAATGTTTCCTATTCTTCACTCATGCATTAGAGAAGAATATGATGACTTAGAATGTAAGAATGGGTAAGAAAAGGGGATGGCAATCTCCAAATTTTCGTTGTTGTTCTTTATTGTCTCATTCTGACCAAAGTGACACAATTTATAGAAAAATAATGTCACTTGAGAAAGAAATACAATTCTTAGTTCTGCCATTCCGTTTAGCGAAACGATATATACATATAGCGTTCAAATATTGATCAGATAGTTGCATTGATCTGGTGGCTGATCAGCGCTTCTTTTAGCGCATGATCAAGGTTCGAATCCATCAGTTGCGTGTTTTAAAAGTATTACGGATACATATATAAAACACAATCACTGAACCAACAACTAAATCATGTTGACTAAAATCATTTATACATACATATATCACCAATATTTTAGAAATATCTCACAATGTTGTCCTCCTTTAATAAATAAATTTATATATAACACAATAACTTAGATGAGAATATGTTACACTTGGATAACATAAATTAGTAAATACAATCACAAAAACATTTAAAATATGTTCTTTGTTTCCTTTCAACGTAACAAAATATTAACGTTTTTATTTCTTTCTAAAAACAAAGAGGCCCGAAGTCCGAATACTATTAGAAATTCAAAGATTTTATCCCATATCCCTAAATTTTACCTTTAACCCCACAATGCAAGAAAATGACGTTTTTGTCCTTATATAAAGCATAAAAGTTGAAATTTTTCACCATTCCATCATTTAACATTTCCGGTAAAAAGTGAGTAAATGTTTTCAAACTCAATCGAAAAAGTTTTAGTTCATGTCTATTTTGGAAAATTTTTTTCAAGTTTTTCGGTATTTCATGTCTATTCCAGAAAACTTTTTTCAAGTTGTCCGGTAGTTCATATTATATTCCGGAAAACATGAAAAACGAATTTGCCGGTTTTTATTTAATTTATTTAATTATGATTTTTTTACTAATTGTGATTTTTTCTTCTTATTTTCTAATTTTTAGTGGGCGCTGGTGCACGAGCTAGAGATGGAAAAATATACGAACATCACACGACGCTGATACTTCTTCATCATCCATGATGCATCCTCCGAAGAGGATTCGACCAACAGCATCGACGAGGAGAAGACGACGGATGATAGTAGAAGAAGATGACATGGGAGACCAGGATCATCTGGTTATCTTGAAGATTGATGTTACTATCCATCAGCAGGAGAATCCTCCTATAGTACATGAGGAGGAGGGAGAGAATATGGAGGATGGACATGATGGACCTGAGGGACCTAGTGAGCTGACACGGTATTTTGGAGGACCATATGATTTTTCCGTCCTTACACGATACCAACACCATGTTTCAGCTAGATTTTGGTTTCGTCAAGTATGTTAAATTAATTATAATTTATGGTGCATTAAAAACATTTTAATTAATTATTATTTTTGTTCTATATTTAATTTTAATGTCATATATTTTCTTTGTAGACAAGAGCAACTGATGCATAAAATTGTTGCGCATGGAAAGAAATTGCAACAATTTACGCCGCAGGTACTCCCGCGAGTCATTGAGAACTGGGTGAGTTTGTCGGGATTGGCATCATTACAACGGGGTAGTTTGAAGATGATTGACAACAACCATATTTCTGCATTTGTGGAAAGATGGCATTATGAGACATCATCATTTCACATGCCATTTGGTGAAATGACGGTTACTTTGGATGATGTTGCCAATCTTCTTGGATTGCATATCAGGGGTGAGTTCTACAGTCCACCAAATGTAGATAAACAAATGGCATGTAACCTTGCCATTACATTATTAGGAGCACATGCGGAAGAGATCTGGGAGGAGACCATAAAGACCAGAGGGAAGCACTATAGATTGGATTGGTTGAAGGAGGTATTCAGAAGGCAGTGTGCAGCAGAGTGATTTGACTGTGTTGGCAGGGCATATCTACTGAATTTAGTAGGGAGTACTATTTTCGAAGATAAGAGTCATACCCTTGTTTATGCGAAGTACCTTCCTTTATTCAAACATTTAGATGGTACAGATATATACGCATGAGGTACTGTTGCACTCTTAGTCTTTTATGACTACCTCTCGGATGCCTGCTGTTACAACACCAAACAGTTAGATGGATATATGTCGCTACTACAGGTATTAAATATTTATAATTATTTTATTTATTTTTAATTATTAATTTTTATGTTTATCATTAATTTATTCATTTTTATTTGCAACAATTTTGGATATACGAATATTTTCCAAATATTTGTAATAGAGGTGACCAGGGTGCTGATGTTGACTGCATTGCCCGAATGAATAGATAGAGCTACAAACAAGGCAATCACAAGATCTCTGAGTACAGACATATAATTGACGCACTAACACCTGTTGATGTCATGTGGAGACCATGGGAGAATCATAGGGATGTCATTCTCTTTGATGATATCATGATATACATTGGTCACCTCTAACTATGCAACATAGTAGTGGCGTATATGCCAGAGAGGTGTTTGAGATAGTTTGGATATATCCAACATATTCCACCACCACCACCGTCAGATCTTTCTAGATTATCTGATGCAAATGTGGAATGGATGGGATATGTGACTCCTGTCACCGAGATATATCACAGGATCCATCCAACTACATATCCATTCGAGTGTCAGGAAGGATATTTGGAGTGATTTTACCGGGTGTCTCATCAACTACTAGTGCAATCCGAAGGTGTACCCCAGGTCCCAAATTTTAGTGTGTCGACCACCGCAACATATGCTTCTAGTTCACAGTCATGTATTCTACAGCAGGTCAGTGATCTTATACAGTAGGGCTTGGATGTATGTAAGACCCTTAAATTTAATATTAATTTTGGAATTAATATTAAGGGTATTTTGGGGATATTTGTAAAATATTTAATATATGTATGTTTTGAGTGAATATATATATAAATATTTATTTTGGAAGATGAATTAAAATTATTGGATGAAGAATAAATTAATTTAATTACGAGTAATTAAATTAACGGACAATTAATTAAGGGATTAGCGGCTAATTGCGACGAGACGGGTAAAGTGCTGAAAATCAGACAAGTGTCGGGTGAGGTGGCACCACACAAGCCTATAAATAGGAGTGAGAAGGATGGTGAAATCAGAACACCATCCCTCCTTCCTCACTACCCATACTGCATGTAACAGTGCTGCATGTAACAGTACCCCTTTCCCTCCCATTCTGTTTGCTGTTTTCTGCTTTCCTCCATTTCCAGTTCACGATTTCAAAGAGAAGTTCCTCAAAAGTGCCATTACTTGAAAATCCAAGCACCAAAACACCAAACCCCCAGTACAAAAGTTGTTCCCCACACCATTACGGAGCTAAAGAACCCAGTTTCGTAGCAGCAAACGCAAGCTGCAGTTTCACCGATTTTGGCGCGAAAACAGGAACGACAGCAGAAACGAGAGAAGTAGCAGAACGCGCAACAAGGGTAAGGGCACCTTCCACTTTCTAGTTGCATTCTAGGACTGTAAATATATGTTTGAGGTGTGATTATATTTAGGTTTTTGTTTTGAAAAAGAAACTGTTTTACATGACATTTTGAAAGATGAAAGAAAATGCATTCTGTTGAGGTTTTAAAAATCTGCAACATGCTGTTTTGGGTGATGATTCCAATACTGTTTTGTTTATGGGGAAAGCTGAAAAATGCATTGCATGTTATTCTGAAGAGGAGTAAAAAGCATATTCATAAAACTGTTTTGAATATTGCAAAAATGCATTTTGTTGGTATTTTGCTGCTATGTGATGCTTACTGTTTGACTGAATGTGTTACTGTTGTTCTGATGTTTGAGAAAGTTGAAATGCTTGCGTGTTGTTTTGATGTTTGAGAAAAGCTGAATTTTTTGCATGTTGTTCTGATGTTTGAAAAAAACTGAAATGCTTGCATGATGTTCTGATGGTTTGAGAAAGCTGAAAATGCTTGTATGCTGTTTTGTTGATGCAAATCTGGTGTTGCTGATAATTTCAAAATAAAAAGGGGTTTAAAACTAATGAAAGTGTTTTCTTCTGGAAAATCTGGTTTGATGTAAAAGTCTGAGTTTTGTGGTTTAAAAGAGTGATAGTTTTGGAGTTGTGCTGATTTTTCAAAAGAAACAGTTTGAAATATGTTGAAGTCTCAGTAAAATTTCACTGATTTCGAAGGTGTATTCGAATACAACATGTGTGTATTCGAGTACAGCCTGTCAAGCTTCTGTTTTGCTTAAGTTTTCAAACTTGTATTGGAATACGAGCCCCTGTATTCGAATACAGAGGCAGGATTTTTGCTTCTAATGATTCTGGTGTGAATTATTCTGTTTTGCTTCTAATGATTCTAGTGTGAGTCATTATGTTTTGCTTCTGATGATTCTGGTGTGAATCATTCTGTTTTGCTTCTGATGATTCTGGTGTGAATCATTCTGTTTTGCTTATGACGATTCTGGTGTGAATCATTCTGTTTTGCTTCTAATGATTCTGGTGTGAATCATTCTATTTTGCTTCTAATGATTCTGGTGTGAATCATTCTGTTTTACTTCTGATGATTTTGGTGTGAATCATTCTGTTTTGCTTCTGATGATTCTGATTCAGGTTCTGTTCCTGATGTTCTGATGTTAATCATTCTGATTCTGGTTCTGTTTCTAATGTTCTGGTGTGGATGATTCTTATTCTGGTTCTGTTTCTGATGTTCTAATGTTAATCATTCTGATTCTGTTTCTGTTTCTGATGTTCTGGTGTCGATGATTCTGATTCTGGTTTTGTTCCTGATGTTTTGATGTTAATCATTCTGATTCTGCTTCTGTTTCTGATGTTCTGGTGTTGATGATTTTGATTCTGGTTCTTTTTTTGGCTTATGTATTCGACTACAAGCATGCTGTATTCGAATACAGAATGTTGAAATTACAGTTTCAGCTTCTGTATTCGAATACAAGGGATCTGTATTCGAATACAGATTCGAGTTTTCAGAAATTTCAAGTTTTCAACATTGTTTTGTGAACCCTACGTGTTGGGGAGTATTGGGAAGGTTTACGACGAATTAAAATGGAATATTTTGTGATAGTTTAAAGTGGGGGGTGATGAAGTTTTTGGGACTTTACTGATGTAGTGAAAAATGTTGATTTGTGTAATGAGACTGCCTCTGTATTCGACTACCAGGTGGGTTGTAGTCGAATATAGAGTGTTAATTCTGCACTGTTTTGGCTCCTGTATTGGAATACAGCTTTGTATTTTCCAGAAATCTCAGTTTTAAACATTGTTTTGTGAATTTTAAGAGTTTGGGGAACAATGGAAAGACTTGAGATGATTAAGTATGGAATTTGTGAGATAATGTGAATTGTTAATAATTGTTTGACTGTTTAATGATTGATGTGTTGATGATGATATTGATTATGTTGAGATGTTTTGAAATATGATGGGATGGCATGAATTTTTCTGATTTTGCATACTGTTTTCAGTGAAGAGAAAACACTGCATATTCATGCATTGCATAATCGGGTGGTGACCGCGATGGGCCACAGAGTTGATGCGGTGACCGTGATGGGCCGCGAAGTTAAGTAGTCTAACTCTAATCCATCTTTTAGTATCTTGGGTGAGTTGACATTACCTGCTTAATTTCCTCCATTGAATATGCACAAAATCTAGTGGAATTGGTTCACCCATCAATTTATATTGTGCTAATTCACAAGCACAAGGTAACCCGTATATTCTTTTGAGAGAGCACCCACATATATATTTTTCGGTACCCACCCACTCAACTTTCTCGTATTCTTCAGCAATACGTCTTTGAGCTTCTCTTGATACAAATGTATTCAATCTCTAATAGAATTGATTGTTGTGATCATGCTCTTTATCATAAAACTTTTTTGAAATGAACCCTTGATTTATTTATGTTGCAACCTTATCATGTTGTTCATAGCCTCCCAACGTTTACACATGTCACCCATGTTGTGTTCCAACACCAAATTTAGTTTCCAATGAGCTGACTTAACCTTATTATTAGATGTAAATTGTCACCATGGAGCAATCCAACAATATATAGTAAAATTACAAAATCAAAGTTTTGTAGTGAGATGTCATACCTATTAGTCGTTGTGATCCCTTAATGCATCACTCGATTTACCCATGCTTCAACAAACCTTTGCTTATGAGGAGTCAACCAAGTTTCTTTCACATAATCAACAAACACTTTATTATCGACACATGATTGCTCAAATATGTGCAAGCACATGATATACTCTTTTTCATCATTGCAATACATAATGTCTTTCCACATATTCAATACTAGCTCCTGTCTATCCTTTAAGACATATTGCTCGAACATTTTTTTCGATATGAAATCAACAAAGCAAATTAACAGCATGTGGAAATACAATACCAACTGCTTTCAATGAAGCAAGATCTCTATCTGTCACAATTACATGAGGAAAATTATTTTATGTAACAAACAGTTCTCTTAGCCTCTCTAATGCCCAACAAAATTTTTCTTCTCGCTCACATTCCAAATAAGCAAATCCAACTACACATGTCATCTATGTTGATGTCATACCAATAATTTCAAGTAATGGCATTATGTATTTATTAGTTTTGTAGGTGTTGTCCATTATCAACACAATAGGTAACAAATTCAACAACTTCACTGAATCTGGAATGGCCCAAAAAACATCTCTCATAACATTTGAGTGTTCCCACTTTCTATTCCAACACACATATTTTGTATCTTCAATTAACTTGAATAAATGTTGCATCTCTGTCTTATGACCTCTCACGTGCAATCGAGTCATACTCCTCTGTTTATATATTTGTGAGATCTGAGTAACATTGTTTTTATCTCGGTCTTGCAATAAGAGTAATATGTGTTAAGTCATATACATGTTTTTTCTCTTCTTCATCTAAACGTCCAACAAACGCATGTCCCTCCAAAGTATCAGGTAATTCATGGTTGTGAACTCCATAAATTATTTTAATTGTCCATCCTGAACTATCTTTTAATGGTTTTGATCTAAGCTTGAAAGGACAACCACATTTTTTTGTTGAACTTTGAGTTAAACTAACAACACCCTTGTATTTTCCTCCTTTGTCACAACCTAATATTAATTTATTTCTCCTCCTTCTCTCTCCTGTCTCTTTATCTAACCTTGTGATGATAACGATCACTTTGTATTTTATACCTATTTCTCTAGCCCAATTCACAACAGCTTCCCGTGTATCAAATATCTGAAATAAAATATAAAATAAATTATAATAATTAATCACAATAATAGATTTTGACAATATTAATATTAATTATAATTATTCATATCTGATCTATGTTAAAAACGTTGGTAGTATCGACACATGTTTTATCATATAATAGTAGCGGTTTATCCATATCTGTTAAAATTTATAAAAATAAGTAAAATAAAAAAAATTGGCGTGTACTGGAAAACTTGGGAAGAAGTTTTTCGGTAGTATTAATTTTTACGCTTCTGTACCGAAAAACTTGAAAAAAAATTTCCGGTAGAACCTTCTGTACCGGAAAACTTGAAAAAAAATTTCGGTAGAAACCTTCTGTAGCGAAAATCTTTTTGACATATTTTCCGATAACTTCCAGAAAACTTTTTTTTTCTGACCTATAAATCGCTCAATGGTAAAAAAAGTGAATTTCAGTTGGTAAAATAATAAAAAAAATCAATAGTATATTTGACATTTTTAAAAATTTGTGGAGGTATAAGTACAAATGTGGAGGTATGAGGTAAATTTTTCTAGAAATTCGTGATATACAGTGACAAATTTAAAGGAAAATTTAAATTTTACTTTATTTGATCAACCCATAAAATTAACTATAAACTTTAAAGATAATTTATCTCATGAAAATATTTTAATTTTTTACTTTTTTTAAATGTGTGTTTATTTTATTTAGATGAGATCTTTTTGAATTAAATTATTGTTATTATAATAAAATAAAATACTAATTAATAAAAATATATTTTTCAAAAATAATGAAAAAATATTTTATAACATTTTCATTATTTCTAGAAATATAGATAATTATCCACTTCAAAAGTCTTACATTTTTTTTTATCAATAACTAAAATTAACACAAACTATCCTGGATTGAATGCGTGAACACTAATTATAATTATTCTTAATTGAAAGGTGTAATAAATTATTTGACTCAAATGTTCGATCCATAATTTTTGTCTCCTATTTTTTTTCTCGCAATTTTGATATTTATTTATAAAATTTAAGACATTGTTCTCAATCCTCAATTTCGTTCTTAATATTGTCAATGTAACAAGTGAATAGGGTGCTCTCTAAGTTATCTCATATTTCTATAATAAAAAAAAAGTCATGTCATATTAAACTTATTTTTTAATTACTTAAAACATTTATAATAAAAACTAAATAAAATATTTAATTTAGTTTTTAAAAATAAAAGAAATAATAATAAACAAAAAATAAATTGACATTTAATGTAAAAAATAAGATAAAAGTCAGATTTAAAATGATGAAGAATCTTAACCCAGAAAAAACCCGAAATGCTTTGTGTTTCTTTCGCTTTGAGTTTTATCTCTTATTTGTTTCAACTGCTTTCTGCTCCCTCGTAGACAACACTTTTCTTTTGTATACACTCTTTCTCTCTTCAACTGTTTCTTCTTAACTCATTCTCAATTTTCGTAACTGTAATTCTCTTTTTTATTTATTTTTTTTTCTGCTTGTAATGGGTTTATTTCCTAGATCCGGTAGTTCTTCACTTTTATATGCTCACAACATATGAAGAGATGCCTCAAATCAGCAACTACTTTCTATTAAGAAGTTAGTTATACTTTATGTTAGGAAGTTAGTTAAGTTAATTTGTTCTAACTTGCTATAAATATATGTGTGTGTCAATGTACTATATACTTTATGTATAAATGTGTGCCAAAATATGTGCGTGTGCCAAGCAGTATAGAGGTTTATCTAATTTCTATAGGGATTCATAGAAATCAGAAAGAAGAGAGATTAAGGGGAAAACTGAAAGTGTATGTAAGTGAAACAAAGAAGCTTGTATTGCTGGATGCTTAACATCGGAAGATACAGAGTCACTACATAGAGAAAAACCTTAATCTTGTAATTTTATACTCATAGTGAATTGTTTTGCTTCCTTGCCCGTAGGTCTCAAGTAATTGAGACCGAACACTGTTATTCTTGTTCTTATCTTTTTTTAATTTCATTTTACATTGATAGTTAAAACTGCAGTTCAGCAGAAACAAATATCATTCCCGGTTTCAGTTCTGTAGGTCAAGAACGTTCTCCGTTTATGCAGAAGTAAAAAATGTTCTCCAATTCTGCATAAACAAAGAACGTTCTCCTTTTCTTTTCAAATCTGTTTTTTGCTTTTGTTGGTTATTCGTTGTTTTAGATCATATTATTGTTTCAATACAACCTTTTGTTTTTGGTTTTTAAGTTTGTAAAAGTGAAATCTTTTTGACCTTTTGGATCCTTCCTGTTTGATAAATGGATGTTATTTGAAAAATTGGGGATGAATGTAGCTTGGTGTATTTGCTGTCACTAATACGTTGTTCCAATTAGTAAACATTACTTCAACTGTAGATTGTTCTGTGTAAGTTATTAAGATATTCAACATTCTTAAGAGTTTTTTGGAATAATTTATTTTATTTCTTGTATGTATCAACAGTAAAGCTCAGAACAGCGTTTAAACCAAATTATTTGCAAACATATCATGTAGTACACGTGGCAATGCGAAGCTCAGAACAAAAGAATACGTTTTCTCGGAAGCTCACAATTATGCTTGGTCACCAAGGTTCACATTAACTACCAAACAAAAGCAGCCCTATATGAAAAGGATAGTGGTCCCATATATTATTTCCATGTGTAAATATCCACTTAGTGGAAAATGTAGTCAAACTCAAGATACATATATTATTAATTTAATTTCCTTGTTAGCCAAGAATATCGAATGCATACATGCCTATATATACAAAATAAACAAATCAACCAAATAAATCACATAATCCAAATATTGTATAGTTGTAGAGTGAGACACATAAGATGGTAGGAGTTGATCTTGCTGAAGTATATGTGTTGCGAAAGATGCATAGAGAAAAATTGAAGGAAAAGGAAGATACTAAGAGATCCAAGACAAGCACGATAATCGGATCTAAGGCCAATAGATCAAGTGGATGTTTCTTTTGGTTTTCTAAAAAGCTAAGAGGAACTACACGAATAAGAGACAACATCAATGAGAAATATGTGACAAAAGGGATTTTGGATCCAATCTTTAAAAAGCGTTGATGAGTTATTGATTGATAGCGTGATTGTAATATATAATGATTAATTAAGAATGTAATGTAATGTTTTATGTTTTGATGTTATTTGTATTCATCTTTACCACATTGATGAACTGATGAAGAAATGTTAGGTTTGTGTGCAGGTTTTGTAGGTTTAATTTTCATGAAATGTGTTGTACTTATCTTTAATTAATATCAACCTTGAGTGTCATATTTGCGCTCGACTTAAAGCAAAAACTGACATTTTGCTAAACGAATATTTGAAATGTTCAATTGTATACTAAATCTTCTAAAATTTTTCTAATACTTCTTGTGGACTACACAATCAATTGTTTTATACTTACACTATATTGTTGAACTTGATTGTTAGTCGAGTTATTGTGCTTATAGCTCCCAATCAATTCTACTGGACTACAATCACTTATAAGGACACTCTAGTGTAATTTATTTTCCTTAGTTTTTACACCTAAAAATAAATAATTTGTTAGATGAAGACAATAAACAACCGAATTTTGAGGTCGGCGAATCCTTTAGCCGAGGAAGGATCTTGTGTGCAAGAAACAGTCGAATATGAGTTAGTCGAATCTTTCTCAAGTTTACAAGAGTCCACAAAGCTCACAGAGACTTAACATGAGTCAAAGCTTAGTGTAACTAGATAATTTAGCAATTGCGCTCATCTTCCACATTTTTAGTGCCACTATTGATCAACAGGAGGCATGATTCTAGGGAAAAAGCATGCACATATATTACCAATGGGACATGCCAAAGAAATAGGAAAGACGAGTCTATTGTGGGGGCCACGAATTCCCTCAAATGACAGTTAACACGCATTACCTACGTAATTAGTCGAGCAAGACTGCATGTCAGTACGTCACGATTTATGGCCAATAAGTTTAGTTTTGTCTATAAAGACCAGTTCTTGTAATGTATCTAAACAAAATCAATCAAACAAGTATTTTACACATTATCTATCTTTTTATCAATTTACTTTACTTTATGCATATGTAGTTTAGTACCTTAAACACCAACACCAATTTTTATACTTTTTGCCTCCCCCACCCCCACACTCGACTAGTCAGGGAAAACTCGAATCCATTTTTTATTGGGTGTGAAATGTAAGTCTCCACCCCGCCTTTGATGAGGTACGGGTTTCCCTGCTTTGCACCCACACCCATTCATATATATAAAATAATAAATTTAAAAATCATATTTATTATAATTAATATAATAAATTAATTATTATTCTTATTTACAGTAATTTTACTAGCGAGACAGATTCTGATGGGTTGCGAGGTGGATATCACACCCCCAAATCTACCTTCGCCCCCGAGTTTCAATTTCGGGGAAAACCCGTACCCCACCTGTAACACCCCGAGTTTAAAATATAGCGCGAGTGTATTTTTTTTTTAAATCAATAATTAATTAAAATGATTTCCCAATTTATTACTTCAAAAGAATTGAAATAAAATTTCCTTTAATTCATTTCATAAAATAGTACGTCGTAGATTAATCGATGAACATAATAAAATAACTTCATCGTAATATCACTAAGTACTTAATTCTGGAAATTTAATAAATAAACATTAAGACATTTTCAAAAGATAATAATGTCATATCATTCCAAAAGAAAATATCAGAGTGCGGAATAGTTTAGCGGAAAAGTAGTACAATAATTTCCAAAATAAAACAAATTACATTTTCTAGCTCAAATCCTATACATCAAATCTAACCGATCATGCACTAAAGCTATAGTAGCATGGATTTCCTCCGCAACCCAAACAAGTCTCATCTGACTCCGCCGCTCGCCTCGATGTAACCTCCTTCTCCTCATCATACAGAGAGGGGTCAGTCTCGGTCGCTTCGGCGGTGCCGGAATCTTATAACAATCATCGGATATCCTAGACGGACCCGGAATATCAGCTGCTACTGGCTTCGGCTCTTCGTTCTTCTCTTCCGCCTCATAATCACGTACATCCCCACCAATCACCAGGTTATGAGTCACCACTCCTACGGTGGCCTCCGTCTCAACCCCTCTAGTTGGCTCCTCCGCATCATCAAAAATTCCATGCGCCTCCAATACCAAACGGGAAGGCACAAGAAAGTCAATCCTCGCATAGCTGTGCTCCACGTAGTGCACCACTCCATTGGTCCTACAGGTCCTCTTCAATCTCCCCGTGTACGTAGCCCTGCTTGAGATGGGGTCGTATACCCAAGCAGTAGGCACAGAACGATCAATGAAGTCGAGCGACGTTTCCGTCGTCTCGGGACTCACGGGTGTCATGGGTTTGAGGGGCATCTGAGGGCAAAGCCCAAATTCCACATATAATAGTAAAGGGTCACCGACCGAAATTGACAAATAAGCATATAGCCTTTATATCACAGAACAAATACACCCATGGTATAACATATGACAATGATGAAAAATAAAGATGCTCATTTTGAATTTTCATGACATGTATGCCTTTTCAAAACAGCAACCCATTAATATGAGAAATATGTTGTAAGTACAGCCAACACATCAGCAATCACAATCATTTATCAGAAATTCAGATTTCATAAAGTACTCACACACATCACTTTCCAATCATCATCACATAACCAATTTCGTGACCCACTGGTCAATCCCCGATGCAATATGTATATGCTCATGTATACAATTTCTTGGAATGACCAAGGTGTAGTCGCTCAACAGACCAGCACAATTTAAATATGTTTGACTTTAACGGCCCTCAAGACCAGGGTGCAATCGCTCAACAGATAAGCACCAGTGCAGTCGCTCAACAGACCAGCACTCGTGCAGTCACTCAACAGACCAGCACGTTTGACATATACTCAGGTACAATCGCTCAACAGACCAGCACTCGTGCAATCGCTCAATAGATCATCATGTGTTTTGCGCATTTTAGGGTACAATCGCTCAACAGATCAGTATCAGTGCAGTCGCTCAACAGACCAGCACTCGTGCAATCGCTCAACAGATCAGCACGTTTACGCATTACTCTGTGGCAATCGCAGGTACCACTTGACTATGCAATGCATGAATATGTAGTGTTTTCTCTTCACTGAAACAATATGCATTATCAGGAAATTTTAACCTTTCCATCATTTTTCAAAACATCTCAACACAATCAATATCATCATCATCACAACCATTATTAAACAGTCAAGCAATCATTAACACTTTACATTATCTCACAATTCCATTCTTAATTATCATAAGTCTTTCCCCCAACTCTTAAAATTCATACAACAGTGTTTAAAACTGAGTTTTCTGGAAAATACGAATCTGTATTCGAATGCAACTTCTCTGTATTCGAATACAGAAGCCAAAAATAGTGCAGAATTAACACTCTGTATTCGAATACAGCCTTCTTGTATTCGAATACAGAGGCTGTCACGGTGTAAAAATTAGTATTTTCACAACATCAGTAGGAGTCTCAAAAGCTTCATCATTACCACTTCAAATTATCACAAAACTCCATTTTAATTTGTCACATAACCTTTCCAAATACTCCCCAACACTTAAAGTTTATAAACAATGTTTAAAACTTTGATTTTCTGGAAAAACACAAATCTGTATTCGAATACAGACCCCTTGTATTCGAATACAGAAGCTGAAAACTGCAATTTCAACACTCTGTATTCGAATACAGCATACCTGTAGTCGAATATAGTAGACAGAACATGTGTAGATTCAGCATTTCCCCAACATCATTTAAGGTTTTCAAGAACTTCATCATCTTTTCTTCAAAACTATTTCAAAAACTCTATTTTAAATCATTTCAAACCTTTCCAATGTTTTCCAACCCTTTAAAGTTCCCATGGCAGTGTTTAAATCTTGATTTTCTGAAAAACACGAATCTGTATTCGAATACAGCTTCCTTGTATTCGAATACAGAAGCTAAAACTTGAGTTTCTGGAAAAAACACGAATCTGTATTCGAATACAGCTCCCTTGTATTCGAATACAGAAGCAAAAATTGTGAAAGTCAACATCCTGTATTCGAATACGAGACTGTCGTAGTTGAATACAGATGCGAATACAGTGTTAAAATTTCACTTCTGTATTCGAATACGACAGAGTCGTAGTCGAATACAGATGCTAAGTCAGAAGCAAAAATCCTTCCTCTGTATTCGAATACAGGGGCCCGTAGTCGAATACAAGTTTGAAAACTTGAGTAAAACAGAAGCTTGACAGGTTGTATTCGAATACACTCATGTTGTATTCGAATACACCTTTGAATTCAGTGAACTTTTCCTGAAAAACTACAACACATTTTCAATCTTTTTTCCTTTGAAAAACCAGCACAACCCCAAACAGATTCTGCCCTTCTTTTGAACCATAAAACTCAAGCATTTTCATCAATAACAATTGTTCCAGAAAAACACTTTCATCATTTAAAATCCATATTCTTTTGAAAACATCAGCAACACCAGATCATTCATCACAGTTTTGCTCAAACCATTCAAACAGAATGTCAACCACAGCAAAAGACATTTTTAACCATTTACATTATGATCATTTCTCAAAACACATGCAAAGCATTTCCAGCTTTCTCACACAAACAGGACAACATGCAAAGCATTTCAGCTTTCTCACACCATCAGAACAACATTAACACATTCAACCAAACAGTAACCATCACATAGCAGTAAGAAACCAACAGAATGCATTTTTTTCGCATTTTATACATCCAGCACCACAGTTTTAAAAATATGCAAGACATTTTTCAGTTTTCCCACACACAACACAAAACAACATTACTGCATTCAACCAAACAGCAACCATCACAGAATCATTACACATCAACAGAATGCATTTTCTTCATTTTTTTCAAAATGTGATTGCAAAAACATTTTTTTCTTTAAACAATGATGAAAACATCAATAATGTCATGATAGTTATGCATTTACAGCCCTAATGCAACTAGAAAGTGGAAGGTTCCCTTACCCTTGTTGTGTTTCTGCTACTTCTCACGTTTCTGTTTTCGTTCCCGTTTACGCGTAAAAAATCGGCGAAACTCCCGCTTGCGTTTGCTGCTACGAAAATTGGTTCTCTAGCTTCGGAATGATGAGGGGAACAACTTTTGTACTGGGGGTTTTCTGGTTTGGTGCTTAGATTTCCAATTAATGTCACTTTTGAGGAACTCCCTCTTTTTTTCTTTTGAACGGACTGGAACAGAAAACAGAATGGGAGGGAAGGGATACTGTTACATGCAGTATAGGCTGTGAGGGAGGAGGAATGGTGTTCTTATTTCACCCATCCTTATCACTCCTATTTATAGGCTTGTGTCGGTGCCACCTCACATGACACTTGTCTGATCCTCAGCACTTAACCAGTCTCGTCGCAATTAGCCGATAATCCCTTAATTAACTGTCTGTTAATTTAATTACTCGTAATTAAATTAATTTACTCTTCATTCAATAATCTTAATATATCTTCAAAAATAAATATATATATATATATATATATCTATTTACTCAAAACATACATATATTAAATATTTTACAAATATCCCCAAAATACACTTAATATTTCATCCACAATTTTAATTTAAAAATTAAGGGTCTTACACCACCCAATCAAAGCGGTGGGTTCTGGTGGGTACTCGCGTGTGCAGGTTGTGTTGCCATCCCTATTACCTAGTTGTGTATTATCAATCTATCTTTGATGCCTTAGTGTGTTTTAGTTATAGTAAAATGAGCTGAAATTTGCATGAAAGGTGGGAGCCCAAAGAAGCTAAAAAGGGGATGCAAAAGCACTTTTGTGGTGTATTAGCAATCTCTCTTAGACCCTTTATGGGCTGAATAGGATTCTCATGTTCTATAACCTACAAGCCTTTATGAGGAGACAAGGTTTTATGTGGAGAGAGTGACATTAATCGAGAGGTTACACTTTGGAGACAAGGAGTGAGATAAGATTAATGCAATTATTTCATTGCAGACATACAACCAATCTAAACCTCCCTTTCCATATTTGTATCACGCCCTCATATGAATAAAATAGAAGATTTTTGTTGAAAAAAGCACACGTTATGCATTTCGGATTCCTTACAAGTCTCTACTTAGTACTTTTTCCACCACTAACCCTAGGGGGTACCTAATGGAGAATGTTACATATATCAAGCTAACCTTCAATATGGACAAGTACATATGGCTAGGAAGCCACCTGAAGTAGTAGGGAAAATTGGAATGCATCTAGTATCACCTTATGGAAATACTCATCAGGATTGT
The DNA here is from genome assembly GCA_037974295.1 of Cicer cuneatum. Lineage (NCBI taxonomy): Eukaryota > Viridiplantae > Streptophyta > Magnoliopsida > Fabales > Fabaceae > Cicer > Cicer cuneatum. Next base: position 37,392,262 of record JBBPBO010000003.1, on the reverse strand, counting down.
CTAGGCAAGTTGTAGGGTATATGTCTTAACAGCTATGGGGTTGTTATCCAATTGGGTCAGCTAATTCCACAACACACCTATCACTACCACATGTACCTTCACCTAAGCTAGTGGGTTCAACTCTACCAAGATCAAACGTGAATTATACTGGCGAATAAACATAGATTGCTAATCCACTTTACCAACATAATACACCAATGGTTCTAAGGACTCTTGTAAGAAACATTGTGGAGCTTGACCAAGAGCAGCAAGGAGGGAATCTTCAACCTCAAGTTAAGTTTCAACATGGTCACTAGAACCCCGTAGACAGCATGTGGCGCTATCAAATTGTAGTTTAGGCCAGACCTCCAAAAAAGCAATTATTGGATCCTAACCTTATAGCCGACACTATCAAGAGGTATTTTGGAATTCAACTGAAGTCGATGTATAGGAAGCCCTATCTTGGGTGGGTGGACATATTGGTTCCTCTTCCTAGAGGATATAAACTCCAAATTTTTCTACCTTTTTCAAGGAATGTGGCAAATCAACAATGGAGTAGAATGGAAGGTTTACTATGTAGAGTGAGGAAGGGAACCAAAATGAATTTCACAAGCTAAAATTGTTCCATTTATCATTGACAAGAACAACTTTTACGTGTCATTCCTCTGTTTCCCACAAAACTCCATTTAGAACTGGGCAGACATGGAAAGGTGTTTCCATTACATATTTTACAGCCCTCATCCTGAAGTTACAATAGTCGATCTCATGAATTTGAAACAACAAGTGGATGAATCAACTGTTGACTTCATAGAATGTTTAGAAAAAACGCAAGTAAATGTTCAATTCAATATGCTGATATAGAGTATGCTTGAATGGCCATCAGTGGCATGCATCCTTATTTAAAGGATAAATTGGTTGGACAACCTTGCCATGATCTAAACGAAGTGCTTCTCAGGTTTTATGGATTGAGAAATTCATTCACGAAAAGGAAAAGAAGTGTGATAGCAAAGGGAGAGGCCTACACATTGTTTCTATAATTGACATGGAATAGTTTGATGATGATATGTTAATCAATTCCGTAACAGTCATATTTTTGGCTGAAATCCTGAAAGGGAAAAGCTATTATTGTCCTGCCTTAAGGCTTTCCAAAGGGAAAGATAATGTAACACCCCAATTTCTTATTATTATAATTTAATTATAAAATATAATGCACAACTATTATTATCTGTATGTTAACATGTGCGATAATTTCCTTTGTGTTTGTCCTATGTGTTCGCCCTAATGATTTATTTAAATTATTAATATTAATAATATTCAATTTTTTTTAAAATATATATATATATATATACATATATTTATATAAAAAGAAAATAAGAAATAAACGTGTGTGTTGCTACATTAGTCTATTAACTTAAGCACTGGTAGAGTGGGTTTATAATTGTAATAATAATAATAATAAGGGTCATGGACTAAGTGTATAGGTCTGATAATAAGCCTAATAACATACCTAATACTACTAGTACGTATAGATAGGTATATAAGTGAATGAACGAGGTTGTCGTGCATCCCGTGTCTCTGTTTCCCTGTTCTATTAGGAAGAAAAAAAATTGAATTGACTACTGCCCTATTGCATCAAGCCGCAACTCTTAATACCAAAATCATACATTGATTTCAAAGACTAAGCTGTTAGAGACAATGATTGGCGAAGACGCGACACATTACATCAACGGATCAGCTTCGTTGAGAAAAATCTTCAGCCAAGGTAACGGGTGAGATGAGGTTCGATATTATGAGTATAAAATGACATGAGATGAAAGGGAATATTGAAATTCTCAGATATTCATCTGGGGCTTACTACGTATGGTCGATCCTATTGAGTGATAATAATTAATTAATCATATATGAATGGTAATAGTGAGCACTAAAAATATTTTAGCAACCTATAGAATTGCTGTGAATTTATGTATATCAAGATTGCATGCTGTTTAGTTTTATGAACCTTATGCTGATTGTTATTGTATGAATGATATGTACTTGAGTGTTCTTGTAACTTGATTGAAATTATGATATTACTTGAATGTGCCACCTGTTTGATTTCTTATTATGTGATTGGACTATGTATTGTGAGTAGTGTAAACCAAATATTGGGGCTTTATTGTGATTGACTAATATATATATATATATATATATATATATATATATATATACATATAATGATAAATATTGTGAAGTACAACTGAAAATTATTGAGTTATGATAATCCAATAAGTATGAGATAGATGCTGTAATTTTGGAATGAGGATTATTTTGTCATCATATAGGGAGGGTTTGACAAACCTAGTGATTTGGGGAAGTACAACTGAATGAGCTTGATCGTGGAGGGCTACAATCGAACCGTAAGGTAAGATTGATAAACCTTGGGGGTACATCTAGTTGGGAATTCCTAAGTGGATTAGTGAGTTATTCCTAAGGCCAGGAGCTAGCGTGCAAAACAATAGTACCCCGACCATCACGTATATGTGTCTCGGGTTGAGTTGAGGGTGTTGGAACCAAGTTGGTTCTAAGTACTTAGGATTTTGATGTTTACAAAAGCACTTCATGTAATCTTATTTTGAACATTGAATTATTACATTAAATGCCACCAGAAAATGAAGTTTCCAGAGGTAGAAGATGAAGACACCAGATAATGCATCCAGAAGGTACCAGAGGATGCATCCTGAAATAACCAGAGGATATCTTTGCTGGCCCAGATCAGAAGGAAGCAAAGTCAGAAGGAGACCTGGACCAGACTATAAGAAAGCTTGCCAGAGGGAGACTTGATCCAAACAAGAAGGAATCATAAGTCAGAATTAGTCCAGAAGTTATTCTGACAGGAAGATGGCCTGACAGTGAAATGATAAACAGCCCAAACTTGATCCAGACTTAATCAGAGGATAAATTAATGGGTCTAGAACAAGAGAATGAATCCAGATTTGACCAAGACCAGAAGATAGCAAGCATGGTTCAAGGTATGAAACTAAGTCCAAACCAGAAGAAATGATGTCGAGATTTGATCCAGACCTGATCCAAATCAGAAGGTAAAATGTCTAGACTGAAATATTATTTGTCCAGAGTTAATTTTAGTTCAATCCAGACCAAGTCCGGAATTGGTCCAGATCAGAGGGAAGATATTCTAATCAATGGTTCAGATTTAAGTATATGGCCCAATGTTGGCCGAGATCAGAAGATCAGAGCATGGCCCAGTGTTGGCCGAAATCAGAAGGTCAGAATGTGTGGTCCAGCATTGGCCGAGATTAGAGGATCACAACAAATCAGTTTGCTAGACCAGGTTGGCCGAGATCAGACGATCAGAAGATCAGAAAGTGTGGTCCAGGGTTGGCCGAAATCATAGGATCACAACAGATCACTTAGTATGGTCCAGATGTGGACGAGAGCAGAAGATCAAAGGGTTCAGATTTAATCATGATGATAATCGGTGGAGATTTGATTAAATTTGATCAAAGTATTAAAAAAAAGATTTGATACAAAAATAAATTGAAGTCTTGTGGAATTTAGAAGCTATTGGCAGGAAGAAAGATTTGTTCCAGAATTAACTAAAGACATAATTGACCCAAGTTATTTATGAAAATAAATCTGGAGATAAAAAGATATGTTTTTTATTTATATGAAACCCGATTGGTCAGAGTATTTTTGCAAGAGAATCCAGCAAGATACAGCTCGAAATTCAGCTTGGAAGAGACCCTAATTCACATCAATAAAAGGAGGCTCAAGGTAGAATACTTAGCATCGAAAATCACAAAAGAGTCATACACTTCCAAAAGCAAACACTCAAGTTTTCAGTGAGGTTAATTGTGAGTTCCAGCTTTCCAGAAGCAAGCACTCATGTTATTTTCTTTCCCTTGTGTTAGATCTAAGTTGTTGAAGTAGAGTCTACAATCTGAGGGAGTCAGAAGGGGTAACAGATTACTTGGCAATTAGATTCAAGGTGTAACACCCCGAGTTTAAAATACAGCGCGGGTGTATTTTTTTTTCACATAAAATAAATCAATAAAAGAATTTTCCGAATTAATTCAAGGGAATAAAAATAAGATTTTCATTAGTTCATTTCAAAATAGGACACCCGGCCTGTGGCCACTAAACAGTATCAGAGTGCGGAAAAATACAGCGGAAAAAGTAATACATTAATTCCCAAAATAAAATTACATTTCCCAAAACTCAAGACCCTATACAAAAGTCTAGACTGATCATGCACTAAGCTATAGTAGCACGGTCTCCACCGTATCCTCTATAAGTCTCGTCTTCAGCCAACCGTCCGTCCCTCTGCGTTGTCCACGTAGACTCCGTATGTAAAGATCAGGGGAAACTAACGACGCTTCCGTCGTTTGTGTATCCGTCGGTAGGACGGGTTCGGGTAACATCTGAGGGCAAAGCCCAAAGTCCACAATATAATAGCAAGGGTCACCGACCGAAATTAACAAATAAGCACATAGCATATATCTCACAAAAACACATATATTCATGGCATATTGTATAATAATGATGAAAAGATGCTCATTTTGAAATTTCAAGACATGTATGCTTTTTCAAAACAGCAACGAATTAATATGGAAAAACATGTTGTAAGTACAATCACCACTTCAGCAATCACAAACATTCATCAGAAAACTCATGTTTCAACAAGTACTTACACACATCAATTTTCCAATCAACAATATCCAAAACGTGACCCACCGGTCAAACACCCGGATGCAATATGCATATGCTCATGTACTCAGCTTCTTGGAATTACCAAGGTGCAGTCACTCACAGACCAGCACAATTTAACGCCCCTCATGACCAGGGTGCTATCGCTCACAGATCAACACCAGTGCAGTCGCTCACAGACCAGCACTCGTGCAGTCGCTCACAGACCAGCACTCGTGCAGTCGCTCACAGACCAGCACGTTTGACATAAACCAAGGTACAATCGCTCAACAGATCAGTACCTAGTGCAGACGCTCAACAGTCTAGCACTCGTGCAATCGCTCAACAGATCAACACGTGGTTGCGCATTTCAGGGTACAGACGCTCAACAGTCCAGTACCAGTGCAGTCGCTCAACAGACCAGCACTTATATACCAAGGTACAATCGCTCAACAGATCAGTACCTAGTGCAGACGCTCAACAGTCCAGCACTCGTGCAATCGCTCAACAGATCAGCACGTGGTTGCGCATATTTGAATGGACCACCACAAACACGCGGCCATTCCGTAGCCCAGATAGAATGGACCACAACGAACACGCGGCCACTCTGAACCCGAATAGAGTGGACCACCACGAACACGCAGCCACTCTACAACCCATTACGGTTACTACATTCACGTGTATTAGCCTCTCACAGGCCAAATACACAGAAGTTAAATCCTCGCACGGATAGAATGGACCACCACGAACACGCGGCCATTCTGTAGCCCGGATAGAATGGACCACCACGAACACGCGGCCACTCTGAACCCGGATAGGGTGGACCACCACGAACACGCGGCCACTCTATAACCCACGGTTACTACTTAACTTCGCGGCCCATCACGGTCACCGCATCAACTCTGTGGCCCATCGCGGGTACCACCTGACTATGCAATGCATGAATATGTAGTGTTTTCTATCCACTGAAAACAGTATGCGACATCAATGAATTTCATGCATTTCCACCATTTCTCAAAATACCTCAACACAACCAATTTTATTATCAACTCATCAATGCTTAAACATTCAAGTAATCATTAACACTTTACATTATCACACAATTCCCTTCTTAATCATCACAAGTCTTTCCATTATTCCCCAAACTCTTAAAATTCACAAAACAGTGTTTAAAACTGAGTTTTCTGGAAAATACGAATCTGTATTCGAATACAGATCCCTTGTATTCAAATACAGAAGCTGAAACTAGTGAAAATCTGTAATTTTAACATTCTGTATTCGAATACAGCATGCCTGTAGTCGAATACAGAAGACAAAACCAGAATGATCAGCATCAGATCATCAGAAAACAGAACCAGAATCAGAAGGATTAACATCATAACATTAGAAACAGAATTAGAATCAGAATCATCAACACCAAAACATCAAAAACAGAACCAGAATGAATGATTAATATCAGAACATTAGGAAACAGAACCGTAATCAAAATCATCAACACCAGAACATCAGAAACAGAGCCAGAATGAATGATTAGTATCAGAACATCAGGAACAGAACTAGAATCAGAATTATCAACACCAGAATATCAGAAAATAGAAGCAGAATCAGAATGATTAACTTCAGAACATCAGAAACAGAACCAGAATCAGAATATCAGAAAACAGAACCAGAATAATCAACGTCAGAAATAGAACTAGAATGATCAACATCAGAACAGAACCAAAATGATCAACATCAGAAACAGAACCACAAGGATCAACATCAAAACAAACTAGAAGGATCAACATCAGAAACAGAACCAGAAGGATCAACATCAGAAATAGAACCAGATTGATCAACATCAGAAATAGTACCAGAATCAGAATCATCAGAAGCAAAATAGAATGATTCACACCAGAATCATCAGAAGTAAAACAGAATGACTCACACCAGAATCATCAGAAGCAAAACAGAATGACTCACACCAGAATCATCAGAAGCAAAACAGAATGACTCACACCAGAATCATCAGAAGCAAAACAGAATGACTCACCAGAATCATCAGAAGCAAAACAGAATGACTATTAGAATCATCAGAAGCAGAAACAAGATGATTATCAGAATCATCAGAAGCAAAAACAGGATGATTAATATCAGAATCATCAAAAGCAAAATAGAATGATTATCAGAATCATCAGAAGCAGAAACAAGATGATTATCAGAATCATCAGAAGCAGAAACAGGATGATTAATATCAGAATCATCATAAGCAAAACAGAATGATTATCAGAATCATCAAAACCAAAAACAAGATGATTATCAGAATCATCAGAAGCAGAAACATGATGATCAATATCAGAATCATCAGAAGCATAAACAGAATGATTGTCAGAATCATCAGAAGCAGAAACAAAATGATTATCAGAATCATCAGAAGTAAAACAGAATGATTCACACAGAACCATCAGAAGATGAATGTATTAGAGGATTCTTTGGACCATACTATTGTGAAGCCTGCCATGTGGAGAGTTGTTCCAGGCCATCAGTTGTCAAAAGCAAGAAGTAATCCAGAAGATAATTTGACCAGAACATGGCATGACAATCGAATTTTGAATAACCCAGACTTCGCCCAGAGTTCATCCAGAATTGATCAGAAGAAGCACAGAATGGTTCATGCCAGAATCACCAGAAGCAGAAACAACAGAATGATTCACATCAGAACCATCAGAAGCAGAAACAGACTGATTCACATCAGAATCATCAGAAGATGGTTAACATCAGAACCATCAGAAGCAGAAATAGAATGTTTCATATCAGAACCATCAGAAGCAGAAATAGAATGGTTCACATCAGAACCATCAGAAGCAGAAATAGACACAGAATGATCCACACAAGGATCATCAGCACCAGAAACAGAACAGAATGATCCACACAAGGATCATGAGAACCAGAAACAGAAACAGAATGATCCACACAAGGATCATCCAAACCAGAAACAGAATCATAATGATCCACGCAAGGATCATCAGAACCAGAAACAGAAACAGAATGATCCACACAAGGATGATCAGAACCAGAAACAGAAACAGAATGATCCACACAAGGATCATCAGAACCAGAAACAGAAACAGAATGATCCACACAAGGATCATCAGAACCAGAAACAGAAACAGAAATTCTTCTTCTGTATTCGACTACAGGGCTCGTAGTCGAATACAAGTTTGAAAACTTAAATAAAACAGAAATTTTACAGGTTGTAGTCGAATACACACATGTTGTATTCGAATACACCTTCGAAAACCAGTGAAAATCCTGAAATTTCAACTCTTTCCAAAACTGATTCTTTTAAAAATAAACAACCAACATCAAACAGATTCAACACTCTTTCCAGACAATACTTTCCTCATTAAAAAATCCCTTTTCTTTTTAAAACATCAACATCATCAGAATCACTCAAACAGAAACAGAATCAGGATCCAACCCCAATCATCCAGAACCAGAAAACAGAATGTTCACTCACCAGAATCATTCAGATTTTTGAAACCATCAGAACAAACATGCAAGCATCACAGCTTTCTCAAAACATCAAAATAACATGTATAGCATTTCAGCTTTTCAAACAAACATGCAAAGCATTTCAACTTTTACAATCATCAGAACATGACCAATGTTTTCAACCAAAACAGAAATCATCACACAACAGCAAAACACCAACATAATGCATTTTTGCATTTTTAAAACTATTTTCCAAAACAGTTTTATGAACATGTATTTTAACCATGTTTAAAATGACATGCAACCATTTTTCAGCTTTCACACATAAGCAAAACAGCATGTTATATCAGCAAAACAGCCAACAACATCCATCTCAAAATGATCACATATCAACAGAATGCATTCCTCATTTTTCAAAATGACATGCAAAACAGTTTTTCCTCTAAAACAGAAATGAAACCATACACATTTATGGCCCTAATGCAGCTAAAAGTTGGAAGGTGCCCTTACCCTTGTAGCGTGCTCTGCTATTTCTCTTGTTCCTGCTGCGTTCCCTTTTCTGCATCTAAAAACGGCGAAACTGTTCCCTGAGTTTGCTGCTGCAAAACTGGGTTCTTTATCTTCGTATTGAGGTGGGGATTAACTTTACTACTGGGGGTTTTGGTGTTTCAGTGTTTGGATGTTCCAGAAATGATGTTTTGAAGAGTTCCCTCTCTTCCCCTTTTATAATCGTGACTGGAATGGGAAGGCAGAAAACAACACACATGATGGAAGGGAAAAGTACTGTTACATGCAGCACTATTACATGAAGTATGGGAGGTATGGAGTTCTGATTTCTGCCCAGCCCTTCACGTGTACTTGCAGACTCACTTGAGTACCACCTCCTTTGAAACAATGATACAATAATGCTGGATTTTCCAGCTGGATTTCTCAGCACTTAATCCTTTTGCAATTAGCCACTAATCCTTAATTAATGGTCCGATTAATTTAATTACTCGAAATTAAATTAATTAACTCTTAATCCAATAAAATTAATTCATCATCCAAAATAAATATTTATATATATATATATATATATTCACTCAAAACATACATATATCAAATATTCCCAAAATACCCTTGACATTAATTCCATAAATTAATTCCAAATTTTAAGGGTCTTACACAAGGCGTTGTAATTCCTTCTACAATCTGGGGTTGTCAGATTGGTAGGAGAAGACTTGACTTAGGAAGTCAAGGTGCTGTATTCCTCAAGAGTCTAGGATTGTTAGACTGTTTGAGAAGACTGACGTGGAGGGTCAGTGGAACTTTTTTAATTCAAGGTTTGAATTAGTGAAATCCTACAAGGTAAAAGGACTGGACGTAGCCTCGTTAACGGTGAACCAGTATAAAATTCTGTGTTTTTATTTTTACTTTATATCAGCTGTTAACTCTATTTTATTCATACATCAAGTTTTGTTTTAAAACTGTAAAAACAGAAAAAGTATTCAAGTTAGTCAAACACAATTCAACCCCCCCTTCTCGTGTTTGCACCTTTAGAGGGAATCTATGAGGACTTGGCCATTCATGAATTGTCTGTCCACTCTTGTAGTGGCATAGTATCAGGCCTCCAAAACAAGCACTTCAGAGTAGAATGGTACCAAGTGATGAAGAAGTATAGATAATAGGACATGCATAACATTTTCTCCCTGTGACTGTTTTATTGTGATTGAATTAGATTAACCTTTGATATTATGTTCTGGAATGTTTCTCAGGTTTGTGTTAATTTGATTACTTACGTGTTCTTCTCGTTTACATTATACTGTTACATAATTTTGATACTCACTCCTCGTTGTTTGTGTTTGGCGTTTGTGATGGACGCAGACGAGCTACAAGCTGCAGGTAAAGATTAATACTCTCAGAGTGTAGGAAGTCGTCTCATCTTGAAGACTTTTATCATCTTCCTTCTGTTAATTTCATATTTGAACATCTTTTATTTTGGGAAATTTTGCTTTGATAGTGACATCGGGTTGGGACTACATTTATAATTATCAGTAACTTATGTACGTGTGCTTCGAAAAGAATTTAATTTGATCACTATTATGACTTTCGAATTGTTAAGTTAATGGAAACTTTAGATTATATGACTTGTCCATGATTAAGTGATACTTTTGCCTTAAAGAAATCGTTCAAAAGTTTTATTTATTTATTTATTTATATTTTATTATTTTTAAATTAAAATTTGAAGAAAAAAAAATTTTAAATAAATTTGAGATTTAGAGTGTCACAGATAATACTTCATCAAATATCAAGGTTGACTATAACTTTGACATCACTAAAGCTGACCAAATATTTAATTATCTGCTCAAGGATAAGTAAATACAACTATTAGATAGCCATAAACGTCAACCTAGGGACATCAATGTTAAAAAGTATTGCAAATGGCATAACTCTTACAACCACTCAACAACTAATTGTATCGTCTTACGCAAAGCTATTCAAAAGGCTATTAAAGAGTGCAGGTTCGAGTTATCCGAAAAAAGGATGGATGAGATAGCCATTAATACAAATCCCTTCCTAGTAATGAATATAGCCGTGGTATCATTTGATGAACAAACAAGGTTCAGCTCAAATGGAGGGATAAAAGATCAATGCGATAGGTGTGAAGGCCTAAGAAAATTGCAGTTGAGTCGAGGGCAAGCACCATATAGCCTAGAAGGATGTCAGCCTTCAAAAAATTGGGTACTCAAGTAACACCAGTGCATGGTAACCCTAAATCCAGAAAACCTCCTAAGGATAGCCGCCTTATTGGAGAATTATTTAATCACTACCTCTCGCAAAAAAGTTCCGATCAACTGAAGAATTCTCATGCAAATGTTGGGGGGCAAGTTCAGGTCGACATGTGTAATGATTGTCAGTTGACCTTGCTAGTGGTTGATGGAAAGACCATCCCAAAGAGAATGAAACATGTGGTCAAAGTAACAATAGAGAAATGGATGACTTCCCTTTAGGTAGTTTTCAAGGAAAATGGTGAATTGGTGGCACGGAGGATGAGGAAACCCCCTAACAAATATACCCAAGGAGCGGTGGATAGACAATATGGGAATAGGTCAATCCAAAAGATGAAGCATACTCTATACAGGTGATTGATAAGGTCTAGGGACATGGGTAGATGAATGTCTCTTCACTTAAAGTCTTGGAAGCTCTGGGTAAGGCATTCCTAGGATAGATAGTCATTGTTAATTTTGGCAAAACAAATTTGGAAATTCCATATACGAAAAATAAGAATGTGCAAGCATTTAAAGCATGTGAAATATTTGATTACATTGCTCTAGATTCCATGATGATCGATTCTCAATCCATGTCAACACTCTAGAAAGCAACCGATTTAAAAAATACGGTAGCTTCGTTTGATTTTTCCTACTCGTTGGGTGAGGCACTCAAGGATTATTTTCAATTCCATGGGGAATTAATTCTAGATACCTTGTTCTAGGAAGATACCGAAATCAATATGGCTCCCATAGACACTATATGTATAATATCTCTTGGATTTTGGAGGAAGGTATCTCAACTAAAAGAGCTAGAGGGAGATGGGTTCGTTGAAGATACTTGATGAAATGTCTTAACTACTAACAAGGAAGTCGAATGTATGTTCTTTCAGTAAACAACTATAGATATGGTGAAATATCTTAGGCCATTATTCATTAAAGCTACTATCAATAGTAAGGTGTTCAATTGATTCTTTGTTAATGGTGGGGCTATCCTCAATGTCTTGCCCATATTAACTTTGAAAAATCTAGGTAAAAGGATGAAGGATCTCGTCCCAACCAACATGAAGATGACAAAATTTATGGGAGAAATTTCAAGTGCTTTGGGGGTTCTCATAGCCGATTTCATCATAGGACCAAAGGAGATAAGATCAACCTTTTTTATCATAGATGGAAAACCTTTCTTTTTTGTAATACTGGGAAGAGACTAGATCCATACTAATGAATGTGTGCCTCCAATACTCCATCATAAATTTGTATTCTAGATTGGCTACAACGAAGAGACTGGAAAGAATTCGTTCTCGGTTAAGGTGAAGTTGTTTGAAGTAATGTTCTAATCACCTTATCTCATTCCTATAACGGTCCCACAAGAATACGAGGAAGGAGCATTGGAAGCATGCAACCTTACTCAACATTTTAAGTTCATAGCAAAAGTCGGCCTATGGCTTTTTGATGAAGTTCTTAATGATTAATCCCCCTCATGATTTGAAGGAATGCTTGGAGCTGAAGTCAAGGTTTCAAATGCTATGTTCTCAAAGGAAGATAGCAAAGATGAAATTGAAGAACCTAAGGTTCAACAGGGTTTAATTGGGGATTATGAACATCAAGCAGCAGAATCACCTACTCAAAGTAAACTCCCAACATTTAAGGCTCAAGATATGTTGATAGATATTAATATTTGGACTTCTAGAGGAACCAAGAATGATAGAGGTTAGTGGATTGTATTTTGAGGTTGAGTAAGATCAATTTGTGGATTTAATAAGGCAACATAAAGCTATCGTGAAATGTCTGGTTTACCTAGGGAACTAATCAAACACAAGTTCCTAATTAAAGAAGGATATAAGCCACACAAAAAACCTCTAAGAATTTGAGTGCATGTTTATCTTTCTAGACTTAGGTGTTAATGATTTGATGTCAAAACTATAATAGTTTAGAATTGATGTAATTATTTGTCCCTAAATAATCTACTCATGACAAGATGTTTTTAAACCAAAACAATTTCTCTAAATCATGATTTTTTTCCATTTCAAACATATGCAATTCGTGTCACTCAACAAGAAATTCAAATTACATTTTTTTAAAGCCAAGAATCATTTCTATAATGCGAAATTCGAATCATGCATACATGTAATTAGAAATACCTTATTTGTTAGTAATTAATTTGAATTACACTCCCAGGTAATTCAAATCACACTCTCAGGTAATTCAAATCAAAGTCTCAGGTAATTCGAATTATCATGCATGTCAATGAGTAATTCGATAAATATGCATAGGTAATTCAAATTACCTGATCAATCTTGAGTTTTTAGCATTATTGTCATTAAGTATTCTAATTACGCATATATGTAATTCAAATTATACTATTAAAGATGCATTTACAGGTATCTCCTAACAACCTAATTCATTATATGCTTTGCCTATATAAGCCATAACACTCATATTTTTCAACTTGAGTCTTCATTTCTTCTCCCAAGTTTTCTTCTCTCATTAATCTCTTTGAAAACTCTTAGAGTGCATTCATGAGATAGAATCAATTTTGAGAGGTACATTGTAAGAAATTCATTATTTAAAGGTTTTCAAATGTGAGATCAATTGGTAACCTAAAGAAAGAGATTGGGTAAGTCTTTTCACCTCAAAAGGGATTTTTTTGGGGAAAGATCAAGGTGAAGGCATGAAGACTAGTTTTTGTGGGATCACAAACTAGGGTTATAGGTTATCAAAATTGAAGGCTTTGAAGAATTAGGAGTGCTCAGTTCTTAAGCTAAGAGAACTTTTTGTAATAATTTCAACAAACACTTGGTGTTCAAATTTAATAAAGGAAGAAAACTATTCATCTTTGATGAGAGAACTAGATGTAGATCGCAACTAAGGATGAGGTGACTGAACCAATATAAATCTTAGTGTTATTTATCTTTCCCTTATCCTTATACATCCATTGATTGATTCGATCTTAGTTTGTGTAGTTTGAATAAGATAATTAATATTATTTGGTGAAGAATTTTCTAAACCTTTATATTTCTAGAGTTGTTAAAAAATTCAAAAGTTTCAAAAGTGGTTAAGAAAATTCTAATCAAAGAAAGGGAAAAAACCTTATTGGCTTACTTTAACAATTCTAAAAATTGTTTGAAAAACTCTTATGTATTAGAACATACTTTTGGTCAAATTTGTGAATTGGAACAAAAGAAGACTATTAATTTTGTGCAAAATTGTTAAGTAAAGAACTCACAAAGTATCCTATAAATTAATCACTTAGTTATAGTATACATTATGTTTAGTTTCTTATCTTCATTTGGTATTGAAATTACTTAAGTACTCAACCTACTAGTTTGTATACTGACTTGTCAAATAAGAAATTGCAAGATGGTACTCTAAATAAATTATACCATTGGTTATTTATATCTTTCTTAATTTGAAGTGTGTCATTTGCACTTATCCTTAAAGGTTTCTTCATACAAGCTAGATGGTCGGTCTCAGTAAAAATTCCAAACAAAGATGTAACTAATAAGGTGTTAAGATATCTTACCAGGGAATGGTAGCCAGAGGTGACCGCCATTAAAGAATCGCAAAATCTCAACACATTATGAATTACATCATCACTTTTTTGAAAAATGGAAGAGCACGAGCAAGAGCCCACGAGTCTTGATAATTACAAAGTGAAGGAAAAGAAGAAAGACAAAGATAATTGCTCTCAAGGCCTCTTCATCCAAGGCTTAAGTGGAGGAGCAACCGGAAAATAGTGATTGTGAAAATGATGCCTCAAGCGATGACGAAATGAACCTCTTTGTGAAACTAAACAATAATTATCTAAAACACAAGGGGGTTCAATATAGTGAAAAAATCTAGTGAAATTTAGAAGACCGAGTAAAAAGAAAGGACCAAACAAGAAAAAAGGAAATACAATTACTAGCATTGAGTGTGGTATAATAGGGAATATAAAGAACAGTTGTCCTAACCTTGTAAAGAAGAAAAGTAGACCTCCAAGTTAGCAAAACTCTAGTGGGAAGGGTCGAAGAGCATACATTGCTTGGGAGGAAGATGAGAAATACTCATATTGTTAGAATGAAATCACAAACCTATGTCTCATGGCTCATAATCATGATGAAGATGAGATAAGTTACTCTAACCTGAAGAATTTTACTTCATGTGAAGAACTATAAAATGTTTTCGATGAAATGCACGAGGAAGCAAAAAGGATTTTAATTGACATCACAAAGAAGGGTTAAACTTACTATGAAATCCAAAATTTTAAAGTTACAAAATGAATGAATACCCTTTCAAAATTCAAGCCACTCATGAAGAATCTCTAAAAGCAAATGTTTAAATTCAATTCTCCTTCATTTGTATGGAATTTTCAAGTTGTGAGAAATGCCTTAGTTCGTATAAGGAGATCTCATCTCTAAAAAGAAAACTAGAACAGTTCTCAAAGGAAAGTACATGATTTTCTATTTAAGAAAATGATTTTGGAAAACCTTATAAGAAACTTCTGAAAAATACGCATATTATAACAAAAATGATAAGCAAACCTCATTTCTTTTGTTAAATTTCATTATTATTGCAAAAATGGGCCACACTATAATGATAAGGGTACCCAAGCCAACGAAAGTTGGGGAACTCTTTAATTTGATTTTTTTGTAGATCATTATGATGTGTTTTAGGAACAAGTATTCTTTGTGTAGTAATTTCTTTTTGGTGCACATGACATCTCTATATACAAGACACTATGAAAATTTCCTTCTAATTATAATTTCTATCATCTCTATATACAAGGTGATAACTTTAGTTGATTGGTTTTTATTGATCTTTTTATGTATTGTATGCTCATTATGTTGGCTAATGTGTATTTCCATATCATGTATGGCACGGTTGTATGATCTTCCTTATAAGCTCTTATGTGAGTATAGTTATGTTGTATATTTGAATGATGCTATTTATCCTAGTTACTTTTGATTGATTGTTTTGATTTGGCCGATACATACATGATACTTCTAATTTGTAAGTTGTTTGAATCTTTTTGATAATGTAAAAGAAAGAGAATATAATTGAGCTCCTGTTTAGAAGCACACACAAATAGAGCAACTCATTGGATATTATTAAGTGAAATAAAGCTAGTTTTTTCATCATTAAAAAAGGAGAATACGTGAGTGCATGTTTATCTTTCAAGACTTGGTTTTTTTATTTGATGTCAAAACTACAAATTGATATAAATATGTGTCCATGAATAATCTACTAATACCAAAATGTTTTTAAACCAAAGCAATTTCTCTAAATAATGATTTTTCCCATTCTAACATATGCAACTCAAATCACCCAACAAGAAATTCGAATTACATGTTTTAGCTAATCAATTTTTAGGAATCATTTCTATAATGCGTAATTCGAATTAGCTAATCAAATTTCAGTAGTTATGTCATTAGCTAATTCTAATTACTCATATATGTAATTCGAATTACACTATTAAAATTGAATTATCAGTCTTAACAACCTAATTCGAATTACATTAGAGTAATTGAATTAGGCGCTAAAAATATATTATTTTAAGATTTTTGTCCATTATTTGCTTTGCCTATATAAGTCATAACACTCATTTTTTTCATTATTCCCTCATATTTTCAATTTGAACATTCATTTCTTCTCTCCAGCTTTCTTCTTTCATCAATCTCTTTGAAAACTGTAAGAATGCATTCATGATATAGAAACAATTTTGAGGGATATATTGTTAGGTTACATTGTAAAAAATTGGGTGTTTCAAGGTATTCAATTGTGGGATTAATTAGTAACCCTTAAGAAAATAATGGGTATCATATTTTCACCTCAAAAGGGGTTGTTCAACTTCAAGGTTGTTCATGCTTGGATTGGAGGCTCATCTCAAGACTAGTGAAATTGAAGGGTTTGAATTGTCAAAATCAAGGAGTTGGAGCAAGATCAAGGGAAAGTCTTAAAGACTAGTTTGTGTGGGATCACAAATTAGGGTTATTGGGTATCAAGATCAAAATTGAAGACTTTGAAGAATTAGGAATGCTAGGTTCTTAAGTTGAGGGAATTTTCGTGTAATCATTTCAACAAAAAAATTGGTGTACAAATTTAATAAATGAAAAAATCTCTCATCTTTGATGAGGGGAATTGACGTAGGCCACAAGCGAGGATGAGGTGAGTTAATAACTTAGTTGAAGTATACATTTTGTTTAATTTCTTATCGTCATTTAATATTGCAATTACTTGAGTACTAAACCTACTAGTTTGTATATTGACTTGTCAAATAAGAAATTGTAAATTGATTCGCTAAATGAATTATACCATTGGTTATTTGTATCTTTCTTAATTTGAAGTCTGTTGTATGCACTTATCATTAAAGGTTTCTTCATGCAATTGTTCAATAAGTGCATAGTTCAAAAGTATTTCAAAAACAATTATGCTACGCTTTTAAACTTGTTGTATCTATCTACCCCCTTTAGATACAAGGTTATGCAGACTAACATATACCAATGCTTGGACCCAAACCTCCAAATAAATTGTGAAACGACTAGCCAATGATGCATATGTTTGTTGATGTAGCTGTCTTACATGTCCCTCATGAAGAAAACAAGGAGGCTAATGAATTAGCTCAACAGGCGTTTGGATATATAGAAATGCCATCTGAACTTATTCATGAGGAATATCCTATAAAAGGATGCCTTCAAGTGGTTGATTCTTGGATGAAATAGTTAGTGGACTACGCAAAAGATCCTACAAGCTTAGCTGATTTCAAGTTGAAGCAAAAAGCACTTGGTTGAGGTAAGAAATTTATATAAGAAGGGATGCAATGGTGTTCTATTAAATTGTGTAGGAAAGAAAGAGTCTCTCAAAGTCTTGGTTGAGGTACATGAAGGACTTTGTGGATGCCACAGGGCTGCTCCCATAATGAAATGACTGATTTATCACCACGAATATTATGTGAAACATGTCAATTGTATCGACCTATACAAAAGGTACATATGCCAATTGTTTTCCGTATTATGAATGTACATAGATTGATGCAAAAACTAGATTTGAAACACTTGAGGTATTAAGCCTTGCGGGTGTGGCATACAATCTTGCAGTACGTTAATTACAATTGTTATCCTATATTTATGTGTGGATATGGATTTTCGATTTATGCAAAAAGCACTACGCCAAAAATGGCTTTTTACAGCGCACATTTTAAAGCGCTTAATAACTAAAAGCGCTGCTGTATAATATTTTAAAAATAACGGAGGATACAACAACGCTTTAATGACAAGCGCTTTAGAAAAAGCGCTGTTGTAGGGTCATGAAGGGTTTAGGATTTACAGAAAAGCACTGTTGTAGGGTCATAGTGATTTCACATAATGTTTACAGCGCTTTTAGAGCGCTTCGCATAAAAGTGCTGTAAAATATAGCGCTCTCATATAAAGTTTAGAGCGCTACATTTACAGCGCTTATGGATAAAAGCGCTGTAAAATATAGCGCCCACACACTATATTTACAACGCTTTTATGAGCGCTTTTTTAGAAAGCGCTGTAAATGTTGTAAATGTTTTCAAATTTAATTTTTGAAAGCCTTTTACAACGCTTATGGACATAAGCGCTATAAAATTACAAGCAACTATATATAAATAAATAAATAAAACATATTAAATACATTCTATCCCTTCGAACCCTATTACGAACTTTCCTCTCCTCTACTTTGCGCCCATTTTGCTGAGTGATTGTTGTCTCAAGTACTGTATTAATTTATTAATTTGTTATTGTCTCTAAAACTGATAAACTGTTACCTGATAAACCATGCATATAAAACTTTAGATGATAAATTTGTTCTGTTTTTAAATTTGTTCGATCTGTTCTGTTTTGAAATCAGACTTGTATGCATGACCTTGGACCTTGGTTTCCATTTTCCAATATTAGTCTATATATACTATAGATTTGTATGATGTTATAGATTGATAAATTTGTGTAACACTGCATTCATATATACTGCATTCATAAATTCTTACATGATAAATCATATAAAATATGTTCTGTCATGTTTTGATAAATTTGTTATATATTTATTTGTTCTTACTGCATTCATATAGGTCATATAATTAAAATGGACCGGAAATGGATGTCTGCCAATCGATTGTCAAAAGAGTATGAAAATGAAGTGAAGGAGTTTGTTGAATTTGCAGTGAAGAATGCAAAAGACCCAAATCGAATCACTTGTCCTTGTTTAAAATGTTGTTTTGGAAAACGCGTTAGAGCAGATGAATTTGAAGGACATTTAGTATGACATAGAATTGATAAAAGCTATACATGTTGGATAAAACATGGTGAGAAAAAAAAGAGAACACTTATTTTGACAGTGATGCGACATATGATTCAAATGATTATTTCGACACAGATACATATGAGCAGGAACGAGTTGAAGATATTGCAAAAGCAGTTGAAGAAGATCTTCGGGATTGTCCTAAAATGTTTGAGAGTTTGTTGAGTGATGCAGAGAAACCATTATATAATGGCTATACTAAATTCACAAGACTTTCGGCGATATTAAAGTTGTACAACTTAAAAGCGATAAATGGATGGTCTGATAAAAGCTTCACAGAATTATTAACACTCCTAAAAGATATGTTGCCAGATGATAATGAACTTCCCAGTCGAACCTACGAGGCTAAACGAATTTTGTGCAATATTGGCATGGGTTACGAAACGATTCATGCGTGTCCTAACGATTGCATTTTATTTCGAAAAGAATATGAATTACTAAAGGCGTGTCTGAAATGCAATATCTCTCGATATAAGAAGAAAGAATCTAATCCAGCAAAAGTCGTGTGGTATTTTCCTGTAATACCAAGATTTAGGTGAATTTATCGCAGTGAAGAAGATTCAAAACACCTTACATGGCATGCAGATGAAAGAATTAGAGATGGAAAGTTACGACACCCTGCAGATTCTCCACAATGGGCAAAAATTGATCACGAGTATCCTGATTTCCGTAGAGAATCAAGAAATCTACGACTTGCACTTTCTATTGATGGAATGAATCCACATGGTCTTCAAAGCATATCACACAACACGTGGCCTGTGATTTTGTTGATTTATAACCTACCTCCATGGTTATGTATGAAGCGCAAGTTTATGATATTGTCTCTGTTAATTTCTGGACCCAAACAACCGGGGAATGATATCGACATTTACTTGGCTCCTTTAATTGAGGATTTAAAAAAGTTATGGGAGTCAGGTGTGAAAGTTTATGATGGGTATAAGAAAGAATGTTTCAATTTGAGGGCTATGTTGTTCGACACAATTAATGATTTTCCAGCATATGGTAATTTATCAGGGTATAGCATTAAAGCTCAGTGTGCATGTCCTATATGTGAAGAGAGTACAGATTGGATGCGGTTGAAACATTGTAAGAAGAACGTCTTTCTTAGACATCGTAGATTTTTACCTTTTAGTCATCATTATCGTGGGTGGATAAATGCATTCAATGGAAAATCTGAGGAAGGTACTGCTCCAAAAGCACCGATTGGATATCAAATATTGGAAAAAGTACAAGGTTTGACCAATAAATTTGGCAAACCATTTGCGGGAGAGCTTGTCAAAACTGGGTGGAAGAAAAAGTCAATTTTCTTTGAATTGCCATATTGGAAGTCATTGTATATAAGACATTTTCTCGATGTGATGCATATCGAAAAAAATGACTTTGATAGTGTTATTGGTACATTACTCAGTATTCCGGGAAAGTCTAAGAATGGCATCAATGCAAGATTGGATTTGGTCGATATGGGAATAAGAAATGAATTGGGTCCCGTAAAGAAAGGAAATCGCACATATCTACCTCCAGGCGCTCATACTATATCTAGAAAGGAAAAAATTGTTTTGTGTAAATTTCTACCCGAAGTTAAAGTTCCAGAAGGATACAGTTCAAACATAAAAAATTCAATTTGTATGAAAGACCTCAAGTTAAAAGGTTTGAGGACTCATGATTGTCATGTTCTAATGGAGCATTTGCTACCAATAGGTATACGTTCCATTTTACCTGAAAAAGTTCGACGAACCATAACTAAATTATGTTTCTTCTTCAGGGAAATTTGTAGTAAAGTGATCGATTCTCAGAAATTACCGACATTGCAGATGGAAATTGTTGTTACTTTGTGTGAGCTTGAAATGTATTTCCCACCCTCATTTTTTGATATAATGGTTCACCTTACTGTTCATCTTGTTAAGGAGACACAACTTTGTGGGCCAGCTTACATGAGATGGATGTATCCGATAGAACGATATATGAAAATATTAACAGGGTGCGTAAAAAGTAGAAGTCGACTAGAAGGATGTATTGTTGAACGGTACATTGTCGAAGAAGCTGCTAAATTTTGTACTGAATATCTATCAAATGTTGAATCCATAGGACTTCCTATGTCTCGTCATTCGTGAAGAATAACAGGAGAAGGGATAATTGGAAAAAGAGTAATGACTATATCAAGAACAGAATGGGAGCAGGCACAATTGTATGTTCTGCACAATGATGATGAGGTTCAACCGTATGTTACAATACACATGGATCAGTTATCTAGTTTGAACATGAATAGGAATAAAAATTGGATAACACGAGAGCACAATCGAAGTTTTATCCCTTGGCTAAAAAATCACATTAGCTCAAAGTTTGATATAGACCCCGCTTCAATTTCAGAGAGATTGAGGTGGCTAGCAAATGGCCCGAGTTTACATGTGTTTTCTTACACCAGTTATGTAATTAATGGTTATACATTTTATACCACAAAACAAGATGATCAAACCACTATGCAAAATAGCGGAGTCACTCGAGTAGCTGAAGCGATGCATATCTCAAGTGCAAAAGACAAAAACCCAATATTTGCAAATCTATCATATTTTGGGGTTATCAAGCACATATGGAGTTGGATTACACAATGTTTCGTGTTTCCATCTTTGGTTGCAAGTGGGTCGATAATAATAATGGCGTTCGGATTGATGAGTCAGGGTTCTTGCTTATTGATTTTAGGAGGGTGGGATACAAAGATGAACCTATTATTTTAGCGCCGCAAGCTCAACAAGTGTTTTATATCACTGATCCTCCTGATGATAAATGGTCTGTTGTCCTATCGACTAATAAAATAAGTGATGATAACAACAACGTTGAAGATATTGGTAATGATATTTTCTTGGCGACATCACAACCATGTGAAATTTATTCAACTGATGATGGTTTATATCTTAGAGATGATCATGATGAGGGAATTTGGATTAATCCATCGTTGATCGTTAGTTAATGGACAAACAAATGTGAATCCCACCGGGAAAAGAAGAAGGGAATCTTAAGTGTGTTTATGTGTTTTATATAAGTCATGTAATGATCTGTACTCATTGTGTAAAATTTCATGTAATAACTTGACCTGCCAGAACTGATCAGTATTTGATTTTATGCTTATATAATTCATCATATAATTTTTTAAATTATATTATTTAATTATTTTAGAGATTACAATTTGATAAATTTTTTAACTATAATCTAAACTCATCATATAAGTTGATATGAACAATATTTGGATATTATATCACAAGTACTGTAAAATGCAAAATAAAATACAAGTACAATTAAAATACAAGTACATTTACAGCGCTTTTGCCCACAAGCGCTGTAAATGGTGTAAAAAAATCACAATTACAAGAGACACAACAGTTACAGTGCCAGAGGATGCATCCAGAGGATACACCTCCAAAGGATACACGTCCTGATGATACCAGAGGATGTCACCAGAGGATACACCTCCAGATGATACAGCGGAGGATACACCTCCAGTTGATACCTGAGGATACACCTGCAGAGGATATCAGAGGATGTCATCAAAGGCAAACATCAGAGGATAGCATCAAAGGGAAGGAAAAATAACATCATCAGAGGATATGACATTAGTCCAGACTTGGTCCATATTAAAATATCAAATGTCCAGATTTACAACGCTTATGTATAAAACATTTACAACTACAAAACATTTACAAGTACAAAACATTTACTGCGCTTTTGCCCATAAGCACTGTAAATGGTTTCAAAAAAATAAATTACAAGTACAAAATATTTACAACGCTTATGGGAAAAAGCGTTGTAAAAGGCAACATAAAATACAAGTATTTACAGCGCTTATGGATAAAAAGCGCTGTAAAATGCTCATATAGCGTCTTTTATATAGTGTGTATATAAGCGCTGTAAAATACTATATAAGGCGCTTTTTATATAATCTTTTAAAGCGATCTTTGTAAAAAGCGTTGTAAAAGGGTTTTTTTATTATATTATGTAAACTAATAATATAAGAAACCGTCTCTTCATTTTCTTCTTCATTACGTATATTCTCATCCCTTACGAACTTGGCAGTGTGAAACCCTTATCATTACGTACTCTCTATACGAACCCTTCTCCCTAGTGCAAACCCTTCTCTCTGTCCATATTCATTACGTATGTACTATCTGTTTTCATCATTCTCCATTTTCACTATGTTATATCCATACGACCATAAAGGTTTTTAAGGTGCTTTTTGTTCAATTTTTTATAGCGCTTTGTGGAACCCTAGTGATATCGTGTCGTTGCACAAGAGATTTCTATTTGTATTTATGCGACGTCGTAACCCTAAACTATAGTGAGTATTGTTATTCATATCTCGTTGCCACTAAACTTATAGTCCATGTTGTATTTATTCAATCTGTTGTTGTCACTAAACTGCATGTTGAACTTATACTCATGTTAAACTTATACTATGTGAAATGTGTAGATAAATGGATTCCAACAACGATTTAGGTCGTCAAAATGAGGAAGTTGTAAACACTGAAGTTGTAAACAATGAAGCTGTCAATGCTAAAGGCTATGAAGGCGAAGTGAAGCGTGGGGCAACTATAATACAAAAAGTCATTATAGCAAGAAGTACTGGAATAAAATTTGAGGTATATATACTATACTTTTGTTTAGATTTTTTTCTTTGTTTGTTTTTTGAAAGCAATCACTTACACTATAGCTATGAGTTTATTAGGTGGGATGGAATGAAAGTGGCCAGCCGATTGAGCCCAACAGTTCAATGATGGTAAGCTACATCAGTGGTGTTGTCCGCCAAAATATCTCAATAACAATCGATGACTGGAGAGACAAAGCATTGAGGGATGCTAAAGACATACTGTGGAGTGATGTACAAGTAATTAACTTTTTTACTCCACTTTTTTGTTACTTAATTATAATTTTTTTCCATTGAAATACTTTTATTCAAACTTTTATTTATTTGGTTTTCAGAGCGCTTTTAACATTGACGATGTGCGTAAAAATTACATACTTAGAGTTGCGGGTAAAATTCACAGAGGATTTAGATCCCATCTATCGAATTGTTACTTGAGATACAAGCAAGGAAATGTGAATGTTGAAGCTCCAAACATTTACAAACATTCCATAACACATGAAGAGTGGACCTCTTTTGTTGCTAAACGCTAAGACCCCGCATTTGTGGTAATATTTATTTTATTAGTATGTGTGTTTTATTCATATTCATATCTTATATTTTTTACACGATTGTTATTTTTTTATTTATATATAGAATATAAGTACAGAAAATTAGGTGAGTGCAAAAAACCTAGTGCATCCATACAAAAGATTGTGTATGGGGTATGCGCGTTTAGAGCAAAAAATTGTAAGTAAACATCACTTTTATACATTGTGTTAGCTAGATTATAAACTATAGTTTATAATTAATATTTTGTTTATGTCTTAATGAACAGCTGCAAGAGACAAAATACGATCAACCATTGGGTCATCATATCTTGTGGAAGGAGGCTTGCGTAAATAGGGATGGAATAGTGGCAACGAAAATGTTCAACAAGTTGTCCAACAATGTGTAAGTATATATCACTTTCATATTTTTTAATATTGTCTTTTAAAAATGATATTGAACTTATCTTTTTAATACTACATGTATTTTAGGAAAACTTGGAACAAAGTCTTGAAAATCAAGATGAAAATAAAGAAGTTAGCTGCAGAGACATTCTCGGCAAGGTATTCAATGTTCCTGAATATTCTGGCCGTGTGAGGGGTAAGGGATTTGGCGTGACTCCCAAAAGTTATTTTTCACATGAGAAGCACACAAATCCCTCGAATCATCAAGTATCAGAAGCGCTGAAAACCCTTTTGGAGCAAGTTGCGTACTTGGTTAAAAAAGATAAGGAAAAGCAACTTCAACGTGAAATGCAAATAAGTGAAGATGGAAGTTGCAACATTAATCGTAAAAGTCTATCAAAGGTAATTAATTACTTAACGAAATAAGAAATTCATTCAACCTAACTGTTTTACATACTTATGTATTAACTGTTGATTTAATTTAGGGGGTTTCACGTTGCTGCTTATACTTGTCTTCCCCTACCCGCATGGTTGGGAAAGGAACATTGTACAATACTTTGGGAGAAGTATTGCACACCAAAGATGTCCCTGTCGGCCATGTTAAAGTTTCACCTGTGTTAGCTTTAGAACCACTTGCACCGTTGCCTATCCCCGACAACGACAGAGATATGAAACTTTTGGGAGACGCAATAGGTAGCTATGTAGCATGGCCGAAACATCTTGTTGGCACTGATCAGGAGGTATGTTTTAATTACTATGTATGTTTAGTTGTATGATTATGATTGATTATATGTAATTGCTGATTTTTCTACTTTTATATTTCACATTTATTTAGATTGTTGCTAAAGGGAATGATGATAAGATCCCTCGCAACGAGTCTGTTACTTCGCCATAAAAGGCACCAGAAAAGGTTTGACATATACATCAATTCATGTATACGAAATGATTAGCTTACTATAATAACTAACAAACTGATCAACCTCATTTTTTTCAGATTCAATCAAAAAATAAACCCGCTGCACCGCAGGTGCAGGTTCGTGGTAAAAATAAACCTTCCAAAATCCAAAAACTAGATCTAGGAAAATCAGTTTCTTTTCCTAAAATAAGTCAACCATGCCTTACTCGATTTGGTGAGTGTCTTGACAAAGCAACAAAGATGAATATGAAGAGCAACAATGATACACGTGTGCTAAACATGGAAAAAAGTATATTCGGAGAAGAGTATTTAGAACTACTTGGCAAAGAGCAAATATACGAACTTCTCAATCATAAAGAGCTAAGTGCTACTGTAATCAGCATATACATCAGGTAATTTAAATACTTTATTTAAGATATAAAATATTACCTTTTAATTGCATCACTGCCACATTAATTTATTGATATTATAATTTAATTTTATATTTGAAGGTTTTTGTACGAGAAGTTGGTATGCGAGCGGAAATTGTCAAGTAGAGTTTCATTCTTATCTCCGCATAAACTATCAATGTTTAAACTCGATCTAGAAAATGTAAATAAATATGTAGTTGATAAGCTTATAGGAAATAAAGAGAAGGACAAGATGTTTCTGGCACCATACAACTCAGGGTACGTAATTAGATACTTTATCTATATATTTTTTAATTTATGATATTATGAGTTGTGTAAACAAATTTGCCAACCAAATTTGTGTTGTTGTATGCAACATTGGGTGTTGTTTGCCATAAATGCGACTTCTGAAATTGTATATTATTTAGACCCATTGCACGGTCATTTCAACAATCACCCTGATATAAAGAACATCTTCGACACATAAGTAATATTCATTTATTTCTTACATATATAAATAATGTGTTTGGTCATTGAATAATAATCACATTTATTTGATAGTGCTCTGCAAGTTTTCCGCGCTCAAAGGGGTGCTTCAGTGTCGAAGAATAAGTCGAACAACATCACATGACTTCCAGTAAAGGTTATAGAACTTAATTATATGCCTTTAAATTTTCATTTACAATATCAATCATAAATATTTATTGGTGTACATGTTTTATTTTATAGTGTTAACGTCAAACTAACAACATAGACTGCGGATACTATATAATGTGGTTCATGAAGGAGATTGTTGATCTGAATTAACATATAATTCCGAAAACGGTACGTTATTTTCATTATATTTTGATTTTCATATATAAACTATATATATGTGAATATATTTGATTCTAACTTATTTTTCTTCAGTATTTTGACAACTTCAACCCAACTTACTCTGAAAATGATCACAAAGAACTGAAAGAAGAATGGTGCTAGTTTGTTCTCGAAATGAACATTATATAATTTGTAATTAATTTGTTGACTGTCATGATGTAATTTGTTCTGTGAATATGTAATTCATACTGTGAATATGTTGAATGTAATTTGTTTTGATAATATATGTAATTCATTCTATAATTTGTTGTAATTTGTTGCTGTGAAACACTTGTAATTGATATTGTTGAATGTGAATAAGAATTTGTTGTTGTGATGTGAATTTTAATGTTGAAAAGAAGAATCTGAATGTGATATTTAATGTTCATAATATATAATAAAAAAGACAGCGCTTCTTTAAAAAATGCCATAAAAAATTCATTTACAAAGCTTTTTAAAACGATCTACAGCGCCTTTTACAACGCTTTTTCTGAAAAAGCGCTGTAAATCCAATATAAGAAGTGTTTACATATGGACCTATTACAGTGCTTGTTTAAAAAAGCGCTGTAAATCCAATATAAGAAGCCTTTACATATGGACCTATTACAGTGCTTGTTTGAAAAAGTGCTGTAAATCCAATATAAGAAGCGCACTTCTTATATGGACATATTACAACGCTTTTTTGAAAAAGCGTTGTAAATCCAATATAAGAAGCGCGCTTCTTATATGGAACTGTTACAGCTATAAATCCAATATAAGAAACGCGCTTCTTATATTGACCTATTACAGCGCTATTTTTAAAACGCGCTGTAAATTCAATATAAGAAGCGCGCTTCTTATATTAGCTGGATTTACAATGCTTGTTTACAGCATTTTTTTGTATTTTCAATAGCGCTGTTGTATCCTTTTACAGTACTAGATACTAGAGCGCTTAAAAGCGCTGTAAAGGGCTTAAAAAAAGTGGTGTAAAGGGTTTAAAAAAAACGCTGTAAAAGACAATTTTTAACATAGTAAAGTAGTTTTTGAAACATGTGTGGCATAGAATCTTGCATTGGAAGAACAACATAAATAGCCTTGCGTGTGTTAATGAACATTGTGATGTATTAATTGATTAGCTAGTGGTTGTCCTTATTATGTATGAAATTTTGACACGTGTGTAAAAATATGTAAATAATTTATTGATTTTTTTGTAAAACAAACTTAGGATGAGGAGATGTGCCCTAGTCAAATATACTAAAGATCTAAGCCTGAATACGAAATTTTATTTATACACTAGTAAAAGACGCAGACATCCGCACTTGCTAAAGATGGATATTATTTTTCTATAAATAATATATTATTTTATTTAAATTTAGAATATATCTAAATTAAAGTGTAACATAAAAAACAAAGCGTAATTGCAGAGTAAAAATTTATTAAATGTTCTATCTCATTAGTGACAACTTGACTTGTGGATGATAATCATTTTGAAGTTCTTATTAGAGAGAACATGTGTCGTGTATGATAGTTCAATCTCATAAGTGACAACTTGTCCTAAAAAAATTAAAGTGTAAAAATATTATAGCTAATTTGTTTTAAGTGTTCTTATTTTTAGGTTGATGATATTAAAAAAAAATACTAATTATAACTAATTCTTTAGTGACAATAATTTTTCCCGTGTACAATTTTTATAATTAGTCATAATAATTCTCATTTTTATTTAGAAGATATAAAAAAATTAATTTTAAATAATTAATTAGTGATAAATATTTATCTTCTGTATAAATTGTATGTTCTGATAGCTTCCGTAGTAATTCATTTCTAAACAAAGTCAAAAAATTGATATGTGAAAAAATATAGTTAGTATATTATAATTTCTTTAGTGAATCATTTTCAAAAAACAACATGAAAAAGTTGAGGTGTAGAAACATTATAATAAATGTATTATAATTGTACTCATTTTTATCTAGATGATATTAAGAAAATACTAATTTTAACTTTATTTTTAGTTAATAAAAAAAAACTAATTCTTTAGTCATAAACATTTGTCATGTGTCCTGTTTTATAATAAATTAAAATTAGTATATTATAATTATTCACATTTTTATTTAAACGATAAAAACAAATATTGATTTAAACTAATTAATTAAAGACAAATAATGATCTCATGTATGAATTATAGATCGATTCCAACAACTTCCTTAGTGACTCATTTTCAAAAAATTAAAATAAAAGTAAAAAAATTGAAGTATAAAAAATTATAGTTAATATATTATAATTATTTCAATTTATTTGTTGACGATATTAAAAAACATTAAGTTTTAATAATTTTTTATTTGCAAACATTTATCGTGTACATGATTTTTAAAATAAATTAGAATTATTCTTTTTTTAAAATGTCATAATTATTCTCATTTTTACGTAGAAGATATAAAAAACTACTAAATATAATTAATTGATTAAAATACAAATACTTATTTAGTATATGAATTAAACATTTCAATAATTTATTTATTACTTGTTTAAATAAAACGGTGAAATAATTGTAGTGGGAAAAAATTATAATAAATATATTATAATTGTTCACATATTTTTTTATATTGATGTTATTCATAAAATACAAATTTTAATTAACTCTTTGATAACAAACATTTATTTATCTTGTAAATAATTTTTATAATAAAAGTTAGAAAACAATAAAAAAAAAAAAAAGCAAAAACGTGCCATCATATAACATAAAGCGCAGAGTTTCTTTAATATTATAGGATTTGAAATATGGGTAAATGTGTGAATAGTGTATTATGTGGACCGTTTACTAAAAAAAGTGTTTTATGGGATTTGTTAGCCGCATCAATAACGAGGAAGCATCCGAACACAATAAAAGCACTACAACCACCCGCTAAACCACTTTTTTAATTCTTGAAAATATAGGATAATGGTATCTATTACAAAAAAATTTAAAATTAGAATTTAAACCATCGTAATAATATTTAAAAAGTAAAATATATTATTATAAAATTTTTTAAGAGATATAATTTATTATTAAAAAAATATGTTATTATTATACAATCAAGTACTAAATTGACTAATATTTTAATAATTCGACAACTCATTTTGAATTTTTGAGTCAAAAATTAAAATACCAGATCAAGTCTACGTTAGACAAATTTCTTTTCTTCCCAAGCCTATATCAAGTCTCTATATAAGCAAATTAATTCCAGCTTTCTTTTCACTTTCAAAACACTTCTGAATTACCATTGATTTCCAACTAGGCATGGCATGGGCAGGGTCTGGACTCGCTGAAACATATGTGATGCAGAAGCTATACAAGGAAAAATTTAAGAAGATGGCACAAGAAGACAAAAAAATGGTGAAGGAGATTGATATAAGCACAACGGGTTCTATGGACAAAACATCAAGTGGATGTTTCTCTTGGATTTGTAAGCCACAGAACAAGAAAACTTCTCGGATATTAGATTCCAATGACACAGAACATGAAGTTATTGCCAATTCCTGATTTATGTCGCGGGACATTCATTTTCTCATACAAAGTTTACTTCATTCTTTCAATTTTTCATCTCGAAATATCTAATATATAGATCCGGTTTAGTGCATTCAAAAGATGCAGTACCGTAATCTAGCACAAGGAGTTGTATCACAGCACCACTTTTTGTTTTCCAATTTGTTGATAGTTAATTTAAGTATAGTTTGATAGAAATTCAGTAATCTGAAAATTGTAGTTTGTTGAATTTGAATGGGTCTCTTCTTGTAGTTATTTGATCCCTTGATCGTTATCGATTCATCATAAAAAATTGAGAAGATTCTCTCACCGATGCTTTCTCTCTTTATCTCTGTTTTCATTCATGAATATTGATCAACTTTCATCAGTTTAACAGGTTGATGGCGTGAATATTGTAAATTTAATGAGTTTCATTTCTATTTTTTTTTAAGTTAAAAATTATTAAAAAGAAAAGGAAAATAAAAATGGGGGACATATACCTGACTGAAGAAAAAAATAAAGGAAAATGTGTAAAAAAAAAGGTTTCCAAATTATAAAGGTTTTCTGGCATTGTGGGGGAAATTATATAATATAGCTTTATTATACACATTCTTCAAATTACTAAAGGTGGTTTACCTTTTCAAATTACTAAGGATGGTTACCTTTTCTTCGTCTCTATTTTAAAAAATGCTTGTAATATTTGTAGTTAATGAATATTTTTGTAAATTATGTGAGTAAAAATTAACATTTGAGTTAATTACCAAATTGAAAGAGATTAGATGATTATTCTTCCCCTCTAAAATTGAATCGTTTTAAATACTAACGAGATGTATATCTAAATATTGATGATCCTTTCCTAGATAATGTGATAGGTTAATACTCCAATATATTTTGTATGTTATATAAGTGTTCTTAGTAATTGTATTGATTTATTATTTAATGAATAATTTATTTTAAAAGTAAATAAACTATATTAAATTAAATTGTCACACGCTCTATTTTTATTTAAATAACTAGAACTATTAATGCTATTTAATTAATTGTTTTTGCACGTCACAATTAGATGGTAATTGTTTTCTTGATTGATTATTTTTTAGATGATTAATTGCTTAATTAATTTATTAAGTTGATTTAGAAATTTTGAAAGCTAGTTGTTTTTGCTAATAAAATAAGAGTGGCCAATAAATAAGTATAAGAGTTGGTAGGAATAGGGCACGAGTCCTTGATGGGTTGAAATCACATGCCAATTCCAATTTGAATTTGCTTCATTGACTTACATCGGTATTAATAATGATAGTAAATGATTGCTATTGGTTCCTTTATTTTAGTGCCTCACCAGATTCTTTCCTTTCATGGTAATTCATATAAACTAATTGTGTTTAATTATTTCCTCTCAAGTTTTTCACCTTGTCTCTCTTATTATTAGGGGTGGGAATACACTACAACAAAATAGTTGTATATCTACGGAAAATTACCTACGGATCGTAGTCCGTGGGTAAATTATTAATTACCCACGGAAAAACCGTGTGTAAATTTGTTATTGAATAAATTGATTTTTTTTAATTGTGTTCCACGTTTTGTCCGTAGGTAACATTAAAAAAAGTTCGTCGGTAATGTTAAAAAACATTCAATTCAACATAAGTTTTCAAATTGTTTTCGTATTTTAATTTTCCATGGATTGTCCGTGGGTAAACGAATAGATTATCCGTGGGTAATATAAAAGTAGGTTTTTTTAATTTGTTTTTTAAAGTAGATTTTATTTTTCATTTTCAATAGAAACACTTTCCCCTAAAGGTGCAAACACGAGAAGGGGGTTGAATTGTGTTTGACTTAACTTGAATACTTTTCCTGTTTTTATACTTTTAAAACAAAACTTGATGTATAATTAAAAACAGAGTTAGCAGTGGATAAAAGTAAAAATAAAACTCACAGTTTTTATACTGGTTCACCGTTAACGAGGCTACGTCCAGTCCCTTCACCTTGAAGGATTTCACTAATTCAAACCTTGAATTACAACCTTTATACTGACCCTCCAAGTCAGTATTCTCAAACAGTCTAACAATCCTATACTTCTTTGAGAAATGCAGCTCCTGTCTTCAGCCAATCTGACAATCCCAGATTGTAGAAGAAATCACAACACTATAAATCTAATTGCCAAGTAACCTACTACCCCTACTGACTCCCTCAGTTTGTAGACTCTACTTCAACAACTTAGATTTGACACAGTGGAACGAAAATAACACGAGTACTTGCTTCTTGAAAGATGGAACTCACAATTGACTTCTATGAAAATTTGAGAGTGTTTGCTTTGGAAGTGTATGACTCTTATGTGATTTTCGATGCTTGAGTATTCTGCCTTGAGCCTCCTTTTATAGATGCAGATTTGGGCCTCTTCCAATGCTTAAATTCGAGCTGAATCTTGCTGGATTCTCTGTAAAAATAACTTGACCAATTGGGCTTCATATAAATAAAAAACATATCTTCAGATTTCCTTTCAAAATAACTGGCCAATTAAATCTGTTGGTTCCTTCCCGCCACAGCTCCTGAATTCCACAACACCTCACTTTATTTTTGTCATAAATCTTTTTAATCCTTTGATCAAAATAAATTAAATTATCCACTGTATAAATTTCCTAATTAAATCTGGACCATTGGATCTTCATGCGCTAGTCCACATCTGGACCATACTGATTGTTATGCTGTGATCCTCTGATTTCGGCCTTCCCTGGACCACACTTCCTGACCCTCTGATCTTCTGATTTCGGCCATCTTGGATGCGCACCTGATATGCTATAATCCTCTGAATTTGGCCTTTGCTGGACTGCACATTTTGTCCCTCTGATTTCGGCCATGGTCTGATCTTCTGATCTGGACCATCACTGGACCAAATAATTAATTCTGAACCATTGATCTGGAAGTCTTCCCTCTGATCTGGACTAATTCTGGACTTTGGTCTGGATTAAATTGAAATTAAATCTGGACAATAAATATTTCAGTCTAGACATTTTACCTTTGATTTTGGACCAGGTCTGGATTGATTCTGGAATTCATTTCTTCTGGTCTGGACTTAGTTTCATGCCCTGAATCATGCTATCTTATGGTCTGGGTCATATCTGGATTGATTCTCTTGTTTTGGACCCTTAAACATAGCTTCTGGTTGAGTCTGGAACAAGTCTGGGCAGTTTAATATTTCACTGCCAGGCAATCTTCTGGTCACAATAACTTCTGGAATAAATTTGATATTTGATTCCTCTTGGTCTGGATCAACTCTCCCTCTGGCAGGCTTTCTTCTGGAATGATATATGTTTCCTTCTGATTTTTCTTCCTTCTGTTCTAGGCCAGCAAACATATCTTCTGGTGATGCTTTGACATCCTGGAACATCTTCTGGAAATTCCAGAATTCATTTTCCTTTGATCTTCTCCTTCTGATTTCTTCATATTCTGATTGTATTTAATTTGATAAGTCAAGGTACAAAATAAGATTACATTGAGTGCTTTTGTAACCATCAAAATCCTAAGTACTTAGAACCAACTTGGTTCCAACAATCTCCCCCTTTTTTATGATGACAAAACCTTAACTTATTTTGCTAGTTTATAACTCGAATGACTTGAATTACTCCCCCTCAGACCAATCTCTCACCCTAAGTCTGATACTCTCCTTTTCAACTCCTTCTTTGTTCACTCTTTCTTTTCTTCTCTTCTCCTCTCCTTTTCAACTCCTTCTTTATTCTCTCTTTCTTTTTCTCTCTTCATGCTTCCTCTCCTTTTCAACTCCTGTTTTCACTTTTTCTTTTTCTTTCTTTGTTTTTCTCTCTCCCTGTTTCCTCTCCTTTTCAACTCCTTCTGATTTCACTCTTTGTTTTTCTCTCTCCCTGATTCCTCTCCTTTTCAACTCCTTCTGATTTCACTCTTTCTTTTTCGCTCCTCCCTTTCTTTTTATCTCTCATTTTCTACTTATTTCTCTTTTCTCTCTCTCTCTCTCTCTCTCTCCCCCTTTTTGTCATCATCCAAAAAGTGGTCCTACTATTTTTGTATTTTTTTTTTGTTTTTCTCTTTACAAAGTGCAGAAAGTAAAAGCATAAACTAAAAGACAGAAAATAAAATAACAAGAAATTAAAAACTCCTTAGATGACTACTTGAGCTAGTCAGATATGGAGGTAATGCTGAGATGTTTCTTGATGAACTCGAACCTATCTTCTGGTAATGCCTTGGTGAAGATATCAGCCCATTGATGATCAGTGTCCACAAACTGGATGCTTAAGGTTCCTTTCTGAACATGGTCCCTAATGAAATGGTGTTTTATTTCAATGTGTTTGGCTCTAGAGTGTAAGATAGGGTTCTTGGTTAGGTTTATAGCTGAAGTGTTATCATAGAAGAAAGGGATATTGGTTTCAAAGATGTTGTAATCTTCAAGCTGATGTTTCATCTAGAGTGACTGTGAATTGCATCCTGCTGCTGATATATACTCAGCTTCTGCTGTTGACATGGCAATGGTGCTTTGTCTTTTGCTTGACCAAGAGATCAAGTTATCACCTAAGAATGTGCAGTTGCCACTGGTACTTTTCCTTTCCAACTTGTCTCCAGCATAGTCAGAATCACAAAAACCTTTGAGTTTGTAGGTGGGGGTTTTCTTGTATAACAAGGTAAGGTTGGTGGTTCCTTTAAGGTATCTTATAATTCGTTTCACAGCAGTTAAATGGGATTCCCTAGGGTCAGCTTGAAATCAGGCACAGACACACACACTAAACAAGATGTCAGGTCTAGAAGCAGTTAAATATAGAAGGGATCCAATCATACCTCTGTATGTTTTCTGGTCTACCTTTTGGCTGGTTTCATCTTTCTCAAGTGAGCAAGTTGGGTGCATAGGGGTTTATTTAGATTGGTGAATGAGTATACCTGATTTACCTTGGTGAATCTAAATTCCCAGGAAGAACTTAAGTTCTCCCATCATGCTCATTTGGAACTCCTTCTGTATTAGGTCAGAAAACTCTTTGCACAAAGTGCCATTAGTTGATCCAAATATGATATCATCAACATAAACTTGGATAATCAGAATATCATTTTTAATGGATTTCCTAAATAGTGAATTATCAATCTGGCGTCTATTAAATTCATTCTTAAGCAGAAAGTTGCTAAGTCTGTCATACCATGCTCTAGGTGCTTGTTTTAAACCATATAAAGATTTTTTATGTTTGAAAACATGGTCTGGAAAATCAGAATTTTCAAATCCAGGGGGCTATTTGACATAGACTTCCTCACTTATGTAGCCATTTAAGAATGCACTTTTAACATTCATTTGATACAGCATTATATCATGATTAGCAGCAAATGATAATAGAATTCTAATTGCTTCTAACCTGCCACTAGAACAAAAGTCTCAGTGTAATCTATACCTTTTTGTTGACTGTATCCTTGAGCTACAACTCTGGTCTTACCACTTCACCTTTTTCATTGAGTTTATTTCTGAACACCTACTTGGTTCCAATAATGTTTTTGTTTGGTCTGGATACCAGATCCCAAACATCATTCCTTTGGAATTCATTCAGCTCTTCTTGCATACCAGGTATCCAACCTTCCTCTGCCAAAACTTCATCAACATTGCTTGGTTTGCATCAGCTTCTGGTTTTTTCCAGGTACTTCTATTTCTTGTGCTTCTGCTCCCTTTGGTGAACCTGCACTATTTTTATCTTGCTTTGATTTGTCAAGATCAAGCAGTTTGTCATATTACATAATGCAAATCAAATAATTTAAAATTTAACTCACTACACTCAAACCATTAATTCTGCTTCTGATGGTTTCTGTTTGTTTTTGAAACCATTAGAATGCTGTTTCTGCTGAGGTGTTCAGTTCGTGTGAATCACCTGGTTCCTCTGACAATTTGAAAACCTGCAGAATACTTATCTAGCTTTGATTTGTTAAGATCAAGCTTCTTGTTATCACTTTAAGCATAAATATAAAATAATAATAGTATTTATAGCAAGATGTAACCTCTATGTCAACTCTGAAAATCCTCTTGCTTCTGATTTTCAGATTCCTAATCTATATGTTTTGAGATTACATGGTTTGGATGAGGGAATTTGAATTCCTTTCCAGGTTGGTAGTCTTGATGAATCTCACTGGAGTGTTTGAAGAACTCTCCTGATTCTGATTCCTTAATTTCTGCTTTGGCTGATACGCCATGTTCCTCTGGTGATTCTGGAACATGTTTTGGTTCTAGTAACTTTGGTGAATCTGTTGATTCAGATAACCTTGATGGTTCTGGTGATTCTGATAATTCCTGTAGTTATAGTGATTCTGATGATCATACCTCAACCTTTGATACTGATACCTGTTCAGGTTCTGGTTCTGGTACTGATTCTGATTCTGGTTCCAGTGTTGATTCTGGTTCCAGTTTCTATGCCTCCAGTTCTGGTTCTGGTTCCAGTGTTGGTTCTGGTTCCAGTTCCTGTACCTCTGATACTGGTTCTGGTTCCAGTTTCTGTGCTTCTGGTACTGGTTCCAGTTCTGGTTCCAATTCCTGTTCCTCTGATACTGGTTCCAGTTCTTGTTTTGATTCGAGTGATATCTATTATATTTCCTGTTCCTCCTATAATTCTGGTTCTGGTTCTGATAGGTATTGTGTTGACCAGTTCTTCTTCTACCAGAGTCACTTGGCTTCAATTTGGTAGATATTGGAACATAAACCTTCTTCTGCTTGTGCGTTGCCAACATCCATTGTCCAAGCACCATTGTTGGTGTCTCCTTCTTGTTGCTCAGAATATCTGCAACATAGACAATTTGGTCTTTTGGTACCCAGAACTGATTGGGTCCAGGTTTGTTAGTTGTAACAGCTCTCTGATCTTGTTCAGATTTTACCATTGGACAAGATAATTCAGAGTGACCTTTCTTAGCACAAACAATACATAAAACATCAGAATGAACAACTTTACTTTCAGTAATCGTTTCTGTAAAACCAAGACCTCTCTTTCCAGAGTTACTGTTTCCATAAATCATAGATGCATATTTACTTCTTTCCATTCCATTTGAAATAAAGTTTTGAAAAAATTTCTCATGCATATCAGATTCACAAACAGTTTCAGAAGTGGAACAAGTATTACTTTTGAGAGTTTGGTTTTCAGATTTGAGTCTTGCAACATCAGTTTTAAAATCTTTGTTTTCACTTGCATACTCAGAATTTTGATTCTTTAAAACTTGGACTTCTTTGGTTAGATTTTTCTTATCTTCCCTAAGATTTTTCAGTTTTAAAGACCTTTTATTGTTTGCATTTAACAAGTCTTTTAAAGTCTCAATCAATTCAAATTTAGAGAGATCAGAAAATACCTCATCGTCTTCATCTTCTGATTCTGTTCCTGAGCTGTATCCAGAACTCGAATTGGTATGAGCCATCAGAGACAGAGTTGCTTCCTTTGATGTGCTTCCAGACTTACCTGAATGATTGCTTCGATCATTCTTCCTTCTGCCTGTTTTCCTTATTGAATTCGTGCCTTTATGAGGTCCAGAAGCAGACCTGATGTGAGCCATCTTTGCTGTTTCTGCCTCTTCTTCATCAGACGATTCTTCCTCTGATTCTGATACATCCCAGGCAGCCATTAGACTCTTCTTTTTGTATCTGGAATTCCTCTTGTACTGTTTGCCTTTTTCCAGATTTGGACATTCTGACTTGATATGTCCAGGTTTATTGCATCCATAACAAACAATATTCTTCTTGTCAGATTCTTCCTTTCCTCTGTTGTTATGTTTCTTCCTGAAGCTTCTTTTCTTCCTGTTTTCCCAGATCTTAACCATCTTTTTGGTTAAGTAAGCCAAATCATCACAGTCACTGTCACTATCCTCTGATTCTGATGCTGCCTTTGCAGCTGTCTTCTGTTTCGACTTCAGAGCCAGATTCTTCTTCTTCTTTGGTTCATCTTCTTCCAGTTCTATTTCATGAGACCTGAGTGAGCTGATCAGGTCTTCAAGTCTTAAGTTATTCAGATCTTTGGCTTCCTGTATTGCAGTAACCTTTGGTCTCCACCTTTTTGGTAAACTTCTTAGAATTTTCATGACATGATCTGCAGTGGTATAGCTTTTGTTTAATACTTTTAAACCTGATACCAGAGTTTGGAATCTGCTGAACATTGCTTCAATGTCTTCATCCTCTTCCATCTTGAACAACTCATACTTCCTGACCAATATGTTAGCCCTAGCTTCTTGATCTTGCTTGGTTGCTTCATAGGTCAGAACCAGACTGTCGAATATGCCCTTTGCTGTTTCTTTCTCTGTGCATCTATCAAACTCCTTGAATGTGATTGCACTGATCATGATGTTTCGGGACTTGTGATGAAGTTTGTGTAATCTGCTCTGATCTGGTTTCATATCATCCATGTCTAGTTTCTTAGTTGGATCTTCTGGATCAGTAGGTGCAGTGTATCCTTTAACTATCATCTTCCATAGTTCAGGATCTTGAGATATGACAAAGCTTCTCATTCTGTCCTTCCAATACTCAAACCTTTCTCCATCAAACAGTGGTCGTCTGTTGATGTTGTTTCCCAATTCTTCTGACATATTGAACCCCTTGGACCTTTCCTCAAAAACTGTTAAGTGCTCAGCCTTGAGACCGAGCTCTAATACCAATAGAAGGTGCAAACACGAGAAGGGGGGTTGAATTGTGTTTGACTTAACTTGAATACTTTTCCTGTTTTTATACTTTTAAAACAAAACTTGATGTATAATTAAAAACAGAGTTAGCAGTGGATAAAAGTAAAAATAAAACTCACAGTTTTTATACTGGTTCACCGTTAACGAGGCTACGTCCAGTCCCTTCACCTTGAAGGATTTCACTAATTCAAACCTTGAATTACAACCTTTATACTGACCCTCCAAGTCAGTCTTCTCAAACAGTCTAATAATCCTAGACTTCATTGAGGAATGCAGCTCCTGTCTTCAGCCAATCTGACAATCCCAGATTGTAGAAGAAATCACAACACTATAAATCTAATTGCCAAGTAACCTGCTACCCCTACTGACTCCCTCAGTTTGTAGACTCTACTTCAACAACTTAGATTTGACACAATGGAACGAAAATAACACGAGTACTTGCTTCTTGAAAGCTGGAACTCACAATTGACTTCTATGAAAATTTGAGTGTGTTTGCTTTGGAAGTGTATGACTCTTATGTGATTTTCGATGCTTGAGTATTCTGCCTTGAGCCTCCTTTTATAGATGCAGATTTGGGCCTCTTCCAATGCTTAAATTCGAGCTGAATCTTGCTGGATTCTCTGTAAAAATAACTTGACCAATTGGGCTTCATATAAATAAAAAACATATCTTCAGATTTCCTTTCAAAATAACTAGCCAATTAAATCTGTTGGTTCCTTCCCGCCACAGCTCCTGAATTCCACAACACCTCACTTTATTTTTGTAATTAATCTTTTTAATCCTTTGATCAAAATAAATTAAATTCTTCACCGTATAAATTTCCTGATTAAATCTGGACCATTGGATCTTCATGCGCTAGTCCACATCTAGACCATACTGATTGTTATGCTGTGATCCTCTGATTTCGGCCTTCCCTGGACCACACTTCCTGACCCTCTGATCTTCTGATTTCGGCCATCTTGGATGCGCACCTGATATGCTATAATCCTTTGAATTCGGCCTTTGCTGGACTGCACATTATGTCCTTCTGATTTCGGCCAATACTGGGCCATGGTCTGATCTTCTTATCTGGACCATCACTGGACCAAATAATTAAATCTGAACCATTGATCTGGAAATCTTCCCTCTGATCTGGATTAATTCTGGACTTTGGTCTGGATTAAATTGAAATTAAATCTAGACAATAAATATTTCAGTCTGGACATTTTACCTTTGATTTTGGTCCAGGTCTGGATTGACTCTGGAATTCATTTCTTCTGGTCTGGACTTAGTTTCATGCCCTGAATCATGCTATCTTATGGTGTGGGTCATATCTAGATTGATTCTCTTGTTCTGGACCCTTAAACATAGCTTCTGGTTGAGTCTAGAACAAGTCTGTGCAGTTTAATATTTCACTGCCAGACAATCTTCTGGTCACAATAACTTCTGGAATAAATTTGATATTTGATTCCTCTTGGTCTGGATCAACTCTCCCTCTGGCAGGCTTTCCTCTGGTATGATCCATGTTTCCTTCTGATTTTTCTTCCTTCTGTTATGGGCCAGCAAACATATCTTCTGGTGATGTTTTGACATCCTGGAACATCTTCTGGAAATTCCAGAATTCATTTTCCTTTGATCTTCTGCTTTTGATTTCTTCATATTCTGATTGTATTTAATTTGATAATTCAAGGTACAAAGTAAGATTACATTGAGTGTTTTTGTAACCATCAAAATCCTAAGTACTTAGAACCAACTTGGTTCCACCATCCCCTTCTTCTCTAAAAAACACTCACACTTAAACACGTGAATAGGGTTTCGTTGTCTTAAAACACGCTATCTCCCAAACACAACATCTCATTCTCCATTTCGAAATCACGTTATCACTCTTGATCCCTTCACTCTCAGATCTGCAACTTTTCTCTATGATCTGCAATGCATCCTCAGATCTGATTCGCGCGAACCGTCACTCCCAAAATCGATCCCTCAATCTTCAACCACAACTCCCTTTCACACCGTCAAACCTATTCCAGACCTCGTCTTCGTTGCCGTGTTGTGCCACTTCTTACTTATTTTCTCAAGTATTTTCTAAAACTAGCAATAATTTATAATGACACTTGGAAATCTCACTTTGCTTTGTTCGATTTGAGTGTGTTCGTTCAACGATTTGTATTTGTGTTTTTTATTTAATCTCTCGTGCATTTGCAAGCAACTGAGTAGCTTTGCTGATTTTATTTTTGCTATTTAATTTGTTTTTTATTTTCGGATCAACTCGAAGCGTTATCTAAGAAGCTTAAATCCAAAACTGTTAGGGCTGAGGCGTCATCCCAATCTATTGTTGCAACTAGGTACGGTGCTCTTTTGGTTGTTGTGAATGCACAATTCCGATTTTTATGTTGCCTAAATTGTTCTCAATTACTTAGAATTCAGAAATCATGAAAACTATTAAATTATGTTTTGGTTAGTTCCTAGATTGCTTTGAGCTGGTTGAGATTTTTTATTTTATTTTCTTTGATAATATATATATATATATAGTTGTTCCCTTCGCTTCCCTCTATATTCTTAATAGGGAACATGGCTATAGGGTATGTGGAGATATATGGTCTTTTCCATAATTTTCTCAAAGCATAAGTTGCTTGAATTCATGTTAACAAATAGGCTATTAGTGTGATCATTTTTTTGTTATTTCTTTTGCATGGACAGGCTTCTTGCTCGCGAGGGTATAAATGCAGAGCAGCTTGCAAGGGATCTGAAGTCATTTGTGTTGAAGGTACCACTTCGCATAAACTTTGTAACTATTTTTTACATAGAACATCTTTCCTTTTCCCCTGCTTGTTCTATTATACTTATTTGCTCGTTAAATATATATTTTATGCATACCATACCAGTTTTCATAAGTTTTTAGCAGCCATACTTTAAGTTGCACAGTACCTGTTTGGAAGAAAAAGTAATTTGGCTTGGAAGTTAAAGTCAAATTAATTTCTTAGTTGCTTTTGCTGTGCTTCTTTAATTTCCTCAGCTCATGTATTTTGCTAATGTTGTGCCCTCTATCTATCTATTTTTCTGTTGTTGTATAAAGACAACTTTTGAGGATGTTTTTCCTGTCGAGGCCACAAGCGTCGAGGAGTACATGCAGCAGGTAATTTCCACTTTAAAATATGCTTGTTATTTATTTATCTTGGATTTACTATCATTTTTAATTTAGTTAATTATTAGACATCAAATAGGTTCAATTTAACCAATTTTTATCAATGTATTATATCATATACTTTAAGTCTATCTTTTTGAGTTTGCTTGCATGTTTTTCTTTACAGTGTTGAAATTCACAAAATTCAATGAGAAATATTTATTTATTTGGATTCAAATATAATGTTGAAATTCTGAATATGATGTTTGATTTTTTTTTCCACTAAATCACTGGTCAAAGTTAAAGAGCTGTCCTTTGTTGATTTCAAGTATTGTTAGTTTTCATTTTTATTTGTTTTTTACTTGTCATGGATGAGAATGGTATTGTAGCATGTTCCCTCCTTTCTTTATAAGCAAAGCCAAACGAGTCCATTATTTGTAATGTGAAGTTTTGTACCTTGTTATGGGAAACCAATGAAGTCTTCTCAATCTTACATGATGAAGTCCTTTTTGAATAGAACCCTGACAATATTGAATACTCTTTTTCACTCTCAGGTTCATGAAATGGCAATGATCTCTGCCGTCCAGGAAGCTCAGAAGGATAATCACAGGAGTTTCAATGATTACATGATGAAAGTTTTAGAGGTTAGTGTAATTTTGCCTTTCATTTCATGGCACACCTATGACTTTTTCTGTATCCTTCATGTAATTAATGTTTAATATCGGATATATCTTTTGTAATGGGTTTTGCTAATGTAAATTCATAAAACTCTTAAAGTAAGAATTATTGGCATAAGTTTTGGTAAACCATTTTTTTGTATACTCGATGTGTTCTATCTTTTTCTTGCATTGCTGAAAATAAGAAATCTTTATGGCTGTGCCTTATGTAGCTATATTTTCTTTTCTTTCATTTACTTGACTGTAGTCAAAGACTCAAAGGCCTTAAATTTTCAAAAGGAAATATCAGTGCTTATATTTTTTGTGGATTTTAGAACAAGATCGTGACAGGAATTGAAGAGATTTATTGAACTATTAAAAGATTGTGTGTTTTTGTATACTTGTTGATGAGGATATATTCTTTTGTTGACGAACCTTCATGATAATCATTTCCTCTTTCTATGAAATTTTCTCGCCTTTTAAAAAACAAAAATAAAAAATGAATAGTAAACAAAAGATGTAAATGCATAATTTCAAGTAATGCATACAACTTGATAGTTTTTCATAATCTTGAATTGGCAATTAGGTTTCTCGACCGGCTTAAACTTCATGACAATCAAATCATCCTGTTTGGCTGATTATTTTTCTATAAAACATGCTTAGGTTAATCTGTGGAACTTCACATATGAATTGAAGTAGCGTAGTGAAGTAAATCATTATATTTCATATAAGCAATTAGCAATTTTATAATTGGGCCTGGAGTGAGTATTTTTTTGCATTGCTAAAATAGGTTTATTTGTACTTGATATTATGTGGCTCAACCTTCTTACTGTTCAGTAGCATTTAATGTATGATAGGAGGATTGGCAAAAAGAAAAGTGTGATTTCCTTCAGAGTTTAAGCCAGATTTCATCATTACCTAGGACAAACATGATTGCTAACAGCAATGTGAGTACCCGACCAGGTCAGATTGTGTCTATGGTTTCTTCCCCACAAGTCTCTTCTGTTAGCATGGAGATTGTTCCCATGACTAGCAGACCCATTGTGGAGAAAAAGGCATCCGTCTATGCGGAAGTAGTGAAAAATCTGAATAGAGCAAGGTAGTCTGCATTTCCAGTTAAAGTATGTCCCCTATTTTCCCGATCTCTCTTCAATTTGAAATTACAGTTCTACATTAGACAATTTAGACTATATATTAGATTAAAAACAAGTAGATAGTGTTGCCTGTTCATGACTTCAGATAATGATTGGTATGAAGCTAATCTATACACTTTTAATTTATTACCTTTTCCACACACCTGATAGGAATTTAGGATGATGACTGATGCTAACCCATACCATGGTTAGTAAAAATATTGGATAAGTTATTGTTGTTGTTGTTGTAGAAAATGATCTACAATTGTAATGTTTTCTGTTATAGAAATTTTCTCTCTTTTTTAGCCTTATTCAAGTGTTGTGCAGTACCGATATTTTTAAAGATATCAACCTTGTAGTCTTTTTTGTGTTTGTGTGATGAATCAGAGGTATTTTGGCCTATTCTGGAGCTTCTAGCTGCATAGGTGGTTTAAATAAAAAAATTAAAATAAATGTATAGATTTTCTTTCCCTTATGGACAAGTTTTTATGAGCTTATTATAGATGTTTATGGAGAAATTAAATAAGAACTTTTGAAGAAATTGAGATGTAAAAGCTAATTTTAACTTGTATGAGAAACTGTT
The DNA here is from genome assembly GCA_037974295.1 of Cicer cuneatum. Classification (NCBI taxonomy): domain Eukaryota; kingdom Viridiplantae; phylum Streptophyta; class Magnoliopsida; order Fabales; family Fabaceae; genus Cicer; species Cicer cuneatum. The sequence goes on along the minus strand of JBBPBO010000003.1, from coordinate 37,347,769 downwards.
ATTTCAAAAATATTGAAATATTATTATAATATTTATTTTTCCTGATATAGAAACTATTAAAGCATGTTACATGATATGATATGATCTCTAATTTTTTACCTGTTAGGTAGATTTAGTTTAGGGTGCAGCCTTTTTCAATATTTATTTTATTATGCCTTTTGGATTGAGTATAACAATGTTTTGCGACACTTCTCAATGGTTGTAAAGATATGGTCTTAATATGTCTTTCATGTCTTGTAGATAAGGCAGCTCAAGTAACATCTGTTACAACAGTTACCTCCAAAACGCCGACAAATTATAAGACTGTCATTGAAGAGATCAGATATAGTTGCTTCGAAAACTGCAGTTGGGGTATTGAAGATTGATGCCTCTGAAAATGGCAGTGAAGATATGCCATTGGAAAATTTGGATGAACATGATGGTATTTTTGAGGAACCATTGCCTTTATTACGATGTTGAACTATTGGATTTGTGTATCAGCTAATGACTCCCATAATAGCTTTCCGTTCAATATTGTCTCAAGCCTCACACATATTAGGATGAAATTGCTATTTATGAAATTTTGTGTGAAATCAATTGCAACATAAAATGGAGCATTGGTTTGAATTATTTATCATTTGAATTTGAATAATTGAATTGTAGTCCTAATCTGTTAGGTCTGTTAGTTGAGGTAGTTAGAGTTAGTTAGGATTAGTTGGGATGAAATAGCTAGAGAGGTAGGCCACGTTTTATAGAAATAATAGGAAAGGATGAATAGGAATTTGTGAGAGAATTATATCTGTGGGTAACTTTACCCATGGAATATCTGTGGGTAACTTTACCCACGGAATATCTGTGGGTAACTTTACCCACGAAAAATCAGTGAGTCATATTACCCACGGAAAATCGGTGAGTCATTTCACCCACGGACATTCCTTAAGTAATTGTATCCTACTGATTGTTCGTGGGTAAATATTTACCAACGAGCGAAATAGCTACGGACCCGTGTCCGTGGGTAACTTTCCGTTACCTACAGACTTTCCGTGGGTAAAGAAAAAATCTGCTGTAGGTAATAACAATTTTTCTTGTAGTGATAGGCCAGACCAGGCCAGACTTTGAAAGGCCTGAGTCTGGCATACGGTTAATTTTTTAAGCTTAAGCCTGGCCTACGGCCTATCATAGACTTTTTTTTGGCATGACCTGGCCTTTTTAAAAATCTGGTCTGGCCTGAAAGCCTATTTAAAAGCCTTATTCACATTAAAATATTTAAATTTTATATTTTACATTTTTTTTAAATAGACTACATTAGAAAGTTTTATATAAGGAAAACTAATAAAATTATAATCAAATCTAATATAATAAAATAATATTAAAATAGCTTAATTGATAGACTTTAAAATAGGAAACAATAATATTAATAAATAACATTAATAAATAATAAAAAATATATATATACATATACTTTAAAATAAGAAACTATAATATTAATAAATAATAATAAAAAATAACATTAATAAATAATATATATATATATATAGGTCGGTCTAATAGGCTTTTATATAAGCCTGAACCTGACCTATTTAAAAAAATAGGTTTTAAAAATAGCCTGAACCTGACCTTCTTAATGTCAGGCCAGACCAGACCATAAGTAGGCCAGGTCATAGGCCCCTGTCGGACGGCCTAGCCTATTCCCATCCCTACTTATGATAATTGCCACTCGGTCAAAAGTAGGGGAAAGTTTTATCCCATACCCCTACAATTATACCTATACCCCCACAAAATTTTCAAAATGCCAAAATTACCCTACACTTTTTTTATACTATTTTATCAAATTAATTTTTTTTTACCTTCTACCGGAAAACTTGAAAAAAGTTTCCGGAAAAGACGTGAACATTTAACACTACCGGAAAACTTTTTGGCAAGTTTTCCGGAAAAGGCGTACCATTTAATACTACCGGAAAACTTGCCAGGACGGTAGTTACCGGAAAACTTGCCAAAAAGTTTTCCGGTAGTGTTAAATTTACGCCTTTTCCGGAAAACTTGCCATAAAGTTTTCCGGTAGTGTGAAATGTTCGCGTCTTTTCCGGAAAACTTTTTTCAAGTTTTCCGGTAGAAGGTAAAAAAAAAAGTAAATTTTAATTTGATAAAATAATAAAAAAAAATGAAGGGTAATTTTGACATTTTGAAAATTTTGTGGGGGTATAGGTATAATTGTGGGGGTACGGGGTAAAACTTTCAAAGTAGGGATGGACAACGAGCCGAGTTGGTCGGTTTCGGGCCCAAAAACATCAACCGGTTCTATCTGCGGGTGCTATTTAAACACCCAGTTCCGTCCATGCCAAAGTTCGGTTTGCTAAATCTTGGATATTCGGTTCAAGCGAGTTATCGGTTCCGGTTAATTGGGCCATCATTAATTTTTTGAATCAATTGGGCCTTTTTTTTACTCAACTGGGTATTTTTTATCAGGTCATTTTTTTGTCCAATTATCTACACTATTTAATAAATTTTCAATTATTTTTAGTAACCTTGCGATGTTTTTATTATATATATATTTTTTTGCAAAGACTAATTAATTTTTTTTCTTCATACGCTAAGTAACATTTTTATTTTGAAGTTCATAATATATATGCATATCATATCGTTCTTCTTCCAGCAATAATAAAGTCAAAAAATTAAAGGATTTTGCCTTTAAAATTAACTACCAACCTAGTTGCGAGGTCCACAATCATATGGTTAAATAAATATAAATTATTACAATACCAAATCAACATTTTAATTAAAATAAACATAAAGCAAAACACTATGAACATTGGTGCTCAATAAGTCTTGTAGTTGTATTCAGTAATATGTAGTTTATCAAATAAAAATCAAACATTTGACTATTTTTAGGTTTATTTGATATATATATATATATATATACATAAAATGAAATAAAAAATATATAAAACCTTAACAAGATGAAAGTATGTTACTATCCATGGCTTCACAAGATGAAAATACATGTTAGTCAAACCACATGTTAAGAAATAGAAACGCCAAACATAAATTAAAAAAAAAAATCTTAACAAAAAATGATAACCTAATAAAACAGTAGAGGGTTAATCGAGATGAGATATGAGAATGAATGATGAGATCAAAATATTCTTATATTGGAAGCCTAAGGTTTGAGAGGAAGAAAAGATGAAGATAATATTCTCATTGAGAGGGTGAAAATGGTATCCTATCTGGATTCGGGATGAGATCTGAGAGGAAGAAGAAAAGATGAAGATGGTATTCTCATTGAGAGGGTGGAAATGGTATCCTCTCTGGATTCGGCGGCTAGGGTTTGTTAGGTTGGATTGTATTAATGGTATTTATAGTGGAAACAAATATTTTGTAATGGATTTGGGCCATATGTATAGAGAAGACGGATTTGGGTCTATATGACATTATAACATTATATTTCTGGTTCGGACGAGCTCGGTTACCACCGGTCCATAATATTTCACATGCACCCGCTCGCGCCATAACCGTATGAATCTGTTGACTTTTTTCGTCAAACCCGTTGACCCGATTTCACCCGCCTATTTGCACACGGGCGATACAGATCGGGCAGTTTTAGGCCGATTAGGATTTTTTGAACACACCTAATCAATAGAATCCCAAAATTATAATCCTAAAATTTCCCTACGACATTTCTCTGATTTCCCCAAGAGTCTAGCTATATTCGAAATAGCTAAAATCTTATTTACCCAGTACCATATCATTGGTGCTTTCAATGCTCTGACACCATTAATCCTCTCCCTGACCCCCAACCTGATAAACTTTATTCACAGTTAATTGATATGCAGCTGAGTATTGACTCAGTCACAAACCAACAAACACGATTTCAAAGCTTTCTCACCACCCAACTTCCCCTCCTCATAAAAGAACAGATTGCTACGTCTTCACCTTCTTTACCCACTACCTCACCATCCCTCAAACTACCAAAATTCTACTTGGCCTTCCTCGACGGCACTAACCCACTTGAATGGATTTACCAAGCTGAGAGCTACTTCACCCTCAAAGAGACCCCTTCGGTGCAACGTTTGATTCTCATGCGATTTTTCTTACAAGGACCTGCTTTCATCGGGTTTAAATGGCTGGATTCTAAAAAATTTCTCATTACTTGGGTGGAGTTTCTCAGATCCTTAGAAATTAGATTCGGACCTTCTTCATATAATAACCATGAAGCCTCCTTGTACAAGCTCAAACAAACCGGTTCTATTTTGGAATTACAACAAAACTTTGAGCTATTATCAAATTGGGTGCTAGGCCTCTTTTCCCAAATCTTGCTTTTGTTTTTTGTCAGTTTTATGATCTGACATTTCTAGAGAACTTTTCATTTTAAAACATTCCTCACTCTCCCAGGCCACCGACCTTGCCAAATTAGTAGAGGCCAAAATCAATGATACCAAACAACACTTTCCCAAATAGCCTCGCCCAAACACCAACCCCCCAAACACTACCCTTCCCTCCATGTTTTATTCTTTTACTACAACATTTTTGAGTTGTGGCAACAATAAAAAGTGTGGTGTAAACCAAATAAACCGTGGCCTAAAGGTTATGCAACGGTTTCGCAACGGTTTACAAAGTGTGGCGTAGGTGGCCGTGGCCTATTAGCAAACGCAACGGTTTTTTACTTTTGCCCACAAATTCTAAAAAACTGTTGTTGAAAACATTGAAAGTGACAACTTTTTTTTTGAATGTTTCAAGCCACAGTTTTATGAGTTGGTTTTGCCAACATTTCATAAATGTTGCATATACAGTTAGGCCATGGTTTTGTGTATATTATATTTGTTTCAGGCAACACATTTATAACGTTGTCAAAAGCATAGGCAACATTTTTTGGTTTAAGGCAATTGATTTGTATGTGTTGCATATAACTTTAGACCACGGTTATCGAAACGTTGGTAACACATTTTGGCCACAATTGTTTTAGATGTTGCCTATTTGTTTAGGCCACAGTTTTATAAGTTGTGGCAACAATAAAAAAGTGTGGTGCAACACATTTATAAAGTTGTCAAAAGCATAGGCAACAGTTTTTTGGTTTAAGGCAATAGATTTGTATGTGTTGCATATAACTTTAGATCACAGTTATTGAAACGTTGGTAACACATTTTGGCCACAATTACTTTAGATGTTGGCTATTTGTTTAGGCCACGGTTTTATGAGTTGATTTTGCCAACGGTCTTATCAAAATATTGTAACAGAAATATTGTAACATGTGTAGGCCACGGTGTTATCAAAATATTGTAATAGAAATATTAATAACATAAAAAAAAAACCAATACATGATAATCCAAAATATTGTAATAGAAAAATTAATAAACATCCAGAATATTGTATGAGCTCTATTACTAGGCATAAAAAAAAAAACCAATTGTCTTATCAAACAACCTAGTCCCCGATACGTTCCACTAGCTTCATGTATCTTTGTGATGATCTTCAAGTCCAACCTGAAAATAGTAAGTATTAGTAACAACTATTTAGAGGAAAGTTTTTAATAATTTTATATCAGCCCTATTTTTTAATTTATTAACAATTTTCTTTGGACGTTTATAGTCATTGATTTGATGATGAAGAATTTGATGATGAAGTAATAGAATGTAATTTCATTTCTCGGTGTGTGACATTGACACATGTCAGACACAATATCTTCAATTTAATTCTACTGCATCCCTTTGATTCTTCTAGTTCCTTATCATATTGTTGCAAAATTAAATAATGTGTAATTAGCAATCATTGTCATACCTGAGGCATGACTGAGATGTTGCGTGTTTCTGAAACCAATCGTAACAGCCAAACACAAGATCATCAATAGCCAATTGATTTCGGGGATATATATCTGTCCATGAATTTCTGATGATGTATGAACCACTTTAACTCTTGGGAAGCAATTTAATGCAAAACATTTCTTGATAATTGAGAATGATCCAATTATGATGGCTTGGCTTCCCACAACCGCAGCGGATACGGCTATCACAAGAATAGGCCATCTCAATTTCTCTCGAGAGCAAAAGGGCAAAAAAAATGTCAATTAACCGACAACTCCTTCATCATCTACATCCTCTCAAAAAAAGAACGTCTTCACACAATATGGCAAGAAAAGAAGATTTATTATTTAAGCCATAATATGAACAACCTATTCATTATGTATCAATGTTCATTCTTATCCCTTTATAGTAAAAAAAGAGATACTAAACTAACAATAACTATTTTACTTCTATCTCAAATTCTACTAACAAGATTATAATATATACAAGTATCAATTCCAATTGATGACTCGAGTTGCCCAATTAGCAATCAAGACCAAAGAAGTTTTCATCTTTCACAAACTTTTTCAGCCAAAGATCAATTAGGCCTTATGAGAAAGAATCACTGTGACAGAAGTAAAAGTTCCAATAACAGCAACAAAAAATCCAAAAACCATAACTGCCACATTAGAAACGATGCACCTCCAACCAAACTCCTCATTAAAAAAAATACAATGAAACAAAGCAAGCAACACAAATCCAAGAACAACACACTATGCATGTTTGATAATATTGAATCTTCTCATTTTTCTCTATCTTTATTTAGATTAAGTATAGAGATGCAACAAAACACAAAAAAAAGATACTTCACAAAGGGCATACTTGTGTCGTGGTAGAACATTCAGCATAAACAAATAATCGTAAAATACATTTCCATATAACCATAAATTGATCAATCAGTCGATGAGTTAAATAAGAAAAACAAAAATAAAGATAGTTAATGAACCTACTTGATCGAACATCAATCACCGTCAAATTTGATGAAATCTTTATTAACAATACTCAAATTAAATACTTCAAACAGAAAAGAAGCCATACTCTTCAAAGCTATTCTGATAAGCTATTTTCATAAACCCTTCAAAAAAGTCTCCCAAGTACTTATGCCAATAGATAAGATCGAATAAGTAAATCAAAACAGGCCCCAAAACTAATATGAGAAGTAATGTTAACGCTTATCAGGACGGATACATTACAGCTTTTGGAGTGAACCAGTCGAGATAACAAATCTAAACAGAGTGAAATTTCAAGACCCACAATGAAACATACACTAATGCATTGTATTCTCTATATCTAGCAAATTCAATTATCCTCTATTAAACGAAACCAAATTTAAAACAACATACCTGGATGGATAATTGTGAGAAGTGACCAAGATCAGCAAACATGGCTTCTGATCCTATACAAGTGTAAAAGGAACGGTGAGAATAACGGTATAAAATCAAAGTTAATCATCAAGAAAACACATAGACCTGCAATATCACTCAAAGTCACATGAACATGGATGCAAGCAAGCAAGCATAGATGGAAGCAACATACCTAGCTTTAAGAAGCAAAAGAATGGTGAATACTTCAAGACTATTGTAACCTTGATCAACAAAGTCACCCTAACACACATTTAGGAAAACAAAATATTCAGTAAAAAAGGCATAACGACATAATCGAGATCCAACAGTACATAACATAGTAGAATATCATAAAAATGTAATTTGTCTCTGGCACATGACATTCATGACATTCATTACTACCAAGCACATGACATTCATTACTACTAGTTTTCAGTAATGCAACTTCTAGGTTGTACTAACTACCAAGCAATCTGTTACAACATTCATTACCAACCGATCTATGGATATTATTAGCATCCTACCTTAGGCCTTTATCTTCCATGACACTATGTGAGACTGTATCATTTACGAAGTTCCTAAAGAAAGCCATTCTGTAACATATGACTAACTTACAACTATCCTTACTTCAATCTCCTCACTATTAGAATGATTGTTCATGATAATAATAACAATAAAAAAGTGGCATATATAACCGGCTGCTTCTGTTATATACTGTCTCCACAAAAACTTGAACAGCAAAGAGTGATAAATGGTCAGCATGATACAAAACTATGCTCATAAGGTATATACAATACAGGACGCTGCAAGGTAAATATAACAAAATGAAAAACTGACATTACAACTTAACAAGTTAAAAAGGACGTAGAAGAAAAAGCAGATGAAGTGATTTACAACTTAACACCAAAATTTGAAACTAATATATACTCACAAGTCACAACACCTCACAACATGCTTAATTGTTAAATGATCAAATTACCCTGGTTCAACAATCAGTGACAACATTAAATTGAAATTCCACTATAGATTAAATCAAAAACCAACGTTTCAGGATGAATTCGAGTAGAAGTTGGACCTAATGACGTGAATTCAAATTATAGGTTAAAGACAATCTTATCTGCATCAAACCAAGTTACGAAACAACTACATTGATAAATGAATGTAGGCACCGGTTCAAAATAGTTTATGGTTTAACGGTCACAATTAAATTCAATTAAAACCCATGTTTTGCCAAACTCGAATGGCAGAATGAGAATGGCATTAAAATAGAAGTACTGTATTGTTGGAAAACAAGAACTCACATGTTAGTCACTCCTAATATAGTGAAATCTATTTGGAATGTTAAATTCATATAAATTTCAACTGATAATATAGAATGTGAGTCTCTGCGCAATAGTTGAACTCATTAATTAGACAATAGTGCTGCAGCTTTTCTAATGCTACCCTTTGCTAATGCTATCTCAGACAATAGTGATGCAGCTTCTGCAGCATGACTTTGATTTCCAACCCCATCTCCTAATTTTGCCATTGAAGCATTTTCTTACAACTTGGCAGGCACCTTCTTCTTTAACAATAATTTAAATACCTAACCACATAATCAACAAATCAAAACATGGGGCATAAAATAATCACCATTTGAAAAAAGAATTAACAATAACTTTAATCTCCTTGCCACAACTGATGATTGCAAGTGAAATTTATCATGTTTTGGACAAAATTTAAAATTTAATAAGACATGCACAAGTGCTTTACCTTTTCGGGTTAAAATTATCAACAAGAAGGTCCTCATCCCAAAGAAATATATAATTGTAGTCAACAACAATATATGGATGCAATAACCGTTTTGTGTAAGACCCTTAAATTTTAAATTAAATTATGGATTTAATATCAAGTGTATTTTGGGGAATAATTGTAAAATATTTAATATATGTATATTTTGTGTAAAAAAATATATATATATATAAATATTTATTTTGGAGGTTGAATTAAAATTATTGGATGAAGGATAAACTAAATTTAATTGCGAGTAATTAAATTATCGGGCAGTTAATTAAGATGTTATTTGCTAATTGCGACGAGACTGGTTAAGTGCTGGAGGGTCAAACAATATTATAATATTGATGTGTTGGGTGAGGTGGCACCAATGTGTCTATAAATAGATGGGAGAGGGCAGAACAGAAGGAACACAAACACATTCCTCCTCCCTTACTGCATGAAACAGTACCCTTCTTCTTCCTCTTCCCATTCTGTTTCCCGTTCATAGAAAAAAAAAAGAGTTGTTCAAAAGTGAGATTACATGGAAATCCAAGCACCAAACCACCAAGTACCAAGAACAAAAGTTGTTCCTCTCCTCATTACGGAGCAAGAGAACTAACTTTGGTAGCGGCAAACGCAAACAGAAACTTCGCCGATTTTTGTCGCAGAAACGTGAACGAGAGTAGAAACGTAACAGAGGTAAGGGCACCTTCCACTTTCTAGTTGCATTTTAGGGCTGTAAATGCATGATTGATGTGTGGTTATATTTGAGTTTCTGGTTTGAAAAATGAAATTGTTGTGCATGTTGTTATAAAATGCGAAAAATGCATTCTGTTGATGTTTTGATGATTCTGTGATGTTTGCTGCTTTGGCTGATACATCAATGTTGTTTTGTTTGTGTGGGAATACTGGAAAATGCTTTGCATGTTGTTTTGGGAAGGATCAAAATGCAAACGTTTGAAAATGGCTGTTTTGTTTTGTGGTTGACTTTCTGTTTTGGTGGTTAAAGCAAAACTGTGAGATTGTTCTGGTGGTGATGATTATGTTTTTCTGTTGTGTTGTTAAAAATATGTAGTTGATTGTGTTGATGGTGATTTTTAAAGGAGAAGGATTTTAAATGGGTGAAGGTGTTTCTGGAAAATTTGTTGTTGATGAAAAATGTTCAGAGTTTTGTGGTTAAAGAAAAACAGCGAGGTTATTCTGGTGGTGATGATTCTATTTTTCTGTTGTGTTGTTAAAAATCTGTTGTTGATTGTGTTGATGATGATTTTTAAAGGAGAAGGATTTTAAATGAGTGAAGGTGTTTCTGGAAAATCTGTTGTTGATGAAAAATGTTGAGTTTTGTGGTTTCAAAAGAATGGTGATTTTGTTTTGGTATTGTGTTGGATTTTCAAAGAAAAGAATTTGAAAACGTGTTGAAGTTTTATGGAAAATTTCACTGAATTCGAAGGTGTATTTGAATACGTCATGGATTTATTCGAATACAGCCTGCAAAGCTTTTGTTTTATTCAAATTTTTGAACTTGTATTCGAATACGGGCCTCTGTATTTGAATACAGATGAGGGATTTTTGTTTCTGACTTAGCATCTGTATTCGGCTACGACCCTGTCATATTCGAATATAGGATTGCCATTTTTACCACTGTATTCGCATCTGTATTCGAATACAACACCCTCGTATTCGAATACAGAATGCTGATTTTTCAACTGTATTCACATTTGTATTCGAATACAAGGGAGCTGTATTTGAATACATATTCGTTTTTTTCCAGAAAATCACAGTTTTAAACACTGTTATATGAACTTAAAGAGTTGGGAAATATTGGGAAGGCTTGTGATAAATTAAAATGGAGTTTTTGAGATAATTTTGAAGTAGGGATGATGAGGTTTTGGAGACCTTTACTGATGTTGTGAAAAATGCTGATTTTGCACTGTTTTAGCTTATGTATTCGAATACAGGGAAGCTGTATTCGAATACAGAGTGTAGATTTTGCACTGTTTTAGTTTCTGTATTCAAATACAAGGAAGCTGTATTCGAATACAGATTCGTTTTTTTCCAGAAAACTCAGTTTTAAACATGTGTTTATGAACTTTAAGAGTTGGGGAAACATTGGCAAGAGTTGTGATGAATTAAAATGGAGTTTTTGAGACAGTGTGAAGTGGAAATGATGAGGTGTTTGAATGTTTTGGTTGGTGTGATGATAATGAAATTATTTAGGTTGAGATGGTTTTGAGGAAATGATGGAAAGCCTGAATTTTTCTGATGTTTGCATACTTTTTTCAGTGAAGAGAAAACATTACATGTCCATGCATTGCATAGTCAGGTGGTAACCGCGATGGGCCACAGAGTAATGCGTAAAACATGCTGGTCTGTGAGCGACTGCACGAGTGCTGGTATGTGAGCAGTTGCACTGGTACTGGTCTGTGAGCGATTGTATCTTGATATGCGCAAAACATGCTGGTCTGTGAGCGACTGCACGAGTGCTGGTCTGAGAGCGACTGCACTTGTACTGGTCTGTGAGCGACTGTACCTCGGTATACGTGAAACGTGCTGGTCTGTTGAGCGACTGCACGAGTGTTGGTCTTTGAGCGACTGCACGAGTGTTGGTCTTTGAGCGACTGCACGAGTGCTGGTCTTTGAGCGACTGCACGAGTGCTGGTCTTTGAGCGACTGCACTGGTGCTGATCTGTGAGAGATTGCACCATGGTCATGTTGGCCATTATAGTCTAACATATATAAATCGTGCTGGTCTGTGAGAGACTGCATGTGTGCTGGTCTTTGAGCGACTGCACCTTGGTAATTCCAAGAAGTTGAGTACATGAGCATATACACATTGCATCGCGGTGGTTGACCGGTGAATTATGATTGGATATGATGTTGACGAGTGGAAGTCGATGTGTGTAGGTACCTTATGAAATTTTGAATTTCTGATGAATTGGTGTGATTGCTAAATTGATATTTGTACTTACAACATGATTTTATATTAATTTGGTTGCTGTTTTGCAAAGGTATAAATGTCATATAATTTCAAAATGAGCATCCATATTTATCATCATTGTTAATATAACATGACATGAATATGCTTGTTATTGTTGACATAAATGCTATGTGGTATTTGTTAATTTCGGTCGGTGACCCTTTACTATTATTGTGGAAAATCGGGCTTTGCCCTCATATGCCCCTCAAACCCATATCACCAGTGGGTCCCCAAACGACGGAAACGTCGCTCGATTTCATTGATCGTCTTCTGCCTACTTTTTGGGTATACGACCCCATCTCAAGTAGGGCGACGTACACCAGGAGACTGGCGAGGGAGGACCTGCAGGACTAACAAGGTAGTGGACAATGTGGAGCACACCCATACGAGGATTGATTTTCCGGTGCCTTCCACATTGGTATTGGAGGCGCACGGAGTTTTTGAGGACGCGGAGGAACATCTGGTTGGCTTGTGCTTGGAGAAGAATTGCCTCTGAAGAAGCCGTATGGAGTTGTTCGGGTTGCTGCGCCTTTGGCTGGGTGCAATGTATGTATATTTTTCTACTACCCTTGCATCTTAATCATGAAATAAGTAGATTTGTAGATTTGTTAGCTGACAATTGTGGTACAATGTAATTTATTTGTTGGTTTCCATGCAGAAAGAATCCATAAATGTAATTTAAATAAATTGAATGTTACAATTATTTTTACTTTGACCAGTCAGTGTATCTATTAATGTGATAATAATTTCTGTCCTCATTGTTTAGCCCAGGGTTGATGATAAGCATTCAAGATGGTTACACCTGCGGATCCGACCATCCGCTTTACCTTTTCTGGACCCTGTCAAGTACAATCCACATGGGAAGTTAAAGACAAAAGCTTTTGTTGATGGAAGATGGATATTGGCGTTCAAAGATGAGGAGTCTTGTAAAACGGCTTTTTCCATGATTCTTGAAGATATTAATTATCTATGTGAGGAGGTTCATAGAACAATATAACCAGATGTTCCTACAAAGACCGACGCTAGTAGCAGATGATGTTCCGGGTCCATCTAGGACGTCCGATGATTGCTTTGAGATTCCTGCACCGCCGAAGCGACCCCGATTGTATATTGATCTGACTTCGGAGGAGACTGATCCTTCCTTATATGATGAGGAGGACGTTACGTCGAGGCGAGCTGCGGAGTCAGACGAGACTTGCATGGGCTGCGGAGGGAATCCTTGCTACTGTAGCTTTAGTGCATGATCAGTTTAGACTTTTTGTATAGGGTCTTGATTTCGGTGGATGTAATTATTTATTTTGGGAATTGTTATATAACTTTTCCGCTGATCTCTTCTGCACTCTGATACTGTTTAGTGGGCCACAGGCCGGGTGTTCTTTTTGAGATGATATAACACTGTCTTTTGAAATGTATTAATGTTTATTATTAATTCCCAAAGTTAAGTACTTAGTGATATTATAATAAAATTATTTAATTACGTTCATCGATGGAATTACGACGTACTATTTTATGAAACGATTTAATTTAATTTTCTTTTAATTCCTTTGAATTAATTTCGAAAAAATTCTTTTATTTATTTATTTTGGTTTAAAAAAAAAATTACACCCGCGCTGTGTTTTAAACTCGGGGTGTTACATTTTGCAAACCTCCTATGACGTCATAGAGAGCATGAAATTGTTTAATAGTTACAGATGTAGGAGTGGATGATCAAAAGCATTATTAGTTTCTTTTTCAGCAAACTGCAATAACCTTTTGTCTTAATCTAATTATTGTTCCAAACTTTTGTATTACTACCATATATAAAGCAACCAAAACTGATCATATATATTTAGTGTTATAATATTCGACAATCGTCACAGTTCACTATTGGTACTTAATCTCATATTCTTATATATGTGGTAACATCTTTTTGGTTTTTTGGACACCATAAAATTAACATTTTTGGCTAAAATAATAGTAAGATAGGCAAAAGCATAACATGCCCTTAACTCCCCTTGACACCCACATACACAAAAAATGCTCCATCATTAGCCTACTCTCATCATTATTGCCAAGACCAAGCAATTAAATCAACAAAAGTCACACCAATAACCAAGAAAAGCATAAATCAGAACATAAATCTGGAACAAACAATTATTACTATAGGAACAAGGTAATCGAATAGTCGAACAAGCAAATATCTACCAAATCGTTCCAAACTGCAAGGAGCAAGCAAAAATAATAAGCAAATAGGGAGAAGATGAATACCTCGAGCGAATACAGAGAAGACGGAGACACAAAGAATCACGAAAATGATTGAATGTTGATACCGGAGCAATGCGCAATGCAAAGGGGAAATAGAGAAGGTTGAAGGTTCCGATTGAAGGTTCCGAGCACATCGCAAAGACTGTTGATACCGGTGCAACAACTCGAGGAAAGAGTGAATGTTCCGATTGCAGCGCAAAGGGGATCGATCGTGAGTGAATGAAGAGGAAATAGAGTTAGGGTTCTGTTTCTTAATTTTCTAGCTTCTGTTTCTTAATTAACTAGAGGAAAGTTTAAGTTAAACTTTTCAACAACAAAGAAAACAAAGAAAATACAATAATTAATTAATTATTATTTAAACTAACTTGAGGCCACATTTTTTATAGCTTTAGGCCACACTTAAAATGTGTAGTTATTAAACTTAATTAGGCAACGGTTTTTCTTCGTGGTAAAACAACAACACCTTTATAATTGTGGCTTAATCGGTGACAATAACAAAATATGCAACGGTTTTTCATTCAAAGTTAAGAAATTGTACTCTATAAGTAAATTATAGGCAACACCCAAAAAACTGTTGCCTATTTCCGTGTCCAGCCACACTTTTTTACCCGTTGCTAAGTGAAGTGTGGTCTAAAATGAAAAATGTTGTAGTGTTTGTTGCGTTAAATACACACTTAGAGCAAATATATTCCATCGCAGAAGTAATATAAAATATTATTGGATTAATTAGTAAATACTAAATTAATTAAGATAATTTATTATTTAGACTAACAATGATGGTTGAGTTGTTAGGGAAACAAAATAGCAAATATCAAGAAATTAAAAATAAAAATGTAAAGTTAGAAATCAATAGAGAGAGTTTCACTTGTAACTTTGATTATCCTTGAATCTAGTTCTATTCGAATTCATTTCTTTTGATTCAATTATCAATCTATTTACTAATACTACTAACTCGTTTAGTCATTCGTGATTAATATTTTTTTCTTAAATTAACCCTTGTTTGATCATGCAAAGAGTTTAAATTCAAAAAAAGTATAAAGCATAAAAAAGTTGAATGATTGAAAGACTTAAATTAAGTTTGATCATGCAATAATTTATAGTCTCAATTATCCTATAGATTCCACCAATTAATTGCAATATGAACGCTAACAACTAATCGATTAAGAACATGCAAATGGTGACCAGTCATAACATATTTAAAATATCTTTAAAATCCGTGAATACAATAATTTTTAAATTTGAGACACATTTCTCCAACTCCAAGCCTTCAAAATATCTTTTTGATTGCTCTTACTCCATAATGTGCGGTCTCCTTCTCCTCTTTTACTCTTATGTGCGGTTTCTTATTCTCCAGTTGTTGCACCCCTATCTTCCCTCCCTTTCTAAAACTCCTTCATTTATTTTCTCAACAACCAATGCTTCGCAATTTAGACCAACTCAAATCAAACCAACTCATATAATTGCTCTAAAAATAATTAATAATAATTACTAAAAATTGTATTAAATTGGAGTTTATCATTCCCCTGCAAATCAAACCCCATTGAGTCACCCCATTATGCGACTCATTGTTGCTGAACAACAATAAAAGGGCACCTAAGGATAATGTTTTAACTGTGATGAAAAGTTTCACTCCGGTCATTGTTGTGCAAAAAAACACATACATTTGCTATTATCTGATGACTACTCTGCTGGTTTGGGTGAACAAACTTTCGACAATCATAAACTAGAAGTTTCACTTGAATCGCCACCTATGTTATCTGCAAAAATTTATCCACCTCCTTGTGAACATTTTCCACTTTCTTAGGCTGCATTGGCTATTCCACCATCTCCACATAATATATCTGTGCAAGGATATATCAAAGAAATTGAAATCACAATTCTTATTGATTCAGGCATTTCTCATAATATCTTACAACCTAGGGCAGTAGAACTTTTAGAATTACATGTCGTTTCCATTTCTTCGTTCTCCGTGATTGTCAGAAATGGACACTCCATAACATGCGTTAGGGGCTTGTTTTGATGTTCTGGTATCATTGGCAAAACAAACTTTTCACATTCCTTGTTTTATTTTTTACCAATCCAAGGAGCAGATTTGGTACTAGGTGTTCAATAGCTCCAAAATCTGGGATCATTTCTCTCACATTATTTCATTCCCTCTATTCAGTTTACATACAACATTCAACCAATCACAGGTATGAATCCTATAACACTCCATCTTCTACTTCTTTCTCTCAATTTTGCAGGTTTGTTTTCATTGATTCTATAGATTCCCTGCACACTATAACCCTCACTACAAAAGAACCTACCAAAAACCCCAACCAACCCACACTCCCAGCAATTCCCTCGAACACTAACTTAGAAATATAAAAAAATTTGAACAAATTTTCCCCTATTTTTTAAACCCTCAAAACCTACCACCAGTTCAGCTCACCACAAACTCCATACTTGTCAAATGTCAAAACCTATCTCTACGCACAATACCAAAAAACAATCAAGACCAATATGATACAAAAAAATGCTTGCAACAAGTATCATAAAATTTAGCACGACCTCTTTCTATTCCAAGGTGTTGTCAAAAAATGGGACGATAGTTGGCATTTTTGTGTCAATTATAGGGCCTTAAACTCGAATACCATTAAAGATTGTTTTCTCATACCATCCATAGATGAATTTCTCGATGAACTCAATGTTGCAACTGTGTATTCAAAGTTGGACTTGCGTTCTGGTTATCATCAGATTCAGGTTGCTTTCGAAGATACCTTCAAATTAGCATTTCGAACAATCCTTCTGTTATGAATAATTTGAAATGAGATAAGTCTAGAACCATATAGAATTTCTATGTTAGAATCTAGAAGTGCTTTAATTATAGAAAAATGTGGGAAATATCTAGAAGTGGGTATTAATTAGGAAGCTTTTAGAAATGTGTCTAGATTTATCTATTTGTACCTATAAATACCCCATTGTATTTGACATTATATTTCAAGCAAATTGTGAGTTTTTCTATTTCAAATACTTTCCTTTCTCTAACAAAGTGGTATCTAGAGCTTGGTTGTGAGAGTTGAGAAATGGCGACTTGTGATTACACTACTTTCTGTTGGAACCAAGTTGGTTCTTTCAATTAAAGTTTTGATGTTAACAAAAGTATTTTATGAAAATAACATGTTTGACTTAGAAGAAGAATGAAAAATGCCACCAGAAGATGACGTCACTAGAAGATGAAGATGACGTCACCATAAGATACAAATCAAAAGCAGGATGAAGTCACCAGAGGATGGTCACCAGATGACATCACCAGAAGATGATGACGATGTCACCAGAAAATACAAATCAGAAGCAGGATGAAGTCATCAGAGGATGATCACCAGACGATATCATCAGAAGATATCACCTGATGATATCATCAGAGGATATCATCAGAGGATATCACCAGAGGATATCACCAGAGGATATCATCAGAGGATATTACAAGAGGATATCACCGGAGGATATCGTCAGAGGAACCTGTTAGAGGATATCATAAGAAGATCCCATCAGAGGATATAATCAGAAGTTCCCATCAGAGGATACAATCAGAGGGTCTCGTCGGAGGATAATTCCAGAGGATGTCATTAGAGGCCGAAATCAGAAGCTACATCATTAGAAGCTGAAAGTATGCTAAAAACAGAATCTGAGCAAAATGCTCAAAACAGAATCGGAGCAAAAGACTTTAAAAACAGAATCTAGTTGAAAGTATGCTCAAAACAGTATCTGAGAAAAATGCTCAAAACAGAATCGAAGCAAAAGACTCCAGAAACAAAATCTGAGCAAAATACTCTAGAATATTCTCAAAACAGAATCAATCGAAATATACTCCAGAAGTAAAGCAACAGATCAAAGTGAAGCTCTAATTTCAACTATAAATAGAGGCTTAATGCTGAAGAATAACGCATCGAAAAATAGAAGAACTCAAGCAAAAATTCATAAGTATTTAAAGAGTTCAAAGGAGAGAAACACTTGCTTAAAAGATAAATATTTTATAAGTGTTCTTTTCTTAGAGTGTGAGGCTGATTGTCATCATAAATTTTTCAGAAGAAAACATTCAAGTCCAAGTTAAGCTTATTGTGAGTATCAACTTTCCAGAAGTAGTTACTCAATTTTAATTTCGATCCCTTGTATAAAATCCTATAGTGTTGAAGTTCCTTCTAAAATATGGGGTTGTCAGATTGTTAGAAAAAGACTTAGCTTGTAGGTTTAAGGTTGTGAAGTTCCTCAAAAGTCTGGGGTTGTCTGACTATTTGAGAAGACTTGACTGGTATAGTCAAAGTGTTGTTGTTCCTCAAAAGTCTGAGGTTGTCAGACTGTTTGAGAAGACTTGACTGGTATAGTCAAGGTGTTGTTGTTCCTCAAAAGTCTGGGGTTGTCAGGCTGTTTGGGAACATTGGCTAGTAGGGTCAATGGTGTTGTAATTCAAAGGAGTTTGAATTGTTGAAAAGGCCTTCTGAAGGAAGGGACTGGACGTAGCCTAGTTAAAGGTGAACCCGTATAAATTTGAGGTGTTAAATTTTATTATCCGCTGCTTATTTACTCTAATTGCTTATTATTCAACTAATTAGCAAAAATAATTAATGTTTGTCAAACACAATTCAACCCTCCTTCTTGTGTTGCACCTTCACTTTCGACTTTCCTCTTCTTAAAAAAGAGAATTATGACAAATGGTGCCTTCGCATGAAATCATTTATTGGCTCTCAAGGTGTATGGGAGATTGTTAAAAAAGGCTATGATGAGCCACAAGATGAAAAGGGATTGTCTCAAGTTCAAAATGAGGTTTTGGCAAAGACAAGGAAGAATGATCAACAAGCTCTTACTCTCATTCATCAATGTTTGGATGATTCTATGTTTGAGAAGGTTGTCGGTGCTACAAATTAAAAGGAAGCTTGGAAGATTTTGGAGAAATCACTCAAAGGTATTGACAAAGTGAAGAAGATAAGACTTCAATCTCTAAGGGGAGATTTCGAAGCTTTGAAGATGAAGGATTTCGAGTCAATTTCAGATTATTGCTCAAGGGTGAAGACAATTGTTAATCAAATGAAGTGATATGGAGATACGATAGAAGATGTTCGTGTAGCGGAGAAAATTCTTCGTTCCTTGACTCCTAAGTTCAATTATCTGGTATGTGTTATTGAGGAATCAAAAGATCTTGACTCAATGTCCATTGAGGAATTAGAAGGTTCATTGCAAGCTCAAGAAGAAAGAATAAAGAAAAGACAAGAGGAGCCATTAGAGCAAGTACTGAAGATCAAAGCTTCTTGAAGGATGATAGAGGATTCAATAGTTAAAACGTACATGGACGTGGTCGTGGCCAAAGATGAAGAGGTTTCAATGGTGAATCAAACTACGAAGAAAGAAGTCACTCATCACCAAAAATTTATGGAAAAGGAAGAGGTTATGGCTACTATCAAAGTGAAAGGAGGTATGAAAAATCTAAAGTTGAATGTTATAATTTTCTTGAATTTGGCCATTTTTCTTGGGAATGTCGTAATGCTCCTAATTAAGAGGAAGAAGAGGATTGACAAAGATGAAGAGTCAATTTTGTTGCTAATGGTGCAAGTAACCTATGTGTGGATGCAAAGAGAAATTTGTGGAGCTTAATAAAAAGATGAACAAAAATGTTTCTTTTGGAAACTCATCAAAATTGAAAATTAAAGGGAAATGTACGATTGTAATCTCTTCTAAAGATGAGAGCGATAAGTTGATTAGTGATGTATACTATGTGCCTAAACTAAAGAGTAATATTTTGAGTTTGGGCAAACTTCTTGAATAGGATATGAAATTCTCATGAAAAATAAACATCTTTGGCTAAGAGATCAAATTAACAGTTTAACCGCTAAGGTTCTTATGTCAAAAATAAAATGCTTATCTTGAACCTAAGAACTATTGAAGCAAAATGTTTGAAGATGAATGTCCAAGATGAAGCATGACGTTGGCATATAAGGTATGGCAACTTGAACTTTGGTGCACTTGAAAATATGGGTTCCAACAGCCTTGATGAAGTGATCAGAGTCCTGGAGAACGTTCTTGTTTTTCCAGAAAAACGTCCAGAACGTTCTTGGCAGTGCATTTTTTGCTTTGTTCTTTAAATTGATTCTTCTTAATACCTATCTTAGATTAATATACTCAAAAGCACATGTTAAATAACAATTAACTTAGAATCATAATTAGAGTCTTTAATTAATCTTTGTTTGTTTTCATCAAAACTCTTTAATTGAGATTTTGTCTTAACAATCTCCCCCTTTTTGATGATGACAAAATTTAGTTTAATTTTAGATTTTAATTTTGATTCTAATATGTAAAAGATAGTTTACAGAGAGCATGAAAGCACAGAGATCATGAAAGCACATAGAGCATGAAAGCTTAGAGAGCATGAAAGCTCAGAGAGCATGAAAGCTCAGAGATCATGAAAGCTCCCCCTCAGAATATGCTGTTTAAATTTTTTTTTTTTTGAAATTAATGATGATAAAAAATATTAATAGAATCATACTTATTTGGATCTTGCTCCCCCTCAAAATATGCTTCACATGTTTGAAATCTTTTTCCAGATTTTAACCAGATATATATAAATGCTTATCATGTTAAATATAATTCTTTTAAAATCCTTAGAAGCAAAATATACAAGTACTTATAAACAGAAATAGAACCAGAGGCAGAACGAGAAGCAGATTTAAGTACAAATATATATTTGATCAAAATATGAAATATTTCATTAACATGGGAAAGATGATTACAAGCAGAGTTTCACAAAATTAATACATAAAATCTAAACTTCTTTCTCCCCGTTTGTCATTACAAAAAGAGGTGGGAGAACCAAAACAGAAACACAGCTTAAACTGAGTCTTCACACAGAGAGGGAAGGAGAGGATCCTTTTGAGGAAGATGAGCGTGAAGGGTCTGGAATCGGATGTACAGAAAGAGGAGGAGGGTCAATCCTGAGCTTGGGGTGAGCTGTGTAGTCATCCATTCTCTGAGAATGGCAGACTCTTTGTCTTGAAGAGCTTGTCTAGCCATGAGAGTCTCAAGAGCAGCTAGGATGGCTGAGTTGGATGTATCCTTCTCAGTCTTCTGTCGCTTGGATGGCTCAGCAGAATCAGCCCTAGGAGAGGAGGGTAGTTGGCTGGATGTAGGGATTTGTTTAGTACAGAAGGTAGAGAGGGATGCAAAAGAGGTAGTGATGTGGGGAAGAGGATCTGAGGGTGTTGTGTTGTGGTTAACAGAGGGTCCTGGAGTGTCTGGAAAAACCAAAAATTGGCTTATTCCAAATATAGAGGAGCTTGTTTTTTGGGGGGAAACAAAAATGGGTGACATAATGGAAGTTTTTTGTGGTGGGAGCTGTGAGCAAGGGTTGCTGTGGTGTGGAGAGAGGTTGGTTCGGATGGGTGAGGAGCTGGATATAGGTTGAGGAAAAAGAGGAGGAAGGTATCTTTGTGAGACAGAAGGAGGAAGAATGATGGTAGGGGGAGAACGTTCTTGAGGTATTTGAGGAGAACGTTCTCTGGTAGGTGAACTAGCTGGAGTTGGGGCTTGATTTTCAGCAGGGTTAGAACCAGAGTGTGCTGCAGATTGTCCTCGAGCTGAGCACTTTCTTTTGGTGGTGGTGGTTGGTAGAATAGATTGTGGGTGATCAGACGAAATCTTTTTCATGTGGGAAATGTTTTTGGCTGAAAATTTGGAAATTTTGAGGGTGAATTTTTCTGTGGTGAGAGGTATTTTGAAGTGCCAAAAGATTTTAGGAAGAAGCATGCCATAGGGGACAATGCTCTTCTTATATACTTTGGATGTTGCAGCAATCATGTTTTGGAGAATGATGTAGGGAAGGTTGAGGCGTTTTTTATGGAGAAGATGATAGATGATGAGGACATCATTATCAGAGACAGATTCATGGCTGCCACAATGTGGCAAGACAGAGTATTGACTGATGCTATTAAAAACCTTACAGATAGGTTTGAGAGAGGATGATAGATGATCTTTGGTATTTGGTAAGAAGATATCAGATAAGACTTCTTTTCTGCTAAGAGTCATGGAAGAATACCAGGTTTTCCCAAAAACCATAAGTCCTTCTGTTGGCAAGTTGAGAATGGAGGCTAGGATTTCAAGTGTGAGCTTAATCTCTATGCATTTAACGTTGGATACCAGTAATGATTTTTCAGGGAAGGTTTGGGCCTGGCAGTAAAATGCCCTGACTACATCAGAATAAAAGCATTCTGAAGTTTGGAGGAAGGAAGTCCATCCAAGGGAGTCAGTATGTTCCTTGATAACTTTATTTTCAAGCGTGAGGTTATCAAGAAGAAATACCCTTCCAATGCCAATGGGTCTCTCAGCCCATTTTTCAGAGAAAGTTTTCTGGAGAGAGGAGGGAATCAAAGACGAGAGGCAAGAAGATGAGTCAGGTTGGAGAGGAGAAGAACGTTCTGGCTCAGACTGTTGAGGAGCAGGACATTCTTGAGAGAAGGAAGGAATAGAACGTTCTGGTTCATTAGTTTGAGGAGCAAAACGTTCTGGCAGTGGGGATGGAGAAAGTTCTGGTGAGAATGAACGTTCTTGAGGTTTTCTCTTGGGGACAGTGGTTTTTATTTACTTCTGGGGATTGTTAAGCCTATTCTTGGCTAAGAATTGAGCAAGAGTGGGGGTTGATTTCACCCTTAAATTTTGAGCTTTGATTTTAGGGTTAGGGTTAGGTTTTAAGGGGGATGATGGCATAGGTTTAGAGGAGGAAAAAATCTCATGTATGGTTTTTCTTTTCTAGTTGGGAGGTGTTGTTTGAGAAGGAATGGATGATTGAGAAGGAGTAGTTTGTGAGGTTTGGTGAGGCGATTTTGAAGATGGAGATGTGTTTGAAGGAACTGGTGTTTGTGTGGGTTCAAGGGGGGCATTGTTATCAGATTCGTCACTATCAGAAATGGTTAACACAGTGGGATCAGATTATTGACGCTTTGAAGTTCCAATCCCGGCAAGAATGCGCATGGAGCGTCTTTGGGCTTTGTTGGGTTTTACTGTTGGTTTCTTTAAGTGAGGAGGAGTTTGGGCAAAGTTTGGAAAGGTTCTCTGGAAGAGTGGAGGCAGTTGAGTGGCTAAAGCTCAAATAGGAAGAGGAATGGGACTGGATTCTCTAGATGATGATGATGAGGAGTCTAAGAATGGCATTTTTGGTGGTCAGGGTCTGGGCGGTGATGATGGCGAACGGTTTCGAAAGGGAGAAGAGGATGATGGAGATGATGATGATGATGGTGAAATAGGGCAAGTACTTTTTCGAGCAGAATGTTTGGTTCTGGCCATTTTTTTTGTTTTGTTGCAGAGGGCAAAAGGAGGATTCAGAGAGAAACAGAGGAAGAGTGGAGAGTTGTTTGGAAGATGGGAAGGTTTTTTCAGAAAGAGGGAAGTTGAAGAGATGATTGATTTGAAAAGAGGGAAGATGTGGAGGCGCGAAGGTCAGCGCATCAGTTGCTTTTGAAAGACTCTAGACAAGCGCATTAAATGCAATGCTGGCAATCATGATTTTTTTTTGGAAAGTGGAGAGAGGAAACAAAAAAAAGGAGAATGATGCCTTTTAGAAAAAGGAGAATGATCACGAAACCAAGAATGTTCTTGGTTTTGCAGAAACACAAAAAAAGTTCCATATGCATTCAGTTTGGATTTTTGATGATTTTTAATTTTTCTTTGATGAAATTAAAACTGTCTTCTACCAAAGGTTTTGTAAAAATGTCAGCAAGTTGTTTTTGAGTTTCAACAAAGATTAATTGAACATCCTTTTTATTAACATCATCACAAATAAAATGATGCTTAATTTCAATATGCTTAGATCTAGAATGCTGAATTGGATTTTTAGATAAATTGATAGCACTGGTATTATCACAGTAAATTGGAACATTTGAATAACTTACAGAGAAGTCTTTAAGTTGATTCTTTATCCAAATTACTTGGGAGCAACAATTTGCAGCTGATACGTATTCAGCTTCAGTAGTTGATAGTGCAATTGTGTTTTGCTTCCTACACGACCAGCTGATTAAGGCTTCTCCCAGGAACTGGCATTAGCCACTTGTGCTTTTTCGTTCAGTTTTATCCCCAGCATAATCAGCGTCGCAGTAAGCTACAAGATCAAAATGACTACCTTTTCTATACTAAAGGCCAAGATCAGTAGTACCGACAAGATATCTAAAAATTCTTTTTACAACAGTTAAATGAGATTCTTTAGGATTAGATTAAAATCTAGCACATAATCCTACTGCAAATACTATATCAGGTCTACTGGCAGTTAGATATAACAATGATCCTATCATGCCTCTATATTCCTTCTTAGAAATAGATTTTCCATTTTCATCTTTGTCTAGTGAAGAAGATGGATGCATGGGAGTAGTCATGACTTTGGCTTCATTCATTTTATACTTTGTTAAAAGATCTTTTGTATACTTTTCTTGACAAATAAAAATGCCATCATCATGTTGCTTGATTTGTAAACCAAGAAAGTATCTTAACTCCCCCATCATGCTCATTTCAAATTCACTTTGCATGAGTTTTGAAAATGCATCACACATTGTCTCATTTGTTGCACCAAAGATAATATCATCAACATACACTTGAACTATGAGTAAATCATTTTTATCATTTTTCTTAAAAAGTGTAGTGTCAATGTTTCCTCTGGAAAATCCATTTTTTATTAAGAATGAACTTAATCTTTCATACCAAGCTCTTGGTGCTTGTTTTAAACCATAGAGAGCTTTGGTATGTTTGAAAACATGATTTGGTTTTGATTGATCTTCAAAACCAGGGGGTTCTCGTACATAAACTTGCTCATTTAAAAATCCATTTAAAAAAGCACTTTTAACATCCATTTGAAAAAGTTTTATAAGTTTATGAGATGCATATGCAAGAAGGATTCGTATAGCCTCTAACCTTACAACTGGTGCGAAAGTTTCATCATAATCTATGCCTTCTTGTTGGTTGTAACCTTGAGCAACTAGCCTGGCTTTGTTACGAATAACCTTACCTTCTTCATCTAGTTTGTTTCTAAATACCCATCTTGTTCCTATGATTGTTTGGTTTTGAGGATCTGGAACAAGATCCCAGACTTCATTTTTTTCAAACTGATGAAGTTCTTCTTTCATTGCATTAATCCAAGATTGATCAATAATGGCTTCTTTGATTGACTTTGGTTCGATTTGGGAGATCATTGCCATGTTGTTGTTGTCATCCTCTTTGAAAGACATTCTGGTTCGAATCCCATCAGCTGTATTCCCAATAATCTGATTCTGGGGATGATCACTGATTGTTCTCCAGCTTTTTGGAGGAGAATGAAGTGGAGACTGTTTATCAATCTGGTTTTCCTGGGGAACATTTTGCTGCTGCTATCCACAATGTTCTTCTTCTTCATCATCTTTCTTGCTCATTTCCAGATCATCAAATTCATCAAATAATACATGTATACTAATTTCAACAACCTTTGTTTTGAGATTAAACACACGAAATCCTTTAGATTCGCTTGAGTAACCCAAAAATATGGCTTTGTCTGATTTAGCATCAAACTTTCGTTTTCTTTGTTGTTCAAGATGTAACAATAACAACCAAAAATGTGAAAATATGAAATGTTTGGCTTTCTGTTTTTCCAGATTTCATATGGTGTTTTGTTGATGATTTTTCTTATTGTCACACGGTTTAAAATGTAGCATGAAGTGTTTATAGCTTCAGCCCAAAAGTATTTTTCAACATTTGATTCTTCCAAGATTGTTCTTGCCATTTCTTGTAATGTTCTATTTTTCTTTCAACAACTCCATTTTGTTGAGGAGTTCTTGCACAAGATAGATTATGAGAAATGCCATGATCTTCGAAAAAGTTTTTAAAAAAGGCATTTATGAATTCTCCTCCATCATCACTTCTTACAGAAATGATTTTGGAATCTTTTTCATTTTGTACCTTCTTGCAAAAGTTTTTGAAAGCATCAAATGCATCATCTTTTTGTTTTAAAAATAAAACCCATGTATATCGAGAGTAATCATCAACAATAACAAAACCACATCTCATTCCACTTAGACATGTTGTTTTAATAGGACCGAAAAGATCTATGTGAAGCAGCTCAAGGATTCTATTCGAGGAAATAAAATCTTTTGGATGAAAACTACTTTTAACTTGTTTTCCTTTAGCACAAGCTTCACATATTTTATCTTTATCAAAATTGATTTTTGGCAATCCTCTAACAAGTTCTAGTTTTGAAATTGTTTTCATACTGATGTGTCCTGTCCTCTTGTGCCAAATCCATTTATCTTTGTTTATGGACATGAAGCAGGATTCATCAGGTAATTCTTCAAGGTATAAAACATAAAGATTTTTCTTTCTTATACCTGAAAAAATGAGTTCGCTAGTTTTGTTTTTAACTTCACATAAATTTGGTTTAAAGATAACCTCGAAGCCATTGTCACATAGTTGACTTATGCTTAAGAGATTATGTTTCAGACCTTCTACATATTGAACATCAGAAATTTGAGCTGAGTTTTTCTTACCAATGGTTCCTTTACCTTTGATTTGAGCTTCGTTGTTGTTACCAAAGGTTACTGAACCTCCTTCATTCTTTTCAAATGACATGAAACAACTTTTATCTCCTGTCATATGTCTTGAACAACCACTGTCCCAGAACCATGGCTTTTTCTTACAAGTTGAAATCCATTCTGCATAAGGTGTTACATTAACTTTAGGTACCCACTTGGTCTTGGGTCCTTGAGAGTTAGTTTTAAGTTTGGATTTTCTTTTGAAATAACATGCTGATTCATTGTGACCATATTTAGTGCAATGAGAACATTTTAGTGTTCGAGATTTTCTTAAAAACTGAGGTTTGATAGGAGTTGGTAAAATCCCAGAATGTTCTCCCTTTAACATTTTTGGAGAATATTTCTGTCCAGAACGTTCTCCCTTTTTCAGTTTGCCTGGGGAACGTTCTCCCTTTTTCTGGTATTGAAAACTGTTAGTTTTTATTCCAGATGGTTTCAGATTTGTAAAATTTCTTTTGTTTTTGATTTTATAATCTCTCTTTTTGAAATAACATGCAAATTCTAGATGTCCTATTTTATTACAATATGAACACTTCGTTTTACATTTATTTTCTTTACTTTCCGGAACAAAGAAATTTTCATATAATTTCAGTTTTTGTGTTTTATCAAAACCAAGTCCTGCTTTATCAAAGATACCTACTTGAGATCCCATTATTTTTTGAAAGGTTTCAGTAGCTTTGATGAACTATAATAAATCATTTTTCAGAATTTCAATTTCAGCTTTAAGGAGAACGTTCTCCTTTTGTGTTACAGAACATTCTAATTTTTCAAGATTTTCAGTTTTGTAACTTTCAAGCTGAGATTGTTTCAGATCTTGAATAATTTTTTTAAGTTCATTATTCATAGTCTGAGCTTTCTCTTTCTCTTCTTTTTCTATATAAAATTGTTTTTTCAAGGAGCTACATTTTTGAATAAGAAGATTTGAATCATAAGTAGGTTATCAAACTCATTTTCCATTTGTTCACATAGAGAGCAAGGTTCATATTTATTTACCTCATTTTCTTTTGTGCTTGCCATTAGACATATGTTGGCTTCTTCTTCTTTTTCTGATTCTTCTGAATCATCCCATGTGGCCAACATTGATTTCTTTTTAAAAGGGAATCTTTTTGGTGTTTTCTTGTTTAATGGACATTATGCTTTGTAGTGTCCAAGTTTGTTGCAGCCAAAACATGTGATCTGACTCTTATCTACTTCTGTCTTGGGATTTTCTTTTCTGCTTGGAAATCCCCTTTTTAACTGATCTCTTCTTCTCATCATTCTCTGAATCTTTCTGGTGAGCAGAGCTACTTCTTCATCAGTATCTTCAGTTTCTTCTAAGTCCGCTTCTGTTTGTGATGGTAAATTTTGATGTGCTTCTTTTAATGCTATTGTTTTATTCTTCTTGATTGGTTTGTCTTCTTGTAACAATACTTCATGTGCTCTTAATGTACCAATCAATTCTTCTAGTGCCAATGCATCAAGGTTTTTGGCTTGACTTATGGCAGTCACCATTGGCCTCCAGATTGTTGGAAGGCATCTCATGATTTTTCTGACTCTATCTTGCACTGAGTATGCCTTTCCTAAGGAGCGCATCTCATTTACAATGGTTGTAAACCTTGCAAACATTTTATCAATGGTCTCACCTTCATTCATTTCAAAAAGTTTGAATTTCCTTATGCCTATGTCAATTTTGGTTTCTTTAACATGTCTTGTTCCTTCATGATGAGTTTGCAATGTGTCCCATATTTCTTTGGTAGTATTGCATTCATCAATTCTTTCGCTTTCTTCCCTGCTTAAAGCACATGATAAAAATAATTGAGCTTTAGAGTTTAAGAGTACCTTAGTTTTGTCTTCATCTGTCTAGTCAGCTTCTTTTTTTTCAGATGATGCTGGATCATCTTGATTTATCCTTGGCATGTAATCTCCATCAGTTATGATACGCCACATTCCTGTGTCTTGAGATTCAGAAATAGCTTCATTTTGTTTTTCCAGAGATAGTAGTCTGTTCCATCAAAATAAGGTGGTTTGTTTGAGGACCCTCCTTCAACTATGTATTTGGCTTTTGAAATTTCCTTCTAGATCTTTTCTCTAACACTGTTTAGGTGTTTTAATCTTAGAGACCGTGCTCTGATGCCAATTGAAGTGGAAATGTTGCTTTACAAGAAAGGGGGGTTTGAATTGGAAAGCTGTCTTTTATAAATTTTCCTGTCAACACTTTAAAATTTAACTCAAGAATGATCTTGGTTACAAAATAGAGAACATTTTTGATTAGTTTTAAAAGGCAGAATGATCTTAATAGTAAAGGCAGAAAAAGGAGAACGTTCTGGAAAACGCAGAACGTTCTGGTTTGCTTTTAAAACAGAAAATTGTTTTTTCAACTTAAGTAACTAAAGAGCTGAATGTAAATAGATTTAAGGAAGATATAGTACGCAGAGAGTTATCCTGGTTCACCCTAACTTGGGCTACGTCCAATCCTCACACCAGTGATTTTTTCCACTAAGTGTTTAAAACAAAGTACCCACTTGGTTTTACAACTCCTAGTTCAGATCAGCCTTGATCTGTCACAGTTTATCACTCCTTTCTACCAAGAAAGAAATACAATCTGATCACCTATCAACCCTTGATAGGATTTTACAACTTGACCTTTTAACCTTAAAAGGATTTTTCTAAAAATGACTCACTCAAGCTATAAACAAGCCTTATAGTCTTGAGTGTTGAATGATAATGATATGATTTAAGACAGAATCTATTTTGACTCAACTCTTGTTTGAGTTTAGATTCTTTACAAATGGTTTCAGTAAACTAAAGGTAGAGAATTTGAAATAGAAGGTTACTAATTTCTTGAGAAGCTTTCAAGTGTTAATGTGAGTGGTTTGATGATTTTCTTTGCACTTGAATGTCTTGTTTTTCTCTTGATCAGTGAGGTTCCTTTTATAGATATTCAGGAAGTCCTTGAAGGCTTGATATTACCGTTTGAGAAGGTTCTCTTGATCAAGGGGCAGAATAAAATAATCATCTCTTATTTCAAATCTTTTGACTGAACTTTTCTGCCTTTTTTGACTTCTTGACTTTCTTATATTTGTTTAATGGTTTGCCATCTGATCTGTGCACATTGTAGCATTAGTTTGATTAAAATAATACGTGTCAGAATGTGATGTTGTACATTAAATCAGAATCATTCTTGAACAAGTTCAGAATTTGGAGAATGTTCTGGTGCAGAAAATCAGAAGCTGGAGAATGATCGTTTTCAGCTGTTTCATCTGTTTTGCTTTGCTCTAAATCTTTTCTCCTTAGATCTTTTAGAGTGTTTCTTTTTCTATCTTTAAAGCTTCATATATCATGATGATGTACTGGAAATCTGTTTAAAATAAGCATGATTTTTCCTTGCATAAAAATCAGGTTCCAACAGCCTTGATGAAGTGATCAAAGTCCTGGAGAACGTTCTTGTTTTTCCAGAAAAACGTCCAGAACGTTCTTGGCTCTTGGCAGTGCATTTTTTGCTTTGTTCTTTAAATTGATTCTTCTTAGTACCTATCTTAGATTAATATACTCAAAAGCACATGTTAAATAACAATTAACTTAGAATCATAATTAGAATCTTTAATTAATCTTTGTTTGTTTTCATCAAAACTCTTTAATTGAGATTTTGTCTTAACAAACCAATCATTCCATCTTCATTTGGTAAGTGGAAATATTTCATTCTCATTATTGATGATTTGGTTATTAATAATTTTAAATTAGATAAGTTTAGAACTATATAGAATTTCTATGTAAGAATCTAGAAGGGCTTTAATTATAGAATAATGTGGGAAATATCTAGAAGTGGATATTAATTAGAAAGCTCCTAGAAATGTTTCTAGAGTTATCTATTTGTACCTATGAATACCCCATTGTACTTGAATATATGTAGCAATCAAATTGTGAGTTTTCTATTAGAAATACTTTCCTTTCTCTAGTTGGCATTTTTGTGTCGACTATAGGGCTTAAACTCGAATACCATTAAAGATTTTTTTCTCATACCATCTATAGATGAATTGCTCGATGAACTCAATGGTGCAACCATGTGTTCAGAGTTGGACTTGCGTTTTAGTTATCATCAGATTCGGGTTGCTCCCGAGAATACCTTCAAAATAGCATTTCGAACAATCCTTCAACCTTTCAAGCTACCATGAACAACATCTTCAAGAACTTTCTCTGCAAGTTTGTGTTGGTATTCTTTGATGGCATATTTATTTATAGCTGTAATTAAGAAACACATTTGGCTAATTTACATCAGATTTTAGAAATTCTGAGTGAACATCGTCTGTTTTCAAAAATACTTGGTGTGAATTTGGAGTAACTAGAATTGCTTACTTGGGGAATTTCATAGCAGTTGATGGTGTTGCGGCTAATCTAGATAAATTAACAATCATTCAAAAATTGGCTCTGCCCCACTTCCATTGCTGACCTTCATGGTTTTTTTGTCTTATAGGGATTTATCGTCAGTTGTTCAGGGCTATGCTTCAATTTGATGTCTTGAATTCTCGCTACAATTTGATGTCACCACTAACGCATCTAGATCTGCTGTAAGCATAGTGCTTTCACAAAATCTACATACAATATAATTTTTCAGTAAGAAACTTTGTACCAAGATGTTTGCTATCATAACTGCTGTAAAAAAATGGTGTCATTACCTCTTGATTTGCCACTTCCTTGTCTAAAAGAAGTGTAAAAGAATAACCCACACAAACAATTCAAACTCCTGCACAACACAAATGGTTGACAAAACTCCTTGGGATTTACTATGACATTATTTATACCCATGGACGTTCAAATGTTGTTGCAAACGCTCTCTCAAGGAGATCCCACGAATCAGAATCTTTATTTCATGCCATATCTTCTTGCACTCCCACCATTCTCCACCAACTCAGGGCTTTCTATAAGTCTACTCCAACAGGTTTGACCATAATGGAAAAACTTCAGCACCAAACCATCCTTGCATCAAAATTCACTGTGTTGTAGAGGTTATTGTATTTCCAAGGCATGCTCTTCATCCTTGAGGATATTAATATTCATCGGTCCTTGTTAATTGTCGTGGCCTAAAATTTCGAGTGTTTCTCAAATTCAATGGAGTCGCCACTAAAGATTAATTTAAAATAGGGAAAACATTGGGAAACTCTTAAAAACAAAAAATGGTATTTAAAACTAAATTTTTGGTTTGGGAGTCGATTATGCGTAGGAAGGGTAGCACCCTACGGCATCATTTAACATATGGTTACCTATAATTAATTATGCAAAATTATATAAATTTATTTCTCCTTTTTAAAATGCTAATAATTCCTTTTTATGAAAAGAATCTAAAGATAAAAGTGTATTTAAAATATGAAGAAAAAATAATTTTTTTATTAATGTTAACTTATATAAATTTATTTCTTCTTTTTAAAATGCAAATATCTTCATTTTTATGAAAAGAATCTAAAGATAAAACTGTATTTAAAATATAGAAGAAAAAATAACATTTTTACTACTATGCTTGACAAAAGTGCAATCTTGCTCCTATGTATCTCTCAGTGCAATGGAGAAATCAAAGCGACGGAGTTAATTGGTAGAAAATGTGGATGTGTTGGTTGTTTTTAAAGAAATGAATTATGTTGTGATAAAATGGTTTGAAAAAATGTTAAGTTGTCACAACTCAAGTGCATTAAACTATCACTTCCAAGATGTCGCTACCAGCCAGTCGTATTTTATTAAAAGATAATTATTATTTAGAGCATAAAATCATCAAGTTGTCACAACTCAAATGTCTTCAAACTAAGATTGACAAGCTGTAACAGCTCAACCAATCTTTTTACCCACATTGATATTGAATAACATGAATTTATATTTTATTAAAAATAATAATAATAAACCTAAGGATGAATGTAGATGCATATATAATTTCATTAATGGTTGATATTGGTTGCATTTATCCCAAAACTTAATAAGAGAATAAAGTAACAATTATGATAACACAAAGAATAAAACTAAAAGAATTAAATAAAACATTAAAAAAAAAAAACTAAATCTAAATCCAAAGCTTGAATGTCTCAATGAGAGAAACCATTTTTTTTAATAGAACAAACAAAAATGGGAATAAAATAAAAATGTTACATGAAACATAACTTGCTAACTACCGTTAGACCCAGAAGCGAATCACGTGTTCATTTTCATAGGGGTGGACGGCGGTGCCATGGAAGTGAGTTTTTTCCTTTGTTTCTTTTTGTTTCAAGTACCTTTTTTGATAAAATAAAAAACAATCTTGTTCTTTGTTTTTTTTTTTTTTATCTTCTGATTAGTTTATGATTGTGAGGTTGAAGAAGACATAAGAGAACATACCAAGAATAAAAATAAAATTAAGATAAAACAAATTTAGATTAAAGGTATAGCACTCAAAACAACTATAAAAGTATTACACAGATGAGTATAGAAATAGTTACCACACACAAGCTGAATATTTGTTAGACTCCTTTGATTTTTTTCTAATTGGTATTTGCGCTTGTTTTGAATTAGTGTATTCATCTATAACTCATTTCATGTTTCAAATCACTTACTAACAAAACTCTTACAAGTCTAAAAATGAAAAAGTTATCTCTTGTTTTATTTTTTTGCTCTCAATTTATAGACTAAAATGATGAATCTTTGTATCCCTAAAATAAAATTGAGTTCTAGATTATTGTCTTTTTTTTGCAAAAACAATGGATTTGCTAAAGTAAATCTAGAAACAAGAAGATTCTCTTTTTAATTGCTTGCACACATGGTAAAAATTGTAGCCGTATTAAAAAAAGGGGAAAACCGAAATAAGCTAAAAAAGGCTAAAAAGATAGTTGAAGAAAGGATGTACTTTTTTTAATTCCATGTATACATGGAAAAAATTGTAGCTTTAACAAAGTTGAAAAACAAGGAGGCTGAAAAGATAGCTGTAAGGATGGAAGGGAATGCTAATGCTGCAAAAAAAAAAAAAAAGAGGCAACCTGAACCAGAGGCAACTAAGAACCGGAGGAAACTAGAGCCAGAGGTGACTAGAATTAGAGGGAACCAGATACAACCAAAACCAATGGAAACCAAAACCAGAGGCAATCAAAACTAGAGGAAACCACTAACAAGAGATAACTAGGGGGAACCAGAGCAAGAGGGAACTAGGCACCGGAAGGAACAAGAACCAAAGACAGTAGAGAACAAGAGGCAACTAGAGAACTAGAGGGAACCTGAACTAGAAACCTTTTTTACGGTGAATATTAAAATTATGGAAATTATTAAAATTAAACATATGACTTATTTTTAGAATTTTTAATTGGTCGGACCAAATTAAGGTACTACAGATGCCCTTATTTAATTATTTTTCACAAGAAAATATGAATAACAATGGGTTTTATATTATCGTTATAAAAGATAAGTAAATATAAGGACCTATATTTTATCCATCAAGATAAATGCTAATGTAGGTAAAGTGGTAATGCGATAGTAGATAAACTGTGAAAGTAGAATAACTGTTAATGAAAAAGATTCTGAAATGCAAAGTCACATAAATTTTTAAAGAGAAAATGATGCAGTGTTTTTTCGATGTTTTTATATATACAGTGAATGAATAAGCTAAACAAATGATCAAGAATTAAAAATGATCGTCTCCATATTGATTACTGGTGTGTAGATCAATAAGAATATAAATGATCGTCTTCGGATTGGTTACTGAGGCGTAAATCGACAAAAATAAAAAATGATCTTATTTGGATTTGTTACCAATTCGTAGATCGATAAGAATGTAAATGAGTGTCTTCAAATTGGTTACTGGTGCGTAGATCTCAAGAATGTAGATGATCTTCTTCGGATTGCCAATACGTAGATTGACAAGAAAGAAAATAATCGTCTTCAGATTGATTATTTATGCGTAGATCAACAAGAATGAAAAATGATTGTTTCCAGGTTGGTTAAGTGCGTGGATCAACTTGAATGAAAATTGATCGTCTCCAGATTGGTTACTGATGCAAAGACCGACAAGAATGAAAATGCAGTTTATAGACCATAAGAAAAATATAGGTCTAGTTTATAATTTTAATAAAGAGGGAAACTATGTACATCATACTTGCAGCGCAAACGTTAAAACACATATGATGAGCAATGTATAACACAAGGTTGTTGAGGATAAGTAAAATATGAAAGTACGATACATGATTCATGCATATTATACATTATAGATAAATTCTTGTTCATTTCTTTAATTGCCCGATCCTTATGATCTTATACGCCCTCAGCATTCAATGGATGAATAAAGATAACTATTGTTTCCACATGATGAATCTTTGTATATCTTACGTGACCTTTTTTTCAAGGAGAAACAAAGTCCATTGTTTAAAATGATTATTGTCCTGCTCTTTTTTCACACCCATATATCTTGAGAATCTATCGGATTCCTGTGTATATATTTTTCAAGCGTCAAGATACTTACAATATTTGTACATTTCTCCAATTCCAACATTTATTATCGTAAAACATTTTAAAATTCTAGAACAATTAACCATGAAAATGAATTAGTTTAGAAAGAGGTGTAATGTACAACACCAAATGACAACACTGGAAAGTATACATTCATTATATTGGGAACAAAAATAATTAAGGTAGGTAGTTACAATGTAGAGATGGGTGTGTTTAGCTTTAGTTGGAGGGATAACAAACGCTAACCATTCTTATAATTTAGAACTCCATTGGTCAACTTCCAGGAATAGTAATTTCCCATGTTTGAACTACTTGAACTTTTTTGTTATAATTTTTTTATGTTGTTTTGTCCCTAACTTTTGCCTGGACCGTTCTTCCAAGTTTTCAGTCCATCAGAATGCTCTAATTTTTGCCTAGGTCGCATTTTCAAGCTTTCAACCTAGCGAGCCCAATTTTCAATCATTTGTTTTTTTGTTCAAGCATAATATTTTTTGAAGGAATTTGAATTTACTAAAAGTGGAAACTCATTTCCATCCATCTTCATGAGTATTAGAGCTCCCTCAGAGAAAGCTTTTTCACAATATATGGTCCCTCGTAGTTCGGTGTCCATTTTCCACGAGAATCCTTTTGGATGGGCAATATTTTCTTTAACACTAAGTTCCCTTCTTGAAACTCTCAAGGACGAACCTTTTACTTTCAGGCTTTTTTAAGTCTTTTTTGATATAGTTGACCATGACATAAAGCTATCATCCTTTTTTCTTCTATGGGATTCAATTGGTCAAATCGTGATTGAGCCCACTCTTTCTCTTCTAGATTTGTTTCCATCAACACTATGATCGAGGGAATTTCAACTTCAATGCGAAGTACTACTTCCATTTGATACACCAATGAGAAAGGAGGTGCCCCCGTTGAGGTGCGAATGAAGGTTCTATACACATGTAATGCAAAGGGAAGTATTTCATGCCAATCTTTATGTGTCTCTACTATCTTTTGTATGATTTTATTGATATCCTTATTTCCTGCATCTACCCCATTCATTTTCAGACGATATGGTGAAGAAATATGGTGTTAATTTTGAAACTATCACAAAACTCCTTCATCATTTTGTTATTCAGATTGGTCGCGTTATCAGTGATAATCTTATTTGGCAAGCCATATCGAAAAATCAATTATCTTTTGATGAATCTGACAACCACGATTCTCGTCACATTGGCATATGAAGCAGTTTCAACCCATTTTGTGAAATAATCAATAACTACTAGGATAAATCGGTGTCCATTTGAAGCCTTAGGCTCAATGAGTCCAATAACATCCATTCCTTACATTGAAAATGGCCATGGTGACGTCAAGACATTCAAAGAGGTTGGCAGTACATGTACTTTATCAGCATAGACTTGACATTTATGACATTTCTTCACGTAATTAAAGCAATCAGACTGCATGGTCAACCAATAGTAGCCAATCCTTAAGTTCCAAAAGAACCCTCGTGAACCACTAGAATGATTATCTCTGCTTCTGTTTTATCCACACATCTAAGAAGAACGATATCATGATTCCTCTTATAAAGCACATCCCCATTTAAGAAGTTCATTAATAACCTCCTAAAAACCCTCTTGTGATTCTCCAAAATACCCAATGGATATTCCTTATTCTTAACATAGGATTTTATATCATAAAACCATGGCTTACTGTTAGGATTTTCTTTCTATTGATAAGACATATGTTGGCTTATCCTTTTTTTGAATTTTTATGACCGACACATCCTGGTCGGTGTTTATGTTGAACAATTATGACAATGTGGCCAGGCGTCGACCAATTGGTTTTCTTCTTGAGGAATATGATGAAAATCGATTCTCAAAGTGTTCTATCAATTTTTTGATATACATAATCAATTTGAATCTCGAGTTTCCCACTTTCCTTTTGTCTGATAAATGAAAAAAGTTGAATCTCCATATACCTCAAGAACTTTTACTTTTGATTCATTGGTTGCTTCAATGCCCATGGAACATGCCTCATATTCTGCAATATTGTCTATGCAATCAAAACACAATCTAGCCATAAACGAAGTGAACTTGTTCTCTAGGGAAATCAAAATGGCTTCAATTCCATGCCCTAATGCGTTAGAAGCACCATCAAACACCAAAGTCCATTTTTCTTTATTAGATGATTCAGTATCTTCAAATAAAGTCATTATGTCTTCTTTGGGGAATTCACACTACATTGATTGATAATCTTCTACAGGTTGTTGAGCCAAATACTTTGCTAGTGGGCTTCCTTTGATAACCTTCTGTGTAACATACACCAGGTCGTATTCTGATATAACATCTGCCAACTGACAATCCTTCCATTAAGAGCAGGTTTCTAAAAAATGTACTTAATTGGGTCCATTTTAGACACCAAGTTGTAGACATAACATGTATTACCTCAATCGATGAGTAGACCATGCTAATGCGCAACATGTTTGTTATAACAATGAATACCTTGTTTCACAACTTATAAGCGTTTTGCTCAAATAATAAATGGTGTGCGCCTTCTTACCAGATTCATTATGTTTCCCCAATGATTGGACAAGTACTGTTTAGTCTTCCCAAAAGCCTTTAGAAAATTCTCATTCCATTCAACGATTTGGTCTTTGTGCAATAACATGAAAATTGGCTCGATCTACCCAATGTGAGATGCCATATGAATCTGACAATGTAATTCAATCTACCCAAGAAGCCACAAACTTCTTTTTTAGTGTGTGGAGCCGACATTTCTTGTATTGCTTTTACTTTATCTAGGTCCACTTCTATTCATTTTTGACTAACAACAAATCGAAGTAACTTGACTGATCTCACACCAAAAGTTCATTTAGTAGGGTTTAAACGGAGTCTGAATTTCCTCAATCGCACAAACAAATTTTGAAGGTTAACACCACGGTCTTCTTCGATTCGAGACTTTGTAATCATATCATCCACATAAACCGCTATCTCCTTATGCATAATGTCATGAAACAAAGTCACCATTGTTTTTTGATAAGTTGCCCAAGTATTCTTCAATCTGAATGGCAATACTTTATAGTAGATAATTCCCCATTGTAGGACAAAATTAGCAACCCATTAAGGATATCTTACCACTACTAAGAAACGAACATCAAATTGCTTCTTGACCTCTTCTCTAATTTTAAGGGACATATGAGGCCTCATTCTCCTTAATTTTTGTTTAATTGGAGCACATTCAAGCTCGAGCGGTAACTTGTGTTCAATTATGTTAGTATCTAGCCCAAGCATATCCTGATATGACCATGGTAAGACGTTCACATAGTCAAAAAAAAGTTTAATTAACTTTTCTCGTTCACTTTCTTTCATGCAGACACCAAGAAAATGAAAAAACGAATAATGGTTGAAGAATTCAAAATGCATTTATTGATAATAAGTACTGAATTGAAATACATGTACCCTAATTAGTTATCCTTATATCCTTGGGCAAAGCAAAATGAGTTGAAATACATAATTACTTTAAGCATGAATTAACAAACACGAGAAACTCGAATCTTCCAATTGTTGAGACTTGTTTGGGTACACTAGTTTGAGGGTATCATCATCAACATGATCTTCTTCAGCGACAACCACTAGTCAGCATATATCATTCTTGCTCTTTGAAAGGTTTCTCGAATGTCACAAATAGGAATCTTTTGTGCATTCGGTGCCTGATTTTTTAGACGAGCCATCCTATTTTTCGTTTTTTCTTTTACAACCATTTCCTTATTAGCCTTGGTAGATACATATCCCAACCCACATCTATCGTTCTTCTCTGGTAATTCCAACAATTTTCCCAATTTAACAAAAAATCCTCCTTCCAACATGACTTTGGTAGACTTCAACGATGTAGTACACAATTTTGGTTTCTTTATGCAAGACCCTTCACCTATAAAGACAACATTTGAAATTTCTAATGCTTGAAAGGAAGTCTCTATGGCTTCCTCTGTAGCTTCAGTGTAGCCCACAAAAGATAGATGACTTACTACTATATCGTCCTCCCCATATATTATTATCAGCTTTTGTGCACTATAAACTTTAACTTTTGATGGAGAATGGATGTCACTGCTCTAGTAGCATGGATCAACGGTCTCCCTAAAAGGAAAGTATATGTTGGTTTGATGTCCATTACATGTAAATTTTTTTCAAAGTCATGTGGTCCGATTTGAATCAGCAGTTCAATCTCACCAATAACTTCTCTTCTTGATCCATCAAATACTATCACCACCATAGCACTAAGCTTCATATAGGATCCATCAACAAATAGTTTTGAGAGTTTTTATTTCGACATGACATGCAATGATGAACCATTGTCAACTAGCACTCGTGCGAGAATATGATCATGACACTTCACATAGATGTGTAGTGTTTTATTATGCTTTGTCCCCGTAGCTGGTAATTCATCGTCGCTTAAATTTAAACAACTACTAGTGGTGATGTTACTGTCAACTCCATCAAATTGGTTAACAATGATATCATGGGATTGAGTAACATGGTCCTCATTTAAAATTTTCATCAGTGCCTATCTATGTGCTTGAGAGTTCAATAACAAGGAAATACCATATATATTGGAAGAAGTTTGATCTAGCCAATCCACCATCTTATATTCACTTTTAGTGATAAACTTCAAAAATTCATTAGTTTCCTCTTCAAACATTGTCATTTTGCATGTCTCTTGTCCTTTTTTAGCATTATTCAGAGCTTACATTCCTTTTTTCTAAGTTGTTCAGGGACGTAGACTTTGTTGAGGTATAAACTTTTATTATATATGTTTTAATGACAACAAAATTTATGAAATAAATGATTAAGTTTTATGAATGGTGATCTACTAATGATTGCACTTGAGTTTTATTTAAGGAACATGAATTTAATAATTGGACAAGAAATAATCCATTCATATCAACAAGTGCATAAATATCTACTCAGTAATGAAAGAATCTCAAAAGGAATATATCATATATCATTCATTCAAGAGAATGATTATTGCCTCTTCAAGATGGCATCTTCATGAAAAAAGTGTCTAATATATTGATACTTATACTAAAGTCTCTCAGGGATACCTAATGGACAAGACACAACATGTGTAAATCCAAGAGAAATTGTAGGAAGTATTGCTTCAACAAAAGATTTATCCTCTCATATAGAAGACAACATTTTCAATTGTTATAAAATAATGTTCTCATGAAGAACAAGTTCATTTCATTCATAAATAGTTATACCCCAGTTCAGCAAAATGATAAGAATCAACTTTGAAAAAGAAATCATTTCAAGATTGAGTCACTTATTGTATCATTTGTTAAAAGAATGATGGAAGAACATTCACCAGAATGTTTTGGTTGTTAGTTAAAGAACAATTGACAATAAGAATCATTTTGGAAGGGCAATAAGCAGTAAATTAGTTAGCATTTCGCACATAGGTTTCCAACATTTAATGATTAATTAAAAGTCAAGATTGGAAGGCCAACTTGTAAAAAAAAACATGTAGAATGTTTTGCAGATTGATCTTCAGATTGATCAGAAGAACATTCTGGTTTTTACTAAAGATCATTTTGGTTTATCAAGATCATTTTGATTTATTAAAAGATCATTCTGGTTGATCACACATTATTTTGGTTTGTCAGAGGATCATTCCGGTTATCAAAGGATCATTCTGGTTTATTAAAGGAACATTTTGGTTTATCAAGATCATTCTGATTATTTCGTTTTAAGGAGAAAATTAAAACAAATCATTCTCCATAGTCCAAACCTAAAGATAAAAGGATATCGATAGTACTCAAAACTATAATCAAGCCTAGAAAACAAGTTGAAGGCCCAAAGAAGCAAAACAATCTTCAGATCAATGACAAAATTGATCTCCAGATTGATAAGCTGTGAGTAAGGACAACAAGGACAATGGTACATTGTTGCTGCACTTTTTGCAGATAGCTCAACATGCTTATGAGAAAAAGGACTAACACTTCACAACCATTCAATCACTCATCCACGTTTTCAATACTACACAAAACCAAGAACGTTCTGGTTTTATAAATGAACATTATGGTTATTCTCTTTTAAAGACATAATTAATACAGATCATTTTCCACAGTCCAAACCAAAAGTTAAAGAGTATCAAGACTGCTCAAATCAGTGGTCAAGCCCAAAAGTCGAGGTGAAAGTCCAAAGAAGGAAAACAACCTCTAGATTGATCTCTAAATTGATGAGTTGTGAGCAAGAACGCAAGTACACTATACTTACATTATTCTGCAGAAAAAACTCTACATAATTCTGATTTGCAACAGTACCAGACATGTGACTACCCATATTCACACTCATTCACGTTTTCCATCAGATCATTCTTGTTTGTCAAAGGATCATTCTGTTTTATAAAAGAATATTTTGGTTTATCAAATAACATTTTGGTTTGTATAAAAAGATCATTTTGGTTATTTCTTTTGAAAGATAGAATTAAACAAAATGTTTTCCATAGTTCAAACCTCAAGTTAAATAATACCAAGAATACTCAAATCACTAACAAGCCCAGATCTTAGGTTGAAGGCCGAAAGAAGAAAACAACGTCCAAATTGAAGACCAGATTGATCTTCAAATTGATGAGCTGTGAGCAAGGACAACAAGTGAAAATGTGCAAAAGATACTTTTGTTTTTTATGAAGAAAAAACCAAGACAAGTGATCAAGATAAAGTCAACAATAAAGTCAATTAGTGCCAAAATGCTAAGAAATCTTTGAGTTTAAGGTATATGATAAAATCTAATAATGTTACATTTCAAATGCACACGAGAACCATATATTTTAAGCATATACATCAAAAGAATTTTCAAAATGTCAAAATACATAAACAAAGTTTTAAAATTAAGTTTTTTTGACAAAAGCTAAAGTTGTATTCGACTACATATATGTGTAGCTGAATACAGATGAAGTTAATAGCAAAAACTACACATCTATATTCGACTACAGCATGTCCAGAGGATACTAGAGGATATCACCAGAGGATCCCATAAGAAGCAAGAATCAAATGATGTGATCAATGACATCATCAGAGGATATTATTGTTGGCCCAGATCAAAAGGAAGCAAAGTCCAGAAGGAGACTTGGTCCAGACCAGAAGGAAACATTTTCCAGAAAGAAACTTGGTCCATAGCTGAAGGAAACATAAGTCAGACTTGGTCCAGACCAGAATATAGCGTGGTCCAGAAGAGAACACTTGGTTCAGACTTGGTCCAGACTTGGTCAAGATCAGAAGATCAGTGGCCAAGATCAGAAGATCACAGAGTCCAAATCATAAGACAGAATGGTACATATCAGATCACATGGTCCAGACTTGGTCCAGATCTGCAGATCATACGGTCCAGACTTTAAATTAAGAGAAATAGGATTGGTCAACAGAATTTTCAAATGAAATCTTAAGCTAAAAGATACGTTTTGAAATTAAGAGAAACCTGATTGGCCTACAGAATTTTCAAAGGAAATATGAGCAGGATTTATCTCGAATTTAAGCTTGGACAAAACCCTAATTGCAGCTTTAAAAGAAGGTTTCAGGCAGTAGCATTAGGTATCGAAAATACAAGAACTCAAACTTCATATTCAACATAATCCGAGAGTTCAAAAGAGAGGATCACTTGAGTGCAAAAGCAATATTTTCTAAGTGTTTTCGAGAGAGAAAAACAGTGTAGCAATCAGCTTTCTAGAAGCAACTTTGCAAAGTTCCAAACCCTTGTAATCAAACCCGTTAGAGGTGTACATTCCTTCTTCAATCTGGGGTTGTAAGATTGGTAGGAGAAGGCTTGATTTGTAGGGTCAAGGTGTTGTTATCGTTGCTCAAAAGTCTGGGGTTGTCAGGCTGTTTGGGAAGACTAACTTGGAGGGTCTGGTGTTGTAATTCAAAGTGTTTTGGATTAGTGGATTAAAGCCTTCGGAGTGAAGGGACTGGATGTAGCCAAGTTAATGGTGAACCAGGATAAATCGTTGTGCTCTTATGTTGTTATTATCCGCTGCTAAGTCTGATTAATTATTCACCAAATAATTCACATCAACATTCAACAAAACAACAAGATAATTCAAGTTTGACAAACACAATTCAACCCCCCTTCTCGTGCTTGCACCTTCAATTGGCATTAGAGCTCAGTCTCAAGGTTGAGCACATTACAGTGTT
This sequence comes from Cicer cuneatum, assembly GCA_037974295.1. Taxonomy (NCBI): domain Eukaryota; kingdom Viridiplantae; phylum Streptophyta; class Magnoliopsida; order Fabales; family Fabaceae; genus Cicer; species Cicer cuneatum. The sequence goes on along the minus strand of JBBPBO010000003.1, from coordinate 37,304,480 downwards.
TGAGGAAAGATCCAAGGGTTGAACATGTTTGGATTCAATGAAGAAGCTGTTGGAGGAAACATCAAGAGACCACCTCTGTTTGATGGGGAACGGTTTGAGTACTGGAAGGACAGGCTAAGGAGTTTCTTTTTTTCACAAGATTCCGAACTTTGGGACTTGGTGGAAGATGGCTATACTGCTCCAGAAGATGCTGATGGTGTTGAAATTCCCAGAAAAGATATGGATGCTGACCAGAAGAAGATGTTCAAGATGCATCACAAATCCAGAACGTTCATGATCAATGCAATCACATTCAACGAGTTCGACAAGTGCACTAACAAAGACACAACAAAGAGCATCTATGATAGTCTAACTCTGACTTATGAAGGCAGCAAGTAAGTCCACGAAGTAAATGCCAACATTCTATTCAAGAAGTACGAGCTGTTCAAGATGGAAAAAGATGAAGACGTTGAAGAAATGTTTTCCAGATTTCAGACTATGGTTTCGGGATTAAGAGTACTTAAGAAGAGCTATACTACTGCTGACCACATGAAGAAAATTCTTAAAAGTCTGCCAACCAAGTGGAGACCAAAGGTCACTGCCATTCAGGAAGCAAAGGACTTGAACACTCTGAAGCTAGAAGAATTAATCAAGTCCCTCAAGTCACATGAAATAGAGCTGGAAGAAGATGAACCCAAGAAGAAGAACAAAACCCTAGCCTTAAAATCCAAATAGAAGAAAGATTTAAAAGCAGAAGCGGAAGCAGAATCAGAAGACAGTGATTCCAAGGACTAGAATCCGAAACTAGAAGAAGAAGACATTGCCTTCATAACCAAAAAGGTTCTGAAGATATGGCAAATCAGAAGGAAGAAGTTTCCCCAGAGGTATTCCAAGCATTCCAATAGAGGAAATGATGAACAAGACAAGAAGAGTATCATCTATTATGGATGCAATGAAATTGGGCACATCAAGTCAGAATGTAAAAATCTGAAGAAAGGGAAAAATCAGAAGAAAGACTCTAGACCCAAGAAGAAGAATCTGATGGCAACATGGGATGATTCTAATGAATCTTCTGAAGATGAAGAAGCAGAATTAGCCATGATGGCTCACATAAATTCTGCCTCTAGATTTAACATAAAATCTGACTCTGGAAGTGAATCAGAAGAAGCAAAATTGGCTCATACAGTTCACACTCATTTTGCCTCTGGATCCAACTCTGGAAGAAAATCAGAAGAAGCAGCATTGGCTCAAACAGTTCGCACTCATTCTGCCTCTAGATCCATCTTTTGAAGTGAATCAGAAGAAGCAGAATTGGCTCAGACAGTTCGCACTCATTCTGCCTCTGGATCCAACTCTGGAAGTGAAATAGAAACATAAATGGCTCTGATGGCTAACACGAGCTATGCCTATAGTTCCGATATAGAATCTGATTCTGGAAGTAAATCATCAGAAGATGAAAAAGAGGTATTTTCTAAACTTACCCAATCTGATTTAATTACTGCAATGAATGATATTTTAAATATCAATAACAAACTTAATTTAAATCTGAAAACACTTAGGAAAGAAAATAAAATTATAACCAAAGAAATTGATATTTTAAAGAATCAAAATGCAGAATGTAAAACAGAAAATACTGCTCTTAACATTGAAATTGCTGAACTTAAATATGAAAATCTAACTCTAAAAAGTAATCTTTGTTCAACATCAAGTGAAAATATTGTATGTAATTCTGATTTGAATGAACAAGTGTTACAAGATTTTATTGCTAATGGTATGGAAAGAAGAAAATATGCTTATATGATTTATGGAGTTAGCAATAATGGTATAAGAGGCATAGGGTTTGATGAATCTATAACTGTAACTGAACATATTCCCTCAAATATTTTGTGTTTTTTTGTAAAGGTCACTCAAAATTGACTTGTCCCATGATAAAATCAAGGAGATACAAGAAACCTTTCAAGACTAACAAACCTGGACCCAACCAGATTTGGGTACCTAAAAACAAAATTATCTTTGTTGCAGATGTCGTCAGCAATCAAGTTGCAACACCAGTTGTGGTACCTGGGCAATGGATGCTCATGACATATGACAGGGGAAAAGTCTATGTTCCAAGAACTAACATTGAGCAAAGGAGGGACAGTGGCTTTTGGAGGAAAGCAAAAAGGCAAAATCATTGGTCGAGGCACGGTTGGTAATGGTACTTCTTCCTCTATTAAAGATGTACTAGTAGTTAAGGGTCTTAGGCATAATTTATTAAGTATTAGTCAATTAAGTGATAGTAATTATGATATTATATTTAACCAAAAAACATGCAAAGCTATTAGTCAGAAGGATGGATCAGTACTCTTCACAGGTCATAGGGAAAACAATATTTACAAGATAAATCTGTTTAGTCTAGAGAAACAAAAAGTTAAGTGTCTAGTTTCACTAAATGAAGAGAAACTAATTTGGCATAAAAGATTAGGTCATGCTAACCTTAGATTAGTTTCAAAACTGAATAAACTTCAACTGGGAGAGGTTTACCTAAGCTCAGCTACAAAATTGAAATTATGTGTGAAGCTTCTCAAAAGAGAAAACAAACAAAAAATTCTTTCAACCCTAAAAACTCAATCTCTACCTCAAAGCCCCTTAAGCTATTACACATAGATCTATTTGGGCCAGTAAAAACAGCATCTCTAGTGGAAAGAAATATGAGTTTGTTATTGTAGATGATTACACTAGGTGGACATGGGTAAAATTGTTAAGAAGTAAGGATGAATCCCACAAAGTGTTTATCACATTTTGCAAACAAATAATGAATGAAAAAGGTCTTAAAATTATAACAATTAAAAGTGATCATGGAGGAGAATTTGAGAAAAAATTATTTGAAAGTTTTTGTGATGAGAATGGAATCTCTCACAACTTTTCTTCTCCTAGAACACCCCAACAAAATGGAGTTGTAGAAAGACAAAATAGAACACTCCAAGAAATGGCCAGAACAATGCTAAATGATATAAATGTTGCAAAACACTTTTGGGCAGAAGCAATTAATACCGCATGTTATATTCAAAACAGAGTCTATATTAGATCCATATTGAATAAAACACCATATGAACTGTGGAAAGGTAAAAAGCCTAACATCTCTTATTCTAAATAATTTGGCTGCACTTGTTATATGTTGAACACTAAAGATAATCTTGGAAAATTTGATTCACGGTCTCAAAAGTGCACCTTCATTGGTTACTTTGAAAGATCCAAGGCCTATAGAGTGTTTAACAGGAAACTAATATTATGGAGGAATCCATACATGTTAAATTTGATGACAAACAGCTTGACCTTGAAAAGTCAAAGCAAGATGATGATAGTGCAGGTTTACCAAAACCAAAGGAAGCTGATGAAAATGTGGAGGATGAAAGCAAAACAGAAGAATTCGACAAATCTTCAATAGATGAATATGAAGATAAGTCAGAAGGAAGATGTGGATGGAAGTACAATTCATCATATCCCGAAACTCTAATCATTAGGAGTGCAAGTGATCCTTTAAGGACCAGATCATCACTTAAAGAAACCAGTTTGTTTGGCTTACTCTTATCTATTGAGCCTACTTCTGTTGATGAAGCACTGAGGGCAGATGGATGGATTCTTTCCATTCAAGAGGAGTTAAATGAATTTGAAAGGAATGATGTTTCGGATCTAGTTCCAAGACCAGAAAATAACATTATTGGAACCAAATGGATTTTCATAAACAAGCTGAATGAAAAAGTAGAAGTTGTCAGAAACAAGGCACGACTTATTGCACAAGGCTATAGTCAACAAGAAGGTATTGACTACACTCAGACTTTTGCTCTAATGACTAGGTTAGAAGCTATTCGTATCCTACTTTCCTTTGCTGCTAATAATAACATTTCATTATTTCAAATGGATGTTAAAAGCGCATTTTTAAATGGTTATATAAGTGAAGAAGTCTATGTTAAACAACCCCCAGGTTATGAAAGTTCTGAATTTCCAAACCATGTTTTTAAACTTAAAAAATCTTTGTATGGTTTAGAACAAACACCTAGGGCATGGTATGATAGAGATAGTAACTTCTGATTAAAAATGACTTAGAAAGAGGACAAGTAGACAACACTCTTTTTAGAAAATCAATAAAAAATGATATTCTGATTATTCAATTTTATGTTGATGATATTATCTTTTGATCTACTAGTGGCACTCTCTGCCAAGAATTTTCTAAATTGATGCAACACGAATTTCAAATGAGCATGATGGGAGAACTTAAGTTCTTCCTAGGGATACAAATTCAGCAAAGTCAAAAAGGTATATACATTCATCAAACAAAATATACAAAAGAGCTTCTCAAGAAGTTTAAGATGAGTGACTACAAACCTATGGCTACCCCTATGCACCCTACCTACTCACTTGAAAAGGATGACTCAGGCAAAAAGGTTGATAAAAAATCCTACAGAGGTATGATAGGATCTCTACTCTATCTCACTGCTTCTAGACCTGACATTATGTTTAGTGTATGCGTATGTGCTAGATTTCAGTCTAACCCTAGGAAATCCCATTTAACCGTTGTTAAAAGAATCGTTAGATACCTAAAAGGCACTACCAACCTCTGTTGGAACCAAGTTTGTTCTATACTTAGTTTTGATGTTAACAAAAGTATTTTATGTAAATAGTATGTTGACTTAGAAGAACAAATTAGAAGCTGTACAAAATCAGAGGATGACACCACCAGAGGATACATCCAGAGGAAGCAACCAGAGGATAGAAATGTCACCAAAAGGTTAGGCCAGATAATGCATCCAGAGGGTACTAGAGGATGCATCCTGAAGGCACCAGAGGATATCAGAGGACGTCATCAAAGTCAAAATATCAAAGGTCAAATAACCATAAGAGGATATCTTTCTTGGCCTCGATTAGAAGGAAGCAGAGTCCAGAGCAGAAGATAACTGGTCCAGAACAAATGACTTGGTCCAGACTTGGTCCAGACCAGAAGATAGCATAGTCTAGAGCATGAAACTCAGTCCAAATCAGAAAAAATGATTGTCCATATTTAATCCAGACTTGATCCAGATCAGAAGATAAATGTCCAGATTAAAATATCATAAGTCTATATTTAATTCAGATTAAATCCAGACTCAGTCCAGACATGGCCAGATCAGTGGGAAAATGTTCATATCAATGGTCCAGTTTTAAGCATCATGGCCAAGTGTTGGTCGAGATCAGAAGATCAGATCATATGGCCTAGTGTTGGCCGAGATCAGAAGATCAGATCATATGGTCCAGTGATTGGCCGAGATCAGAAGTTCAAATCATATGGTCCAGTGTTGGCCGAGATCAGAGGATCACAAAATTGGTGCATATCAGATCATAAAGTCCAGAGTTGGTCGAAATCAGAAGATCATATGGTCCAGATATAATCATGATGAAAATTAGTGATAACTTGATTAAAATTCAAAGAAGACTTGATTAAATTTTGATAGAAATTTGATCAAAGTATTAAGGGGATTTGATTCAAAAATTACTAAAGACTTGAAATTCGAATTGAATCTGAAGCTAAAAAGATACGTTTTTTATTTAAGTGAAACCCGATTGGCCAAATTATTTTTGCAAGAGAATCTAAACAGATACAGCTCGAATTTGATCATGGAAGAAACCCTAATTATCATCTATAACAGGAGGCTCAAGGCAAAGTTTTTCTCAAAGGCAATGTTGAAGTGACATTTGTGGATACACATAATCAACTAGCAGATATCTTCACAAAGCCTTTGCCTAAACATTCATTCTATAAGATTTGCAGAGAACATGGGATTCTGAATGAAAATGATCTCTATTAGAAGGTACTGATCCTTTGTAAGTCATTTCTTTTAATTTCATAAATTTTCATCTTCACTTGATGTTTTGCTAAACTGAATCTTTGATATTTGAATAAGTGTTTTTTACTTGTTTTTATCTTTTAAAAGTTATTTTCAGTAAAAATTCGACTTAAAAATAAAAAAATTTCTTTTCGTAGCCAAATACACTTAGGTTGTATTCGAATACGCGTTTCCAGAAAAATCTGTATTCGACTACAAATAGAGTGTAGCCAAATACATATTCGAATTTTTCTGGATATAAATACATTTTTTGGCAGATGTAGGGTTTTTCACTTTTTCAGTAGCCGAATACAACAAAACTCATCTTCCTCCATTTCTCCAAAATCTCATCCAAACTTACATGCACACATCCCAAATCCTTAACCTATCATCAATTGCATCTAAGTTATGTCACAATCAAAATCTAAACCCCAAATCCCCAATTTTTTCCAAAAACCGTAAAGACTAAATCTTCTTCAAACGTTTCCATGGATGCACGCAAAAGAGGAACCCGAACCAAGCATGCCGTTGTAGGTCCTTCAAAGAGGAGGGCTAAGAGTGATAATGTGGCAAACTCTCCAGATTACTCCATACACCTGAAGAGATTGACCAGTTCCGAACCTTCTACTTGGATAAGAAGTTAATCACTCCCAAATATGGTACACTTGAATCTTTTTCAGCATTTAAATTTCCTAAGTTTCTTAGGGCACAACATTTAGAACCCTTCATAAGTTATATTGGACCAATCTATGTTGACTTAGTTAGGGTATTTTACTGCAATCTTAAGAAAGACGGCTTGAAACTGATATCACAAGTCAAAGGAAAATACATTGAGTTAGATAATCAAATTATTGGAGAGATTATGCAGTTACCTTATGAGGGTCAGAAACTTAGGCCTGGAAATCTGTGTGAATGGGAAAATGTTACTAAGTATGATGCCTATGTCTCGCTGTGTCATTTTGAAAAAAATACCATGGAAAGGAAACAGGCACAAGCTAGTTCTGAGTTTGCTCGACAACGGTATGGTGTTGGGAATTCGACTATTGAAAACAGGTTGCTACATTACCTCCTAAGTTACATTCTGGTACCTAAAGCAAGAAACTACTCGCAATTATTAGAATTTGAGCTTCATATTATGTTTTTCATGCTAGAAGGGACTTATCTAAATTGGTCTTACTTTGTCCTATCTGTTATGTTTGCTGCCAAAGATGCCATAGGTTTACCATATTCAAAAGAGATCACAAGGATTTTGGATCACTTTAAGGTGGATTTTTTAGGAGAAGTAATGTTTACTCCTTCCAAAGACAATATATTGGACTTAAATGTATTACCAACTATGAAGATTGTATGGAGCGAGCCAATTCAAACGTATGTTCATAAAGGCGATCTTGGACAATCGTCGACGACTTCTCAAGATGAAGCTACAACAGAAGTTGAAGAAATTGTTGGAACCAAGTTGGTTTATACTTACAATTTTGATGTTTAGAAAAGTACTTTTATGTAATCTTATTTTTGACTTAGAATAATAATGAAAAATTCCACCAGAAGATGACGTCACCAGAGGCAGAAGATGACGTCACCAGAAGATGAAATCAGAAGCAGAAAATGAGGACACCAGAGGATACACCTCCAGAAGATATCAGAGGATCTCATCAAAGGCAAAACATCAAAGGACAAATAACATCATCAAAGGATATATTTCTTGGTCCAGATCAGATGGAAGCAGAGTCCAGAAGAAGACCTAGTCCAGACCAGATGGAAGCTTGTTAGAGGGAGACTTGGTCCAGACCAGCAGGAAATATAAGTCAAACTTGGTCTAGACTTAATCCTGACTAGAAGATAGCTTGGTCGTGAATATAAGATTTAATCCAGGCTTCATCCAGACTTGGTCCAGACCAGAAGATAGCATGGTCCAGAACATAAAACTCAGTCCAAATCAAAAGATTTGATTGTCCAGAACATAAGACTTAGTCCAGATTTAATCCAGACTTAGTTCAAACTTGATCCAGATTTAATCGAGACTTGATCCAGATTAGAGGATAAATGTCTAGATTAAAAGATCAATGGTCCAGATTAAAATATCATAAGTCCAGATTTAATTCAAATTCAATCCAGACTTGGTCCAGATAAAAGGGTAAATGTTTAGATTAAAAGATCAATGGTCCAGATTAAAGTATCATGATCCAGTGTTGGTCGAGATCAGACGATCACATAATTGGTGCAGATCAGATTACATAGTCCAGAGTTGATCGAGATCAGAGGATCATACGGTCTAGATTTTAATCATGATGAAAATCAGTGAAGACTTGATTAAAATTCGAAAAAGACTTGGAGGGAAATATTAAGGGGATTTGATACAAAAATAAATTGATGTCTTGGAGGGAATTTAAAAGCAATTGGAGGGAAGAAAGATATAGTCCAGAATTAAACAAGAACAGGATTGGCCAAAGTTATTTTCAGAACAAATCTGAAGCAAAAAGGTTCGGATCAAGCATAAAGCTCAAACCCGATTGGCCAAGTTATTTTTGCAAGAGAATCTGGACAGATACAGCTCAAATTTGATCATGGAAGAAACCCTAATTTTCATCTTTAAAAGGAGGCTCAAGGCAGAAGACTTTGTAATTGAAAATCAGTAAAAAAGTCATAAACTTCCAGAGGCAAACACTCGAGTTTTCAGTGAGGTTAATTGTGAGTATCAGTTTTTCATAAGCAAGTACTCTTGTTTTTCGTTCCCTTTTTTCAGATCTATATTGTTGAAGTAGAGTCTACAATCTAAAGAGTTAGAAGAAGTAGCAGGTGACTTAGCAATTAGATTCAAGGTGTTGAAATCCCTTCTGCAATCTGGGGTTGTCATATTGGTAGGAGAAGACTTGACTTGTGAAGTCAAGGTGTTGTGTTCCTCAAAAGTCTAGGATTGTTAGACTGTTTTGGTAGACTGACTTGGAGGATCAGTAGTGCTGTTGTAATTCAGAGGTTTTGAATTAGTGGAAAAATCCTTCAAGGTGAAGGGACTGGATGTAGCCTGGTTAATGGTGAACCAGGATAAATATTTGTGTTGATTATTTTACTTTATCCGCTGCTAATTCTGCTTGCTTATATATCAGATTTTAAATAATCATCAAAAACAGAAAAAGAATTCAAGTATTACAAACACAATTCAACCCCCCTTCTTGTGTTTGCACTATCAGAAATAGCGTCGGATGATGATAATGTCTCAAATTGCATAGTTATGGACAAACTCAACTCCATTCAAACCTTCATCACTAAAAAAATTTCAACTATGAACACCTCCATTAGCTACTGCTTCCAGAACATTGAGACAACCATTGCCCAAAACCAAGAGTTCTTGACAAATGAACTAAATAGCCTATCTCTCAAAATTGACCAATTTCACAACCCAACAGATGGTCCAATGTAGTCTGGCTACTGTAGTTTTATTTTGTTTTGTTTTGCTTAAATGTTATTTTTTTTCAAACTTTATGCAACTGGTTTGTAATATTTTCTTATGTGCCGTAGACATCATGTTCTTACTTTTTGATTTATTCTTATGTTATTTTGTGTGATGTGTTACTTTGGATACTTGTATATTTGGATTTTTGTCTGTTATTTTTTTCTTCTTTTTTGATCATGTCAAAAGGGGGAGAAAATTGGTATATATATTGTTGTTAAAAATTTTTAGGTTTTCAAAACATTCAACACATGATGGCATGAACTCAAATCCAAATGGGGAGTAATTATGAATTAAGGGGGAGAAATCAAAATCCTTTGAAATTTCAACAACAAGGTTTTGTCATCATCAAAAAGGGGGAGAATGAAGATGTGCAAAAGATACTTATGTTTTTTATGATGAAAAAAGACCAAGACAAATGACCAAGATAAAGTCAACAATAAAGTCAACTAGTGTCAAAATGCTAAGAAATATTAGAGTTTAAGGTATATGATAAAATCTAATAATGTTACATTTCAAATGCACACGAGAACCAAATATTTTTAGCATATGCATCAAAAGAATTTTCAAAATGTCAAAATACATAAACAAAGTTTTAAAATGAAGTTTTTTTCACAAAAGCTATATTTGTATTCGACTACATATATGTGTAGCCGAATACAGATGAAGTCAGTAGCAAAAACTGCACATCTGTATTCGACTACAACATGTCATAGCCGAATACAAACTCAAGTCAGTAGCTGAAATGACATTTTTGTATTCAACTATAGGATGTCGTAGCCGAATACAAATACCAAGTTAGTAGCTAAAATAGCATTTTTGTATTCGACTACAAGGTGTCATAGCCGAATACAAATCAAGTCAGTGGCGAAATTCACACATCTGTATTCGACTACAAGGACTCGTATTCAAATACATAGTTGAAATTTTGAAATAAATCTGAACGTTACAAAGGTATATTCGACTATACATTGGCTGTAGCCAAATACAACTGCGAATCAATGTTATTTTTCAGGTCATAATGATTCTGGATCATTATATATATTCATCAAACCTCTAGGAACAATTGCCACTGATCTGAAGTGATGTCTTAGGAATATAAATACATCCTAGGCTCGAGTTTAATCACTACACAACTTTCACAAAAATTCATAACTTTCTTTAAATCCAATAAGAGTCAAAATCTTCATATTTCAAGTGCATTATGTTTTACATTTTCATATCATTCAGAAAGGTTCTCTTGCTGCACTTGAAGTACAATATTGTTGGATTATTATCATTGTACAACGAAAGCTTGTCAACTGTATATTTACTTAAGTTATGAAAAAATCACTCAAGTTATTATTGAAGAAAAGTGGTGTACTTTTCTTCAAGTGTTGTAAACTAAGATAGTGGTGTGCTATCTTAGTGAGATTGTTAGGAGTTTGTAATAGAAGTCTCAGAGTTAGACTTGTACTAATTCTAACATAGTGGAAAATTTCTTGTGGTGTTCAAGAGGACTGGACGTACCCTTGGTTATAATGGGAACCAGGATAAATTGTTTGTGTTCTTTATGTTTCTGCATTCACATTTACTATACACATTCTACTTCACTTATCATAAATCAGAAAAATAATCCACCAACTCTCCAAAAACAAGAAAATTTCTAAACACCTAATTCACCCCCCCCTCTTAGGTGCGCCTCTAAACTTACAACAAGGACAATGGTGCACTGTTGCTGCACTTTTTGCATAAAGCTTAACATGCTTCTGAGACAAAGGACTGACACTTCAAAGCCATTCAATCACTCATCCACGTTTTCCATACAACACAGAACCAAAAACGTTATGGCTTTATAAAATAACATTCTGGTTATTCTCTATTAAAGGCAAAATTAAAGAAAATCATTTTGAACAGTCCAAACCACAAGTGAAAGAGTATGAAGACTACTCAAATCATTGTTCAAGTCCAAAACTCGAGCTGAATGCCCAAAGGAGGAAAACCTCCTAATTGATGACCAGATATATCTCTAGATTGATGACTTGTGAGCAAGGACGCAAGTACACTGTAATTACATTATTCTGCAGAAAGCTCTGCATAATTCTAATTTGGAACAGTACCAACTGACATTTCACAGTCCATTCACTCACTCATTCACGTTTTCCATCAAACCCAAAAGCAAGAACATTCTAGTTTTGTCAATAATATTTTGGACAAAATATAAACATGTGAATTGTTTTAAAAAAATCTAACACTTGGATGATGTGTTTAATGGATATATTAAGTTTAAACTGGATATTCAAAGCCTATCCTCATCTATAAAGGCAAGAGTTCAATTTCCAATATACCAACACTTGTTCAAGTAAGACTAAGTCAAAAAATCTTCAAGAAAACTTCAGCTCTCTTCACTATATATGTGGATAATTATTTATGGAGTTTGTCTTTATTTATCTCAAACAAGTTTTGAGAATTCAAGATCCCAAACACTTTTATCATACACATAATTTGTAACTCAAGTCTATCTTTTATGTTAGATTGCGTATGTTTGTAAAAATCCTTTCGAGATTGAAAGATGATTGGAAAATTTCTTTCTAGGTTGAAAGGTGAAGATTGTAATTGATCAAGGTGTGATCAAGAGAAATGGTGTGAAGGAGAACATTCTGGTTATGAAACACATAGTAAAAATCTCACGATTGTGAAGACTACATTAGCCCGAGTTAGGTGAACCAATATACTTTTTGTGTGTGATCTTTCTATCATTTATTTTTAATTATTTGCACACAAAAATCACATTTCACTATAAACTAATTTGTTTTATTTACTGCTAACATATCTAGAACATTATGGACATTTACTTCAACCAAGATTGATTTTGAGTTAATTTAAGTTAAGCACAAGAATCAGAATTTTAAAACGGTCACAATTCAAACCCCCTTTCTTGTGATTAACATTGCTACTTCAGACTTGACCACTTCGAGTCATCCCACCAATCTCTAAAATATTGGTGACATTATTTTCTTTAGGTCTAGAGCTATCACTTGATTAATCTTCTTTAGGATTGGCGAAATAAGACATGACGTCATAATTCCATGGCACACTGCAATGGTAATTTTGTTAGGAAAATGGGTTGGTACTTGGATAATTATTGGATTTGGCCCATTTGGAGTTAGCTTGAGATCTTATCTATATGAAATTTACATCCATCAATTATTGAAGAAACTCTTTGAACTCTTCAAAATCCTTTATGGAGGGTGAACCATTTGGGTGAACGCCATAAATATTAACCTCATTGTAATTCGTCTTAATCAAGTTTAACATGCATAGCTCAACAAAAATCACTTTCATAGGGGTTTTCACATCTTTTATATTCTTAATTGCACATTGGTCTGCCCATCTTGAATAACATTGACGGAGGGACTTCCATGGCCCGACAAGGGATTACTCCCCACATTTGGATTGTCTTCCTTGAAGGTAAGCCATTTTGCATTAGTTAATTCTTGCACTTTAGATTTTAGGGCTTGGTAATCTTCGATGGAATGCGCTACAGCTCCTCTATGGCACTCATATTTAGGATTCGTGTTGTACCATTTTGGGAATGGTGGTTCCAGGGGTTTCATTGGTGTTAGGACTACCATTGAATTTTGGAGTAGGTGAGGCAACAATTGGTTATATGTCACGGAAATCGAGCCAAAATGGGTTAGCTTCTTTTCTCGATTGACTAGTGGTTTGTGAAGGTGCTAAAACGAGAACGGGGTTGAGTTGTGTTTGACTAAGTTGATAACTTTTTCATTATTTGATTAAATTGGTTCATACTTGATGATTTACTTAGAGTATAAGCAATAGCAAAACTAAGAAGTGCAAGAATAAGTGACACAAGTAATTTATCCTGGTTCAGTACTAACTTCGCTACCTCCAATCCCTTCACTATGAAGGATTTAATCTACTAATTCAACAACTTGAATTACAAAGCACCTAACCCTCCAAGCCAGTCTTCTCAAACAGGATAACAATCCTATACTTTTGAGGAACACACACACCTTGACTCTACCAGCCAAGTCTTCGCCACACAATTTGACAACCCAGATTGTTGAAAGGACACTAACACCAATTATCAAGTTTGAATACAAAGGTTTGGAACTTGAGTAGTTGCTTCTAACAAGCTGATTATAACAATGACTATCACACTCTAAGAAAACCACTTCATAAATATTTCTCATTCAACAAGTGTTTCTCTCTTTGAACTCTACAATGAATTTGGAATTTTGAGCCTGAGTTCATCTACTTTTTTTTTTCGTTGATCTTCTTCTTCAGCCTTAAATATCTATTTATAGATAAACTTAGGGCTTCAATTTAGTCCTTGTTTAATTTTGAATTGTATCTCCATTCCTACCTTGGTCAACAATGATCTTATTCAAAAATAATTCTGAATTTTTTGATAATATGTTCTTTAGCCAATTCTTTATTTATGAATCCTTTATGAGCAGTTCTTCTAGATTAATTTTATTCGTACTTTGTTTAGATTGAGTTTGGAAATTCTTCAAATTGATTATGTTCATATTTTGTTGTAGATAAATCTTGATCAAATCTTCTTGTAAATAATTCCTATTTCTTGTTATAAATCAGGATCAAATCTTCTTCGAATTTTGACAATATCATCTTTTCAACTTGGTCAAAGATATTCTTCAATCATAAATCAGAACCAAATACTATTTTAGATTTTCTTCAAAAATATTTGACCATATCTTCTTTTCAACTTGGTCAAAGATTTTTTTCAATCTTAAATCTGAATCAAATCTTATTTTAGATTTTATTTCAAAATATTTGACCATTTCATCTTTTCAACTTGGTCAAAGATTTTCTTCAATCTTAAATCTGAATCAAATCTTATTTTAGATTTTCTTCGAAAATATTTGACCATATCTTCTTTTCATCTTGGTCAAAGATTTTCTTCAATCATAAATCTGAATCAAATCTTATAGATTTTATTCAAAAATATGAATCTTCTTTTATACTCTATGAAGTCAAATATATTGTTCTCATAAAATATTTTTGTTCACATCAAAACTCTAAGTATAAAACCAACTTGGTACCAACAGTTTGTACTGATTTGAACTTGGATTTTGGTTCCATTGGCTTTGTTGGGAAAACATGACAGGTGGGGGTTGGACAAGAGGTGATGGATAGTAAGGTGAACTTGAAGGGTGATATTGAGGGTATGGAGCTTGTTAGGATGCATCAACATATGGCTATGAAGTGCAGGGTATTTAGGGTAACAATCGTTGAAAATTTGGAGGTCGATAAGAATTCATGGATAGAGAATAGGAGATCCCTGGATTCACCATGATAGCATTAGCATCCCCTTCTTTCTTCTTTGTTAATCCCATTTGGGGTTTCTTCACACTGCTCGATCCACACACGATTTTGCCACTCCTCAATGAGTCCTCATCCCACTTTCTACTCTTTCTCCTATGATGATCATGTTAGAAAAGTTTGATGACATACTCTTAATCATCTTATCATAGAAGGGTCACTGAAGAGTATTCATAAACATACCAACCATTTCTTTTTCAGATAAAGGAGGATCTATTTGTGATGCCAATTCTCTCCACCGTTGTACATACTCTTTGAATGTTTCATTGTCTTTTTTCAATGAACTTTACAACTGCATCCTGTAAGGGGCCATGTCAATGTTGTACTTGTATTTCTTCAAGAAGGCATCAACCAAGTCTTTCCAATAATTGTTTTGATTTTGCTCGAGATGTATATACCAACTTAATGATGCCCCACTCAAACTTAATGATGCCCCACTTGTATAGCTTCTAGGATTCGATCAACCTTGTTTTTCAATTGGCTAACATTTGCTCTCATTACTTCTTAGATTTTCTCAAGTTCATCCAAGATTTTGGAGTTCCCGCGAGTCCGATAAGGGTGTCGAGGAAACAAATTCATTGATTTTTTCTTTTGAAAGATCATGTGATGCTAGTTAAGAAATGAAGATTACATGATTTGTTTATCTTGTTTTATGCATGCATCTCGGTTTAGAGAACCATTGATTTCACAACCTAGGCACAAGCATCTTCACTTGATCATGTATCAAAGCCAAACCCACACGTAGAGAAAACTAAAAACAAACTCGTTCATTAATAATTAAAAGGGTACAAGTGCCGCATTTTTCTCGATATTCAAAATACATCGTTTCTATTGCAATGTTGAATGAAAGTAATAATCTCAGCAGGTATGGCAGATGGAACTATTCTTGCTTCCGCTTTTCTTAGGACCGTTTTTCTTATGAGTAAGGGGACCCTTTCGATGGCTTGGTTGGCTATGAAAGTGAGTTTTTCACAATGATTCATCGACATTATCCATTCTTGCCCAAGCATCTCTATTGCTTCCATTTGATCCATCCTTCGGATCTAACATATTTGCCTCTTCTTGTTCCTTCAACCACACATCTTGGTACATGGCAAACATTTCTTGTCTTTCATTCTTTTCTTCTTCTATCCTTGTCTTATATTCTAGTACCACTCCCTCCAACTACTGTTTCAAATCTTCCAATTTTCTTTTTGTGTTCCTCTCACTAATTTTTTAATCTTTCAATCATTCTTTCAATTTCTCAACATCCTCTCATGCTTGGTCTATTTCTTGTCTTCTCAAACATAAAGACTCGTTAGAGGCCCTTAAATTGCGTTGACACTTGAGCCTAAGATCTTCTTCCCCCTTTTCCCTCTTATTTGATCTTTCAAGGGAAATTATTTTTTTGCTCATTTTCCAACTAGGCAATCTCATATGCTCGACGAACAACCATCAATTCTTCACGCAAATTCGTATTTTCTTCTTCCACCTCTTGGACTGATGATTGCAGCCTTTCAATCTCTTCACTAACATTAGTAGGTTGCATTGGTGTTTCACTGGCCGCCTCAAATGGACGACAAAAAGGTAGCTTAATCTTTTTGACTCTATTCTTGATCCACTGTTGATAGTAATCATCTGCACCACAACTTCTACTTCCTAGCTCCTTCCCCTTTCTAATTATCATATCCCAAGATTGTCTTACTCTCCTAAAATCTTTAATGTTTTCTAGACACATGTCATAAAGAATAAAAGGAGTTATCAGTTTTGGTGTTGGTTCTTCTATGACGGGATACACAAGTTGTCTCAAGGACAATAATAGGTATAATTCACGCAACCTTTAGTCCCCATAAGTGGCACATTGGGGAAGGTTCCACATTGGTATATTACTTTTTTTACCTCTCGCCATCTCGCATACCATCGAATTGTTTTTTCATTAAGATTTACCAATCTCCGAGCCATTCTTGATTATTCTTTATGTCAACATAACAATTCCTGAAATCATGGATAAGGAAATGCTTTTGGCACCCACTATCAAACATATGATTCACCAACTAGATGTACAAAACAGGTAAACAACACAAAATCCGCTTGCCTTTTTTCTCTAGTTAAGTGTATAATACACATCGGTGAGGACGACCGTTTTGTATTCTCTCCTCTATTCTTTAAAGCTAGGATCACACCTATTGCTACTAAAACTATAACTTCTTCATCACTTGGGAATAGAATAACCCCAAAGATTGTAGAACCTAACACCTCCATAACTGTACCCCAATCTTGGGCTTTAGCTAAACGATGTGCTCTTTCCTCAAAAACCAAAAGTCCCTTTTTTCTTTTGGTTATTCTAATCTTCCTCTTCAACCCTTATTATCTCAGCGACTTTGGATGTGGATGGATAATTCCTCATTTAACGATAAGGTTTCCCCTTTTTATGGAGTAGTCTAAAATTTGTCCAAACACTTCCAAAGTAGGCGCAAATTAGAAGTCTTGAAAGGTGAAACATTTCAATGGAGTGTCGTAGAATTGAACCAATGCAGTGATAGCCCTTACTTTTATGTTCACATCCAATAAATCAAGAATCCTTCCATATTTCTTAGTAAAGGTTAATCGGTTATTAAGCTTCAACAAGCTACGAAGTCCTTTTAAACTGTCAACCTCAGGCTTTTTGGCCTTCACATTCAAAGTTTTCTTTAGCATTGGGATTGTGGTTTCATTGTTGGATCCCATTTTCAATCAAAGATATCTGCAATCTAGCTTAGAATTCAATGGTTCTCTAGTGACTATGAATATTGCATGATATGGTATTTTTGAAAATAATTTTTAATGCATAAAGGGAATGCATAGGTACTATACAAACATTTAATTTTTTATTATTAATGATGAAAGCTATTTGCATGAATGCAACAAAGAAAAATTGAGAGGTGTACTAACGTTGAAAGGTGAAAAACAATCCCACCATTTAAAAGCAAGAAGGCTAGAACATGATTTAGATGTGTTATATCCAAAATTGGATAAATCATAAGGTCTATAACCTTTTTAATTCGTGAACATGTTCTGGGTGGATTCTACAATCTTAAAACTCATTGTCTCTACAGCCAAGTACTCGTATTTTAATATCACTACAAATAGGAAGTACATCCAAAATTTAGGTATTTTTAATGTAGTCACACTCTAGACAAGATCTTTGCAATAACCAAATAGGATGTACATCCAAAATGATTACTAATACACCTATAACTAAACTTAAGCTTCACTCGGGCTTGGATATAGGGTCTCACTCATAAGTGTATGTATAAGTGAATGTGTAGCGTGTGAAAAGAATCACAATCGAATAAATGATGTAAAATACTTAAGACACACACACACATATACATATAATGACCACAAGAAAATAACTAATCTACAATAAAAGCATAAAGTAAAGAAAATGTAAAGGAGAAATAAATATAGATGAAGTAAAAAAAATTGTGCAATTAATTATGTTAGGCTTGACTCTTTAAAGATCCCCAATAGAGTCGACAGATGTCGCTGCCTCAAATTTCGAGTGTTTCTCAAATGCAATGGAGTTGCCCCCAAAGTTTATTTTAAAATAGGGAAAACATAAGGAACCCTTAAAAAAATGGTTTTTGAAACCAAATTTTGGGTTCGGGAGTCAATAATGCGTAGGGAAGGTATTAATACCCTACAACGTCCGTTAAACTATGATTTCCTATAATTAATTGTGAAAAATTAATAATAGCTTATATAAATTTATTTCTCCTTTTTAAAATGCAAATATATTCCTTTTTTCTGGAAAGAATCTAGAGATAAAATTTTATTTAAAATATAGAGGAAAAATATATTTTTTATTATTATGCTTGAAAAAGAATGAGACCTTGCTCCTACGTATCTCCCGGTGCGATAGAAAAATCAAAGCTATGTAGTTCTTATGTAGAAAATGCGGATGTGTTGGTTGCTTTAAAAGAAATGAGTTTTGTTGTGATAAAATGGTTTGAAAAAATGCTGTTGGTCTGATGAAGGATGAAAAAAAGATATTGAGTACAAAAGAATTTATGATGAGTGAGTTCGTCATTAATCTGAATTTGATTAAGAAAGTTTAATATCACCATGTTGTCACAACTCAGGCGTCTTAAACTATCACTAACAAGATGTCGTATCTCGATCGGTTCTATTTTACTAAACGATAATTATTATTTAGTGCATACGATCATCAAGTTGTCGCAACTCAGTATCTTAAAACTAAGATTGACAAGATGTAACATCTCAACCAATCTTTTTACCCACATTGATTTTGAATAAAATGTATTTTTATTCTATTAAAGATAATTGTCGCGTCCGGTTTGTCCGCGAAAAATGAGTCGCCACCAATTTTATTTTTTTTAAAAAGGAAAAATTAGATAAAACCTAAAATAAAGTTTTTGAACCAAAAAATGGATTCGGGAGTTTATTACGAGTAGAGAAAGTAATATTATTCTACATCGTCCGTTGAAACAGTTACCCTATACTTAATTGTATACAAATTATTTATTTTACCCCCTAAAAGAATAATAAAAAGGAAAATAAATTATTTACATTAATAAAAGAAAGAAAAATATTTTTTTATAATTTGGTTTGACAAGGAAAAAACCTTGCTCCTACGTATCCCCAGGTGCAATAGGGAAATCAAAACATGCGTAGTTCTTGGGTGGAAAATATTTATGTGTTATTTCATTTTATTACTACTCTATTTTAACTATTGTTTTAATATAGTTATTATTATATATGTATCTAAAAGTAAAAATGTAATAATAATAATAGTAATAACCAAAAAAATGTGAGATGTCTATTCACAAATTGTATTTTTGCTTTTGTATTTTTTGGTTTTAAAATAAAGAAAAATTGAATTTTTTATTAGAAAACAACGCTAACGCGGTGGTATGTGCACGAAACAGATGGACGCGGCGGTGAAGTAGCCTGTTAAAGGATTTGCTTGTGTATTGTCAGATCTGTCACGATACAAAGGCCACCGGCGGTTGGGGTGATTGATGCGGCGCGGCGACTATTAATTCTAAACCAAAGGAAAAGAAAAATATATTATTTATTCGTTGTTATGATTTTTTTTTGAGTTATTTGATAAATCATGATGTTAGTTTTGTGTTATGTTATAACGGGGTGAAGTTTGTTTTACTTTGTGATTGGTTTATAAACATAAATTATTTATATATTTTTTTTAGTATCTATGTTGCATAACAATTTTAGGAACAAGTACAATAGATTAAAAAAATGAAAGTTTAGAAAAACTAAATTGCGTTTTTATTTTATTAAATTGAAGCAATAATAAAAAGAAAATAAGAGGAGGATAAGAACATTGATACCTTACTGCTCAATTGGTTTTTACTAGACTGACTTTATCAAAGTTCCAATTGTCTACTCCTTCCTATTTTTGCCTCTTATTCTCTCTGTTTTTTTTTTCAATCTTCCTCCCCCTTCTCTACTCTTGGTGTCGACTATTTATAGACTTTCTGGGTGTAGGTTGCAAAAGACAAGGAAATAATTGTGGATTGATTACCAATTACTATTCTTGTTTTCGGTTTCTTTTCATTCAAATGGTCACCATTATGCTGATTTTTATTACTACTCATTAATTTCTCTTCAGTTTCTTTTCATTCAAATGATCACCATTATGCTGATTTTTATAACCATCAATCCATTTTTTTTCGGTTTCTTATGTACTTTTTTTTTATTTTAGAAAAAAGTGAATGCCTGAACAAGAATCAGAGGCAAATAAGAACCAGAAACACTCATGATTGTCTAAACTTTATAGTCTAATTATTTATTTTTATTTTTATTTTTATTTATTATATTTTTCTCATTTTTTTATATATAATATTATTATTTTTATATAAAATGTTTAAAGAAAGCGCTCAAAATTAGGTGTCAACAATAATAGTATTAAAGATAATAGTAATAAACCTAAAAATGAATATAGATGCATATATAATTGCATTAATGGTTCATATTGATTGCATTTAGCCCAAGACTTAATAAGAGAATAAAATAACAATTATTATAACACAAAAGAATAAAACTAAGATAATTGATTAAAACATACAAAAATAAAACTAAAACTAAATTCAAAGCTCGAATGTCTGAATGAGAGGAACCATGTTTTCTAATAGAACAAACAAAAATGGGAATAAAATAAATATGCTACATGAAACATAAGCAGCAAATTACCATCAGACCCAGAAATGAAACACACGTTCTGTTTCAAAGGAGTGGGCAGCGGTGCCATGGAAGTGAGTGTTTTTTCTTTTTGTTTTTTTTATTTTGCGTACCTTTTTTGATAAAAAAAAAAAGTCTTGTTCTCATCATTATTTATCTCCTGATTAATTTATGGTTGTAAGGTTGAAGAAGACATAAGAGAACACACTAAGAATAAAAATAAAATAAAGATAAAATAAATTCATATTAAAGGTATAGCACACAAAAGATCATAAAATTATTACAGAGATGAGTTTAGAAATAATTACCACAGAAAGGTTGAATATTTGTTACACTCCTTTGATTTGCCTTGATTGGTATTTGTTCTTGTTTTTAATTAGTGTATTTTTCTATAACTCATTTTATATTTGAGATCACTTACTAACAAAACTATTACTAGTATAAAACTGAAAATATCCTCCCTTGTTTGATTTTTTTCTCTCAATTTATAGACTAAAATGATAAATTTTTGTATCCATGAGATAAAATTGAGTTATGGATTATTGTTTGGTTTCTTGCAACAACAAAAAAAGGAATTTGCTAAGGTGAATTTAGAAAAGAGAAGATGCGCTTTTTCATCGCTTATATAAATGGTAAAAATTGTAGTCGTATTAAGAAAAAAGGAGAAAACTAAAAGAAGCTAAAAAAACTAAAAAGATGGTTGAAGAGAGGATGGACTTTTTTAATTGCGTGTATACATGGAAAAAATTGTAGTTGTAAGAAAGGTGAAAAGCAAATAGGTTGGAAAGATGGTTGAAGAGATGGAAGAAAGTGCTAATGCAGCAAAAAAAAAAAAGAGACAATCAGAATTAGAGGGAACCAGAACTAGAGGGAACCAGAACTAGAGGCAACTAAAACAAAAGGGAACAAAAACCAAAGGCAACCAAAACCAGAGGAAACTAGGAGCCAGAGGATACCAGGAACCCGAGGGAACTAGAAACTAGAGGGAATCAGAACCAAAGGGAATTAGAACTAGAGGTAGCAGAGAACTAGAGGCAACTAGTACCAGAGAACTAGACGGAACCAGAACAAGAGGCAACCAGAATCAGAGGGAACTAGGAACCCCTTTTATGGGAAATATTAAAATTATGACAAATATTAAAACTAAATATATGACTTATTTTTAGAATTTTTAATTGGTTGAACAAAATTGAGGGATAACACATCGAATTTCATTTGTCTCCAAATGACGATCATTCAAGAGTCAAAGCAACTCTAGCTCAATTGATAGTTTCTTTTTCTTGACTAAAAATCAGAAAAGACGTGAAATCATGCGTCCAAAGTTGTACAATATGTCAACAAAACAAGTACTCTACTCCGAAACCATTGTGTCTTCTCCAACCCCTACCAATTCCCAATCAAGTTTGGAAGGATTTGACTATACACTTTATTACAAACCTACTTCCATCGTATGGTAAAACCGTCATTTGGGTAATTATTGAAAGACTTACTAAATACGCCTATTTTGTCCATCTACCTCTACATTTTTTATATGTTACCCTCACACCTATTTTCATTGTTGGCATTTATAAGCTGCATGTAGGCATGGACAAAAAATCCTAACCGGCCCAAAACCGCTCGATCCCTATGGCCCGTGTGCAAATGGGCGAGTGAAATCGGGTCAACGGGTTTGACGGAAAAAGTCAACAGATTCATACGGTTATGGACGGGCGGGTGCAGGTGAAATATTATGGACTGGCGGTAACCAAGCCCGCCCGAACCAGAAATATAATGTTATAGTGTCATACAGGCCCAAATCCATCTTCTCTATACATATGTCCCAAATCCATTACAAAATATTTGTTTTCACTATAAACACCATTGATACAATCCAACCTAACAAACCCTAGCCGCCGAATCCAGAGAGGATACCATTTTCACCCTCTCAATGAGAATACCTACCATCTTCATCTTTTCTTCTTCCTCTCAAACCTTAGGCTTCCAATATAAGAATATTTTGATCTCGTCATCCATTCTCAGATCTCATCTCGATTAACCCTCTAATGTTTTATTAGGTTATCATTTTTTTGTTAAGATTTTTTTTTTTAATTTATTTTGACGTTTCTATTTCTTAACATGTGATTTGACTAACATGTATTTTCATCTTGTGAAGCCATGGATAGTAACATACTTTCATCTTGTTAAGGTTTTATATACTTTTTATTTCATTTTATTTATATATATATATATATATATATATATATATCAAATAAACCTAAAAGTAGTCACATGTTTGTTTTTTATTTGATAAACTACATATTATTGAATACAACTATTCAAGACTTATTGAACACTAATGTTCATAGTGTTTTGTTTTATGTTTATTTTAATTAAAATGTTGATTTGGTATTGTAATAATTTATATTTATTTAAGCATATGATTGTGGCAAAATCAAGGCTCTATAAATAGTCAATTTTTAATGAAATAAAAGGCAAGAAAATTATAATCCCGAAATCTCCGTCCGACATTTCTTTGATTTCCCCTAAAGTTTAGCTATAATCGAAATAGCTAAAATATTATTAATCTAGTACCATATTAATGATCCTTTTATGTAATAAATTCTTTTTATTGCCAACCTTAATCAGAAAAAGAAAAACAAATATGAATTTCTCACTTAATAACCACATGTATCTCTCGTCCTTCTCCATAAGGATAACAACATAATTTCGGAATTAAAATTGAGATGCCGCAAAGGGTATTGGTATGTTGATATCTACCTGTACCTACACTATATTATTATAAATTTTAAATTTTATATATATTATACATGTACTTTAAAAATATTTAATATTTTTTAAATATTAAAAATTATAATCATATCTCTATAAAAAATATTTTTTTATTATTGTCTAATAATAATTATTTTATTATATTAATTATAATAGATATGATTTTTAAATTTATAATTTTATATATATGAATGACGTGAGTGTGGACGAAAAAACTCAAAAACCATTGCAGGTGGAGATAAAGTCTAAATTTCACACTCTTTAAAAATAGAATGAGTACAAATTTTTTCTAATTAGTCGGGTGCGGTGGAGAAGCAAAATCTGCCTCTACCCCGAGTCGCCTGTCTTTTGCAAAGGTACAATTTAATTTGAAAATAATGTCAAATGTGTTTATTATTCCTTGACTATGATTAATTAAAAAAATTCCTTTCTCCTTGACTTGCTTCACACACACATCTCCCTAATTAAACAAAATATCCTCTCTTTATATGATTCAAGGCTAACTGAAATGATCGGAGACGGTACGAAACACATATAATGAATTTGTTATTATAAAATTAATTTTATATTTTTTGTATTTATTTTATATATTAAAATAAGTTTTTAATTAATATATTAATGGTATAATAAATAGATTAAAATTATTTTTATTAAAGTTATAAATAAAATCTTACACATGATTGATTTAGGTATAGTGACATTAAAAAAATTTCACACTGTGTTGTATATTCATAAAATATACAATATTTATCAATATTAATTATATAAATTGAGTGTTATTCATTTGATGAAATAATAATATAGATAATCATTGGAATAGATTATGATAGGATTCTCTTTCATTAAGTATAAAGCAACTTTATTGTTGTTTTAATATAGTTTATTTTTACCATATTAAAAGATAATGTTGAATACTTAAATTATTTATACAGTAATTTAAATATCTCTCTGTTTTTTTTTGCAAGCACTAGAAACAGGAAATTTTATCCTATACATATTTTAATTAAAAAAAAAATTCAATTTTACCCTTTTTCAAATAAAAATTCAAACTTTATGTTTTGTGTTTTCTAAAATACAAAGTTTGATTTCTAAAGAAATTAGTGTTTTGAAAAACTTGAAAAAAAAAAATTCAAAACACAAATTTTGAATTTCAAAAACACAATTGTGTACCAAAGTTTTCAAGTTTCCAGTTTATAAAATTTGAGTTTTACGAAATACATTTATATACACGAAAACATAAAAAGTTTTTCATAAGTTAAATGTGTTACAGAAAACATGAAAAAAGTTTTCGGGTATACAATATTCGAATTTTTGGAAACACATTTGAGTTTCAAAAAGTTTTTTTTAAGTTGTTTATAACTCAAATTGAATTTAGTGAGGTACAATTTCAAAAAAAATGAAAAGGGTAAAATAGATAATTTATATAAAATGTTGGAGTATAAAGGTTGGTTATAGGGTATAACTTTTGGAAACAAATTATATTTTTTAAATACAAATAAATTTAAAAATAAATTGAATGAATGAAAATATCAAAGATAAATAAATTTTACTGAGTGAAAAAAAATTAAAACCATTTGTACAAAACTTATTGTAATGATGAAACATAAATTTTAAAAAATAAAACATTTGAAAAAAGCTTTAAAATAATAATTCATGCATATATATATATATATATATATATATGTATGTGTGTGTGTGTGTTTAAAAATTTAAAAATATAAATATTTTTACTATATATATAATAATATTTATAAATTTTAATTTAATTGTAACAAATAATAATTCAAATCTTTAACATAATTCATTTGAAATTTATTTAAAAATCGAATTGAATTTTTTTTTTCTTATGGATTATATGTTGTATAAATATATTTGAAATTGTAATTGATTATGTGGGTTTTTTTCAATTAAATATAAAGCAAATGTATAAGTGGTTCCTAATATAGGGTTTTTTGTCGGAGTTTTAATATTATACGGTTAAAAAGTTTTTTATATAGTTATCTTTCAGTTTGTTAGTATTATTTTTTGCAATAGATCTTTATATTAATTGGTTATATCTTGTTCTTCTAATTTTCTATGTGATTGTTGTTTGCTAAAAGTAAGTCGGTTCATTTTATTTGTATGTGTTTAGATATGAGTTTTTTATTGATCACAATGATACAATCTTTTAGAATTGAGTTTTGCATAAGCTCCAAATTTGTCTTCAACTACCCATGTGTTTTGGGAATGTTAATTAAGATTTCTCACAACATATGTTTCGTTTTTCAATTATTGTTGTTCCTCTATTTCTTTTAAATTTCATTATCTTAATTGATGAGTTTTGTGTATTTGAAAATTATAATTTTTTAGTTATAGGTTTGACAACTAGTGATTATAAGATTATGAAATGTTATTTTGAGATTCAGAATTTTTGATATTATGTTATTTGACTTCTATGGTTTATTAAAAAATGTGTATATGTTATTAGGATTTAACTACCTTATTAGAATTAAGGTATTTTATTCTGCTTGTGATTTTGAGAATTTCAGTATGTTGTGATTTAATCCCTCGATAACTCAAGTTTTATGTTGTGTTTTTAGATGCACGAAATTTGTATTTTCAGTGTGTTACCTATATGTTTGCATGTTTCCTTTGTTATTATAGATGAAAGTGAATTCATTATTGAATCATCAATGATTTAAAATAAAAATTGTTGAATCACCCCTCTTGTGAGGTATTGCTATTACAAAGGAAAACTTCAATTCTTTAACTTTGTATTTCTATTGGTTTGTCACACTAAGATTAACATCCATTTATATAAGTTTTTTTGACAAAACGCCAATTCATATAAATTATTAAACAATAATTGTGTAAATATTAAAATTTTGTTATCTATTAATTGAAATCATTTTAAGGATAGTTAGATTGACTTATTTGTGAATTTTATTAATCTCTAATTAATAACACGAAATTTATTTATTTTCTTAAATTTATATATTGCAATAATTGTTCCTTTTTGTTTGAAAGAATACTTACTATCAAAATCTAACACTTCATACTGGTGTTAAAAATTATTGATAACGAATAAATTGTAAGTTTTTCATATCTTAATAGCCTACACTATATATAAGAATTCCTTTTATTAAAAAAAAAGATTCCAGATGCTAGTAGATTTAATTCCATATTTAAATATTAATCATCTATCTACACTATAAAATATCAATGAAACAGATGTTGCATTACCACACTACTTTTTTATACATAATATAATATTTATACATAATGAGACATTTAATTGTTTATATATTTTTTCAAACATTGGATATCTTGAGAAAGTGATAATGGTTTCAACTCCAAACTACAACGAATGAAAAATAACTACACAATCATTTGATGAAGAGCTATGGTTTAGTAAAGGATGAGACACAATAACATTAAAGAGGCCTGTGTTCTTTCTTTTGTTAAGTAGAGTAATAATTTGTTTGCCATATCAAATGGGCAACAAAAAATATAAATTATTTATGAAAAATTAAATTAATACTTATGAATTTCATTGATTGACAAAAAAATGATTCTCCATCTAAAATATGTATTAAAGCGATTCAAATTATAATCCTTTAAGTATGTCTTTGGTTTGAATATTAATTCATTTCTTTACTCACTAAATATTGATTCTTAAATAAAGTAAATAATATTAATTTGTTTTTGTTAAAAAAAATATTGGAGAAAGGGAAAATATTATTATTAGTAAGGGTGAATTCTTACAATGTCAAACTATTAACACTAACCTGACAAATCTCGAGCACATCAATTAATTACTCTGCAATTAAATATTATTAATTGATCTTGAGGTTGAATAAAATAAATAAATGACAGTGAATTGCAACTTGAGGGCCGTGGATAGTGAATTATGTTCATTTGTATCAAAAATTAAATATGGTCTAGTAGTAAAATAAATCATTAATACATTTCATAATGTGTAATTTTTTTTACAATTGGGACAAAAAATATCTCCATATATTTTTTATATATGTGACCAGAAGGAATAACAGTTATTTGATTTAATTGATTTCTAGATATTTTTTATAGGTTTATGAGCATATTTACGCTGATTGTAAGCACAAGCTATTGATTGTGTATTTATTTTATGATGAAAGTTACAATCATGTGGTAAAATAATAAAATCAACTGTTTTTATCAGTAAAATTGATTTATACTAATAGTACATAATAAAAGCAACTTTGGTCCCTAATTGAAATAAAATTTTAGGCAGCTTTGCCTTTTATCTAATACCTTTTGATTTAGAGAGTGCACCCGTTGAAATTGCAAGGATATAATAATTTAAGTTCTCATTTAATTATTCATTTAATTCTTTTTTTTATTAAATATTTGTAATAATGTTTGAGAAACCTTGAATTGAATATTAATAATGTATGTTTTTATGGTAAACATTGTAAATAGGTCAAGCCGACACATAACCCAGTAATACTAATTGGTTTGATAATATATTGAAAATCAAATTTTTTCATTATTAATTCTGATCCTATATATAAGAAGAAGAAGAAGAAACAAAAATTATGAATATCAATAAATAAAAGTTTATTCAAATTAGGGGTGTTCAAAAAAATCAAAATTTGAACCAAACTGCAGAACTGAACCGGCTTTCGAACTGATTTTTTAAAATTGAAATTGAACTGAACCGGTTTTTCAGTTCTAAAAAAACCGAACCGAACCGGTTTTCAGTTCAAAAAACTGAACGGAACCGGTTTTTGGTTAAAAAAACTAGAACCGAATTTATATTTTAGAAATAATTAGGGGTAATTATGTAAAATTTGGCTTATAGTAACAAAAAAATTAAATTAAAACCAGTTCGGTTCGGTTCAGTTTTTTGAACTTAAAACTGGTTCGGTTCATTTTTTAGAACTGAAAATTGATTTGATTCGGTTCAGTTTTCAAACAGTTCGGTTCAGTTTTCAAATTTTGTCCACCCCTAATTCAAATGCTAATTGGTTTAATAATATCATTATAATTTGTATAGTTTATTCCAGATTAATCAAAGAAAAAAAAGATTATCCAAAATATAATCTTAAGTTCCCTATAGGAGAAAGAAATAATTAAAAATGCCTTTTATAACAATGTCTTTATGCATTAAACTACATATATCAATTTATATAATATATGAACTTAAAACTGGTTCGGTTCATTTTTTAGAACTGAAAATTGATTTGATTCGGTTCAGTTTTCAAACAGTTCGGTTCAGTTTTCAAATTTTGTCCACCCCTAATTCAAATGCTAATTGGTTTAATAATATCATTATAATTTGTATAGTTTATTCCAGATTAATCAAAGAAAAAAAAGATTATCCAAAATATAATCTTAAGTTCCCTATAGGAGAAAGAAATAATTAAAAATGCCTTTTATGTATTTTTTTTATTAACAATGTCTTTATGCATTAAACTACATATATCAATTTATATAATATATGAATGTAAGACAATAAGAGGATAAAAAACTTAATATTTATGAAAATAATATCTCTAATTTTTTTCTAATTTTGTTGAATGTATTTTCCATTCATTCATATTTCAATTAATTTTTCAACTTATTTGTATTTGATGTTATTTATGTCGAATTGCATCACATAAAATATCTAGTATAATAACATCAACATTTGCCGATGGAGATTATTATAAGAAAAAAATATTGTCGATTGAGTCATGTCACAGAGAAAAATAATTATTTATATTATAAATAGATAGATGATTAATATTTAATTATAAAATTATTTGGAGTATTATTGCTCAAATTTAGGAATTTGTTATTATTGTTACAAAGTAAAAACTTTCTTTTGAACTATTCAACCATGTATTTTGGAGTAAAAAAAATGATGAATTTAATACATCATTTTATTGATTATTGAAATGCCTAATTTTAGTTAGATATTTACATTTTGGGGATGTATTTTGAAAAGATACCAAATAGACCTTTAGATAGATAAATACATTAATATTTAATAAATTATTTAAATTTAATTAACATATTAAAATATCAATATTAAAAATAACATGTTGAAAATAAAACATGTAATAATATATTTTAAATTCAAAATTTAATTTTTTATATTTAATTTTTTAAATAACATATATTTGAATTTGAATAGGAATCGAAATTGAGAAAAAAATATTAATAGACATTTATGATATTGAATTAAATTAAATAACATTTATTGAGGTAAAGAATAGAATTCATTCTTGTAGCTTACAATTTGGGCATCTCAATATGATTGTAAAAAATGTATAGAAACATAGTACATTTTTTGGACTTTACCATTTGGTGAGTGATTAATATTAAAATATTTTGCATATAAATTTTTAGCTCATCTTTTGGGATGATCTCCACTATCTCTCATAATAGTATTAATTCCTATAAAGGTAAAACTGTTTCCAGTAAGATTTTAAAAAAACAAATGGTGTTCATTCAAATAAATTTTTCAAAATCTAATAAAGTTGTGTCTATAATTTTGAATTAGTTGTTGGAGAATGGTTTGATTTATATGAATCAGCTCACTTTAGTTTTTTCTAGAAAACGGTAATAATCTATATATCGATAATCTTAAAAAGCAATACAATTATTTTTTAGTAAAATAATAAAATTCATGCGTGCAAATCCACCTATGGTCCGTTCCTAACTTATCTAGCAAACAATAGCAAATATATATATATATATATATATAGATGAAAATAGGGTTTAATAAATTTTTATTAGTCCCAATAAAATTTATAAATTTTGTTTTCAGTCTCCATTGAAAACTCTTAACAATTTTTTTTATTAATCTTTGGAATTTGTTGCTCATACAAACAATCAGAAAAATTGTGAAACTAATGCAGCATAACACAATTTGCTCATAGTAATATTTTTTCACACTAAAGCGCAATCATTAATTATTAATTTTTTTTCCTAAAAATTAGCTCCATCACTCCACAACATGCATTTTTGCAAACACCGTGATTTAATTTATCGCACTCGTTGCATATGATTGCTACCTATAGAGAGAAAAGAAACATCACACAAAGTAATTAAGAAACAAAATTTAGTCCTAGCCGCATAAAAACACACATAATTCAGAAAAACAGATAGAGATCTTCATAAATACGAAAGAAGTGGAACCCTTTATGATTTCTTCACTTATCTATAGGTGGAAAGTATACAAATATTTTTCAGAATGAGTAAACACAAAGAGCAACAAATATTGAATTAGCATATATAGAAAAAGAATGAGTGAAGTGTGAACGAAAACATCATACATATGAAGAAAAAAAATGAACCATCACATAGAAACATTATTTTTTTTCAGACGAGTCGTCTTTGTGGAAGAGAAGAAGTATTATAAATAGCGAACAATCATAAGGACTAATGGGCCTAAAAAATTTAAGATTTTATGACTGACCTATAAAATTGTTATTGTGATTGCTAACTAATTTCATACCATATTTAATTTGTATTATATAGTTTGTGTATTTAGTCCGAAAACAAGTAAAATCCATTTGATTAATTATTATTATTAAATAATTCATACATTTTTTTAATTTTTCTAGATGCACTTGAAGGTGCAAACACGAGAAGGGGGAGTTGAATTGTGTTTGACTTAACTTGAATACTTTTCCTGTTTTTATACTTTTGAAACATAACTTGATGTATAATTAAAAACAGAGTTAGCAGCGGATAAAAAATAAAAATAAAACTCACAGTTTTTATACTAGTTCACCGTTAACGAGGCTACGTCCAGTCCCTTCACCTTGAAGGATTTCACTAATTCAAACCTTGAATTACAACCTTGAATTACAACCTTGCTACTGACCCTACAAGTCAGTATTCTCAAACAGTCTAACAATCCTAGACTTCTTTGAGGAATGCAGCTCCTGTCTTCAGCCAATCTGACAATCCCAGATTGTAGAAGAAATCACAACACTATAAATCTAATTGCCAAGTAACCTGCTACCCCTTCTGACTCCCTCAGATTGTAGACTCTACTTCAACAACTTAGATTTATCACACAACACTATGAATCTAATTTCCAAGTAACCTGCTACCCCTACTGACTCCCTCAGCTTGTAGACTCTACTTCAACAACTTAGATTTGACACAGTGGAACGAAAATAACAAGAGTACTTGCTTCTTGAAAGCTGAAACTCACAATTGACTTCTATGAAAATTTGGGTGTTTGCTTTTGGAAGTGTATGACTCTTTTGTGATTTTCGATGATGAGCATTCTGCCTTGAGCCTCCTTTTATAGATGCAGATTAGGGCATCTACCAATGGTTAAATTCGAGCTGAATCTTGCTGGATTCTCTGTAAAAATAACTTGACCAATTGGGCTTCATATAAATAAAAAACATATCTTCAGATTTCCTTTCAAAATAACTGGCCAATTAAATTTGTTGGTTCATTCCCGCCACAGCTCCTGAATTCCACAACACCTCACTTTATTTTTGTAATAAATCTTTTTAAACCTTTGATCAAAATAAATTAAATTCTCCACCGTATAAATTTCCTTATTAAATCTGGACCATTGGATCTTCATGCGCTAGTCCACATCTGGACCATAATGATTGTTATGTTGTGATCCTCTGATTTTGGCCTTCCCTGGACCACACTTCCTGACCCTTTGATCTTCTGATTTCGGCCATCTTGGATGTGCACCTGATATGCTATAATCCTCTGAATTCGGCCTTTGCTGGACTATACATTATGTCCCTCTGATTTCGGCCAATACTGGGCCATGGTCTGATTTTCTGATCTGGACCATCACTGGACCAAATAATTAATTCTGAACCACTGATCTGGAAATCTTCCCTCTGATCTGGACTAATTCTGGACTTTGGCCTGGATTAAATTGAAATTAAATCTGGACAATAAATATTTCAGTCTGGGCATTTTAACTTTGATTTTAGATCAGGTCTGGATCATTCGAGAAATCATTTCTTCTTGTCTTGACTTAGTTTCATGCCCTGAATCATGCTCTCTTATTGTCTGGGTCAAATCTGGATTGATTCTCTTGTTCTGGACTCATAAACTTAACTTCTGGTTGAGTCTGGAACAAGTCTGGGCAGTTTAATATTTCATTGCCAGGCCATCTTCTGGTCAGAATAACATCTGGAATAAATTTGATATTTGATTCCTTTTGGTCTGGATCAACTCTCCCTCTGGCAGGCTTTTCCACTGGTATGATCCATGTTTCCTTCTGATTTTTATTCCTTCTGATATGGGCCATCAAAGATATCTTCTGGTGATGTTTTTGACATCCTGGAGTTTCTTCTGGTAATTCCAGAATTCATTTTCTGGAATCCTTTGATCTTCTGCTTTTGATTTCTTCAGTTTCTGGTGGCATTTAAATTAATAATTCAAGGTACAAAATAAGATTACATTGAGTGCTTTTGTAAACATCAAAATCCTAAGTCTTAGAACCAACTTGGTTCCAACAATCTCCCCCTTTTTGATGATGACAAAACCTTAACTTATTTTGCTAACTTGTAACTCGAAAACTTGAATTACTCCCCCTCAGACCAATCTCTCCCCCTAAGTCTGATACTCTCCTTTTCAACTCCTTCTTTGTTCTCTCTTTCTTTTCTTCTCTTCTCCTCTCCTTTTCAACTCCTTCTTTATTCTCTCTTCACATTTCCTCTCCTTTTCAACTCCTTCTCTTTTCACTCTTTCTTTTTCTCTCTTTGTTTTTCTCTCTCCCTGTTTCCTCTCCTTTTCAACTCCTTCTCTTTTTCACTCTTTCTTTTTCTGTCTCCCTGATTCCTCTCCTTTTCTACTTATTTCTCCTTTCTTTCTCTCTCTCTCTCTCCCCCTTTTTGTCATCAACCAAAAATTGGTCCTACTATTTTTGTATTTTGTTTTTGTTTTTTTTGTTTTTCTCTTTATAAAGTACAGAAAGTAAAAAAATAAATTAAAAGACAGAAATTAAAATTACAAGTAATATAAAAACCCCTAAGATGACTACTTGAGCTAGTCATATATGGAGTTAATGCTGAGATGCTTCTTAATGAACTCGAACCTATCTTCTGGTAATGCTTTGGTGAAGATATCAGCCCATTGATGATCAGTGTCCACAAACTGGATGCTTAAAGTTCCTTTTTGAACATGGTCCCTAATGAAATGGTGTTTTATTTCAATGTGTTTGGCTCTAGAGTGTAAGATAGGGTTCTTGGTTAGGTTTATGGCTGAAGTGTTATCACAGAACAAAGGGATATTGGTTTCAAAGATGTTGTAATCTTCAAGTTGATGTTTCATCCAAAGTAACTGTGAACTGCATCCTGCTGCTGATATATACTTAGCTTCTGCTGTTGACATGGCAATGCTGCTTTGTCTTTTGCTTGACCAAGAGATCAAATTATCTCCTAAGAATGTGCAGTTGCCACTGGTACTTTTCCTTTCCAACTTGTCTCCAGCATAGTCAGAATCACAAAATCCTTTGAGTTTGTAGGTGGGGGTTTTCTTGTATAACAAGGTAAGGTTGGTGGTTCCTTTAAGGTATCTTAGAATTCGTTTGACAGCAGTTAAATGGGATTCCCTAGGATCAGCTTGAAAATGGGCACATACACAAACATTAAACAGAATGTCAGGTCTAGAAGCAGTTAAGTAAAGCAGGGATCCAATCATACCTCTGTATGTTTTCTGGTCTACCTTTTGGCTGGTTTCATCTTTCTCAAGTGAGCAGGTTGGGTGCATGGGGGTGGCCATAGGCTTACAGTCACTCATCTTGAACTTTTTAAGAAGTTCTTTGGTGTAATTAGATTGGTGAATGAGTATACCTGATTTGCCTTGATGAATCTGAATTCCCAGGAAGAACTTAAGTTCTCCCATCATGCTCATTTGAAACTCCTTCTGCATTAGGTCAGAAAACTCTTTGCACAGAGTGCCATTAGTTTATCCAAATATGATATCATCAACACAGACTTGAATAATCAGAATATCAGTTTTAATGGATTTCCTAAATAGAGTATTATCAATCTGGCCTCTATTAAATTCATTCTTAAGCAGAAAGTTACTAAGTCTGTCATACCATGCCCTTGGTGCTTATTTTAAACCATATAAAGATTTCTTAAGTTTAAAAACATGATCTGGAAAATCAGAATTTTCAAATCCAGGGGGCTGTTTGACATAGACTTCCTCACTTATGTAGCCGTTTAAGAATGCACTTTTAACATCCATTTGATACAGCATTATATCATGATTAGCAACAAATGATAATAGAATTCTAATTGCTTCTAACCTGGCCACTGGAGCAAAAGTCTCAGTGTAATCTATACCTTCCTGTTGACTGTATCCTTGAGCTACAAGTCTAGCTTTGTTCCTTACCACTTCACCTTTTTCATTGAGTTTATTCCTGAAAACCCACTTGGTTCCAATAATGTTTTTGTTTGGTTTGGGTACCAGATCCCAAACATCATTCCTTTGGAATTCATTCAGCTCTTCTTGCATTGCAAGTATCCAACCTTCCTCTGTCAAAGCCTCATCAACATTGCTTGGTTCAATTGTTGAGAGTAAACCTAACAGACTGGTTTCTCTATTTGATGATCTGGTCTTTAAAGGTTCTGCTGCATTGCCAATAATGAGAGATTCTGGATGTGAAGACTTGTACTTCCATCCATTCTTTCCCATTGCCAATAATCAGATTCTGGATGCCATTTCAGAGTCAGCATGTTCTTCTTCATCTTGATCTTTCTCAGATTCTGCTTCTGGTTCAGCTTCTGGTTCCTGTGCCTCTGGTTCACCTGCAATTTTCTCATCTTCCTTTGACTTTTTAGAGTCAAGCTGTTTATCATCAAACTTAATGTGGATTGATTCTTGCACAGTGTTAGTTTCTTTGTTAAACACTCTATAAGCTTTTGATCTCTCAAAGTAGCCAATAAAGATACACTTTTGAGATCTAGAATCAAACTTAGCTAGGTTATCTTTAGTGTTTAACATAAAACAGATGCAGCCAAATTGCTTAAAGTAGGAAATATTGGGTTTCTTACCTTTCCACAGTTCATAGGGAGTTTTATTTAAGATGGACCTGATATAAACTCTATTCTGAATGTAGCATGCTGTGTTGACAGCTTCTGCCCGAAGGTAGGTGGCAACCTTCATATCCTTCAGCATGGTTCTGGCCATCTCCTGCAGTGATATGTTCTTCCTTTCTACCACTCCATTTTGTTGAGGTGTTCTGGGGGATGAGAAGTTGTGAGAGATGCCATTCTCATCACAGAATTCTTCAAAATACTTTATCTCGAATTCACCTCCATGATCACTTCTGATGGTTATGATCTTAATGCCCTGTTCATTCATAACTTGTTTACAGAAGGAAATAAATACTTTGTGAGATTCATCTTTGTTCTTTAAAAATTTTACCCAAGTCCATCTTGAGTAATCATCAACAATTACAAAACCATATTTCTTACCACTTAGAGAAGCTGTTTGAACCGGACCACACAGATCTAAGTGAAGCAGTTCAAGTGGTTGAGAGGTAGAAACACATTTTTTAGTTTTAAAAGAGCTTTTAGTTTGTTTACCTCTTTGACATGCATCACACAGAATCTCAGTTTTGGAACATACCTTGGGAAGCCCTCTTACCAACTGGAGTTTGCTCAATTCTGATATGAGTCTGGGGTTTGCATGTCCTAGCCTCTTGTGCCAAATCAGATTTTGCTCACTTACAGATAATAGGCATTTAACCTGTTGCTTAGCAAGACTAAAAAGATCAATTTTATAAACATTATCCTCCCTAGTGCCAGTAAATAACACAGTCTCATCAATTTGACTAACAGCTTTGCAAGTTTTTTGATTAAAGATAACATCATATTTGCTGTCACTTAATTGACTTATGCTCAGAAGATTATGTTTTAAACCTTTAACAAACATAACATTTTTAATAGACAAGGGAGAAGAAGTGTTACCAACAGTTCCTGTACCAATAATCTAACCTTTCTGGTTTCCTCCAAAAGAAACTTTGCCTCCATTCTTCATAGTCAGATCCAGAAACATAGATTTATCTCCAGTGATGTGCTTGGAGCAGCCACTGTCAAGATACCAAGTTTTGTGTTGCTGATCAGACCTTGTCTTTTCTTTGTCAGAATCAGAGTCAGAGTCAGACTCAGATTCAGACTTATCTTCTGTTCGAGCCATTAGAGCCAGTTCTTTTTCTGGCCTGTATAAGCAGTTTCCTTGATTCTTCTTTGGTTGATAAATCATGTTCCTCTGATGATTCTGGAACATGTTTTCATTTTGACCTTGGTTCTGGTTCTAGTGTTGATTCTGATTCTGGTTCCAGTATTGATTCTGATTCTGGTTCCAGAGTTGATTCTGGTTCCAGTTTCTGTGCTTCTGATACTGATTCTAGTTCTGATTCTGGTTCCAGTTTCTGTGCTTCTGATACTGGTTCCGGTTCTGGTTCTGGTTCCAGTTCCTGTTTTGATTCTGGTTCCAGTTTTGAGTCTGGTTCCAGTTTTGGTTCTGATTCCGATTCTGGTTCTGGTTGAGTTGACCAGACCTTCTTCCATCAGACTCAGATTGCCTTTGTCTTGTTGTAGCAGGAACATAAACCTTATTCTGCCTGTGCATTGCCAACATCCATTGTCCAGGCACTATTGTTGGTGTCTCCTTCTGGTTGCTCAGAACATCTGCAACATAGACAATTTGATCTTTTGGTACCCAGAACTGATTGGGTCCAGGTTTGTTAGTTGTAACAGCTCTCTGATCTTGTTCAGATTTTACCATTGGACAAGACAATTCAGAGTGACCTTTCTTAGCACAAACAATACATAAAACATTAGAATGAACAACCTTATTTTCAGTAATTGTTTTTGTAAAACCAAGACCTCTCTTTCCAGAGTTACTGTTTCCATAAATCATAGATGCATATTTACTTCTTTCCATTCCATTAGAAATAATGTTTTGAAAAAATTGCTCATGCATATCAGATTTACAAACAGTTTTAGAAGTGGAACAAATATTACTTTTGAGAGTTTGGTTTTCAAACTTGAGTCTTGCAACTTCAGTTTTAAAATCTTTGTGTTCAGTTGCATACTCAGAATTTTGATTCTTTAAAACTTGGACTTCTTTGGTTAGATTCTTCTTATCTTCCCTAAGAGTTTTCAGTTTTAAAGACATCTTATTGTTTGCATTTAACAAGTCTTTCAAAGTCTCAATTAATTCAGATTTAGAAAGATCAAAAAATACCTCACTGTCTTCATCTTCTGATTCTGTTCCTGAACTGTATCCAGAACTTGAGTAGGTATGAGCCATCAGAGACAGAATTGCTTCCTCTGATGTGCTTCCAGACTTGCTTGAATGACTGCTTCGTTCATTCTTCCTTCTGCCTGCTTTCCTTCTTGAAATCCTACCTTTATGAGAACCAGAAGCAGATTTGATGTGTGCCATCTTTGCTGTTTCTACCTCTTCTTCATCAGACAATTCTTCTTCTGATTTTGATACATCCCAGGCAGCCATCAGACCCTTCTTTCTATATCTAGAACTCTTCTTGTGCTGTTTGCCTTTTTCCAGATTTGGACATTCTGACTTGATATGTCTAGGTTTATTGCATCCATAACAAACAATATTCTTCTGGTCAGATTCTTCCTTTCCTCTATTGTTATGTTTCTTCCTGAAGTTTCTTTTCTTCCTGTTTTCCCAGATCTTAACCATCTTTTTGGTTAAGTAAGCCATATCATCACAGTCACTGTCACTATCCTCTGATTCTGATGCTGCCTTTGCGGCTTTCTTCTGTTTCGACTTCAGAGCCAGATTCTTCTTCTTCTTTGGTTCATCTTCTTCCAGTTCTATTTCATGAGACCTGAGTGAGCTGATCAGGTCTTCAAGTCTTAAGTTATTCAGATCTTTGGCTTCCTGTATTGCAGTAACCTTTGGTCTCCACCTTTTTGGTAAACTTCTTAGAATTTTCATAACATGATCTGCAGTGGTATAGCTTTTGTTTAATACTTTTAAACCTGATACCAGAGTCTGGAATCTGCTGAACATTGCTTCAATGTCTTCATCCTCTTCCATCTTGAACAGCTCATACTTCCTGACCAATATGTTAGCCCTTGCTTCTTGAACCTGCTTGGTTCCTTTATAGGTCAGAACCAGACTGTCGAATATGCCCTTTGCTGTTTCTTTATCTGTGCATCTATCAAACTCCTTGAATGTGATTGCACTGATCATGATGTTGCTGGACTTGTGATGAAGTTTGTGTAATCTGCTATGATCTGGTTTCATATCATCCATGTCTAGTTTCTTAGTTGGATCTTCTGGATCAGTAGGTGCAGTGTATCCTTTAACTATCATCTTCCATAGTTCAGGATCTTGAGATATGACAAAGCTTCTCATTCTGTCCTTCCAATACTCAAACCTTTCTCCATTAAATAGTGGTGGTCTGTTGATGTTGTTTCCCAATTCTTCTGACATATTGAACCCCTTGGACCATTCCTCAAACACTGTTAAGTGCTCAGCATTGAGACCGAGCTCTGATGCCAATTGAAGACGCAAACACGAGAAGGAGGGGTTGAATTGTGTTTGACTTAACTTGAATACTTTTCCTATTTTTATACTTTTGAAACAAAACTTGATGTATAATTAAAAACAGAGTTAGCAGCGGATAAAAAATAAAAATAAAACTCACAGTTTTTATACTGGTTCACCGTTAATGAGGCTACGTCCAGTCCCTTCACCTTGAAGGATTTCACTAATTCAAACCTTGAATTACAACCTTGCTACTGACCCTCCAAGTCAGTCTTCTCAAATAGTCTAACAATCCTAGACTTCTTTGAGGAATGCAGCTCCTGTCTTCAGCCAATCTGACAATCCTAGATTGTAGAAGAAATCACAACACTATAAATCTAATTGCCAAGTAACCTGCTACCCCTTCTGACTCCTCAGATTGTATACTCTACTTCACCAACTTAGATTTATCACACAACACTATGAATCTAATTGCCAAGTAACCTGCTACCCATACTGACTCCCTCAGCTTGTAGACTCTACTTCAACAACTTAGATTTGACACAGTGGAACGAAAATAACAAGAGTACTTGCTTCTTGAAAGCTGAAACTCACAATTGACTTCTATGAAAATTTGTGTAACACCCCGAGTTTAAAACACAACGCGGGTGCATTTTTTTTTATCAATAATAAAATGATTTTCCAGATTTAATTAAGATAAAGTTTTTCGTAAAATAGTACGCCATGGATTAATCGATGAACGTAACAGAATAAATTCATCGTAATCTCAATAAATACTTAATTCTAGAAATTTAATAATAAGCAATAAGACATTTTTGAAAGATAATAATGTCATAACATTCCCAAAAGTCAATATCAGAGTGCGGAATAAGTAGTACAACAATTGTTTTCAAAATAAAACGAAATACATTTCCAGCTCAAATCCTATACATCAAGTTTAACTGATCATGCGCTAAAGCTACAGTAGCACGTCTTCAGCCAACCGTCCGTCCTACTGCGTTGTCCACGGATACTCCGTACGTAAAGATCAGGGGAAACTAACAATGTTTCCGTCGTTAGTGTATCCGTAGGTAGGACAGTTTCGGGTAACATCTGGGGGCAAAGCCCAATTTCCACAATATAATAGCAAGGGTCACCGACCAAAATTAACAGATAATCACATAGCATATATTTCACAACAACAAATATATCCATGTATAACACATGATGATGAGGAAAATAATAATGCTCATTTGAAAATTTAATGACATATATGCCTTTTCAAAAATAGCAGCCAATTATTATGAAGTATGTGGTAAGTACAAACAAAACCTCAGCAAATCACAATCATTAAATCAGAATTTCAGATTCTGAACAATACTCACACACATTCAATTTCCACTCATCATCATAATCCAAACGTGACCCACTGGTCAATCTCTCAATGCAATATGTATATGCTCATGTATACAATTTTCTTGGAATCACCAAGGTGCAGTCGCGCAACAGACTAGCACAATATGTTTGACATTAACGGACCTCAAGACCAAGGTGCAATCGCTCAACAGATCAGCACCAGTGCAGACGCTCAACAGTCCAGCACTCGTGCAGTCGCACAACAGACCAGCACGTTTGACATATACCAAGGTACAATCGCTCAACAGATCAGTACCTAGTGCAGACGCTCAACAGTCCAGCACTCGTGCAATCGCTCAACAGATCAGCACGTGGTTGCGCATTTCTCTGTGGCCCATCGCGGGTACCACTTGACTATGCAATTGCATGAATATGCAGTGCTTCACTTCTCTGGAAACAGTATGCAAAAACAGAAAATTCATGCCCTTCCATCATCTTTAAAAATCTCAGCACAATCAAGATTATTATCATTCACAAACATGACTAAACAGCCAAGTATTCATTAACCTTTTGAAATGTTTTCCCAAACTCTCAAAATTCAAATACAGTGTTAAAATTGGGATTTTTTTGGAATATTACGAATCTGTATTCAAATACAGCTTCTCCGTATTCGAATACAGAGGCCAAAAACAGTGCAGAATTACACTTTGTATTCGAATACAGCCCTCTAGTATTCCAATACAGAGGCAGTCTCAGTGCACAAAACAACATCTTTCATTACATCAGTAAAGTCTTAAAAACTTCATCACCACAACTTCAAAATATCACCAAAAGTTCTATTTTAATTCACCACAACAATCCCAACATTCCCCAACCACTAAGGGTTTACAAAACACTCTTAAAAACTTGGAATTTCTGGAAACTCGAATCTGTATTCGAATACAGACCCCTTGTATTAGAATACAGAAGCATGAAACTGCAATTTTAACATTCTGTATTCGAATACAGCATGCCTGTATTCAAATACAGAAGACAAAACCTTGAAAAATTCAACATTGTCTCCCATATCATTAAAGGTTTTCAATACTTCATCCTCTCCGCTTCAAAATATTTCAAGAACTCCATTTAAAATCACTTTAACCCTTCTCAAGGTTTCTCAATACTTTAAAATGTATATCACAGTGTTTAAAACTTGATTTTGTGGAAAAACACGAATCTGTATTCGAATACAGCTTCCTTGTATTCGAATACAGAAGCTGAAAACAGTGCTTCTGGAAAAACACGAATCTGTATTCGAATATAGACCCATTGTATTCGAATACAGAAGCTGAAACTAGTGAAATTCTGCATTTTGTATTCGAATACAGCATGCCTGTAGTCGAATACAGATGCGAATACAGTGTTAAAATCCCACTTCAGTATTCGAATACGACATGGTCGTAGTCGAATACAGATGCTAAGTCAGAAGCAAAAATCCTTCCTCATATTCGAATACAGGGCTCGTATTCGAATACAAGTTTGAAAACATAAGTAAAACACAAACTTGACAGGTTGTAGTCGAATACACACATGTTGTATTCGAATACATCTTCGAAAACCAGTGAAATTTTCCTGAGATTTCAACCCTTTTCAAATTGTTTTCTTTTAAAAACAAATAACCAACATTAAAACAGATT
The DNA here is from genome assembly GCA_037974295.1 of Cicer cuneatum. Taxonomy (NCBI): domain Eukaryota; kingdom Viridiplantae; phylum Streptophyta; class Magnoliopsida; order Fabales; family Fabaceae; genus Cicer; species Cicer cuneatum. Next base: position 37,262,418 of record JBBPBO010000003.1, on the reverse strand, counting down.
CATCACTTTTTCCAGACAATACTTTCCTCATTAAAAATCCCTTTTCTTTTTAAATTATCAACATCATCAGAATCACTCAAAACAGAAACAGAATCAGGATCATCAACAACAAATCATCCAGACTTTCAAACCATCAGAACATCATACAACATTTCAGCTTTCACAACACATCAGAATAACATGCAAGCATTTCAGCTTTCACAACACATCAAAATAACATGCAAGCATTTCAGCTTTCACAACACACCAGAATAATATGCAAGCATTTCAGCTTTCACAACACATCAGAATAACATACAGCATCACAGAGCAGCAAAACACAAATGTAATGCATTCTTGCATTTCAAAACCATTTTCAAAATAGTTTTATGAACATGCATTTTTAAATCATGTTTGAAATAACATTCAAGACATTTTCCACTTTCCCACATAAACAACACAACTTTAGTGCATTCAGCCCAAACAGCAATCATCACAGAGCTTTTTAAACATCAAAAAATGCATTTTTCATTTCTTTCAAGCATCAGGCAAACCAGTTTCAAAACAGTAATGAAAACACTAGTGATGCCATGAAAGTTATGCACTTACAGCCCTAATGCAACTAGAAAGTGGAAGGTGCCATTACCCTTGTTGCGTGTTCTGCTTCTACTAAAGTGTATGCGTCAAAAACGGCGAAACTCCCGCCTGCGCTTGCTGCTACAAAACTGAGTTCTCTAGCTCCGTAATGATGTGGGGATTAACTTTAGTACTGGGGGTTTTCTGGTTTGATGCTTGGATTTTCAAGTAATGGTGTTTTTGAGGAACTCTCTCTTTTTCACTTTGAACTCGTGAGCTGGGACAGAAAACTGAAACATAATGGGAGGGAAAATGGGGTACTGTTACATGCAGTATGGGTAGTGAGGAAGAAGGGATGGTGTTCTGATTTCACCATCCTTGTCACTCCTATTTATAGGCTTTTGTGGTGCCACCTCACCCAAAAATAATGTTAAAATAATGGTGAGTCTTCCAGCACTTAATTGTTTTGCAATTAGCCACTAATCCTCAATTAACTGCCCGATTAATTTAATTACCCGTAATTAAATTAATTTAATCTTCATCCAATAATTTTTATTCATCCTCCAAAATAAATATTTATATATATATATATATCTATATTTACTCAAACATACATATATTAAATATTTTACAAATATCCCCAAAAATACAATTAAATTAATTCCATAATTTTAATTAAAAATTAAGGGTCTTACATTACTCCCCCCCTTAAATTAGTTTCGTCCTCGAAACTACATATCAGTAAACAATTGAGAATATTGTTCCCTCATCTTACTCTCCAGTTCCCAAGTCGCGTCTCCCGTAGTCGAGTTCCAAATCACTTTGACTAGTGGGACTTCCTTGTTCCTCAACTGTTTAATCTTCCTGTCTTCAATCCTTACAGGCAATACTTCAAAAGACAGGTTGTCCCTCATTTGAATTGTATCTGGCTCGATTACATGTGACGGGTCTGCAATGTATTTCCGTAACTGCGACACATGAAATACGTCGTGAATATTGGACAGTATTGGAGGTAAAGCAATCCAATAGGCTAATGGTCCAATACGTGCAGTAATCTGGTATGGTCCAATAAATTTCGGAGTTAACTTTCTTGACTTAATAGCTCTGCCAACACCAGTTGTAGGCGTAACCCTTAGAAATACATGATCACCCTGCTCGAATTCCAAAGGTCTGCGACGCTTGTCCGCATAACTCTTCTGACGATCTTGCGAAGCCTTCATTTTCTCTTGTATCCTCTTGATTTTCTTCGTAGTTTGCTCCACCATTTCGGGTCCAACAATCATACTCTCTCTGTCCTTATACCAGCATAAGGGCGTCTGACACTTGCGTCCATACAAAGCCTCATAGGGTGCCATTCCAATACTTGTGTGAACGCTGTTGTTGTAAGTGAACTCAATCAATGGCAATACCTCATCCCAGTTTCCTCTTTCATCCAACACACATGCTCTCAATAGATCTTCCAAGGACTGATTTGTCCTCTTAGTCTGTCCGTCTGTTTGTGGATGGTAGGCTGAACTCAATTTCAGTTTCGTTCCCAAAGCTTCATGCAGTGCTCCCCAAAAATGAGATGTGAACTTTGGGTCACGGTCCGATACTATACTTGATGGCACTCCATGTAACCTCACAATCTCAGCGATGTAGCTCTCTGTCAGCTTATCTACTTTATAAGTGGTCCTTACCGACAAGAAATGAGCGGACTTTGTCAAACGATCCACTATTACCCAAATTGAATCATTCTTTTTCCTTGTCTTGGGCAGTCCTGTTATGAAATCCATGGAAATGCTATCCCACTTCCATTCCGGTATATCCAAAGGCTGCAACATTCCAGCAGGTCGTTGATGTTCCACTTTCGCTTTCTGACAAGTCAAACAAGCTGATACATATTCTGCCACATCCCTCTTCATTCTTGGCCACCAGTAATTCTGCCTTAAGTCCTGGTACATCTTGGTCGCTCTAGGATGAATACTTAACTTACTCTTATGAGCCTCTTCCAAAATTGCTCTTCTCATTTCTACAACTTCCGGTACACAAACTCTTCCGTTACATCTTAGAATATTATCTGTTCCGACGCTGAACTCAGTTGTCTGTTCTTGCGCTATCAGATTCGTCTTTTCTTGGATCAATGCATCATCTTGCAAGTTTGCAATCTCCTCAAGTAATCCACTCGAAATTGTTATCATTCCACACTTTATCATTCCTGGTGCAAACGTTATGTCCAAATGTAGATCTCTAAATGCTTCCCACAACTCCTGTTGTCTGGCCTTTATCATTGAAGATACTAACACGCTCTTCCGACTTAATGCATCAGCCACCACATTGTACTGCAATGAAAAGTCAAAATCCTTGAGAGTCTCCATCCATCTTCTCTGACGCATGTTCAATTCCTTCTGATCAAACAGGTACTTCAAACTTTTATGGTCGCTAAACACCATGAATGTGCATCCATATAAGTAGTGTCTCCAAACCTTTAACGCAAACACTACTGCAACCAGCTCCAAATCATAAGTGGGGTAGTTCCGTTCGTGAGTTTTCAACTGTCTTGAGGTGTAGGCTACAGCTTTCTTGTGTTGCATCAAAACACATCCCAAACCTTGGTGAGATGCATAACAGTAAACTTCATATGGTTCGTCCAGCTGTGGCAAAACCAATACTGGTGAGGTTGTCAAATTTTCCTTCAACAACTGAAAACTCTCCTCACACTTCTCCGTCCATGCAAACGGCTGATTCTTCCTGGTGAGTTGTGTCAAAGGAGCTACAATTTTAGCAAATCCTTCAATAAATCTTCTGTAGTATCCTGCTAGTCCGACAAAACTCCTTATGTCCGTGACAGTCTGGGGCTGTTTCCAGGCAAGAATTGTCTCAATCTTTGCCGGATCGACAACGATTCCTTCTTTCGTTATCACATGTCCCAAGAAATTCACTTCCTTTAGCCAAAACTCGCACTTCAACAAATTGGCATACAGCTGCTTTTCGCGTAAAACTTCAAAAACTTGGCGTAAGTGCTCTTCATGTTCTTCTTCATCCTTTGAATAAATCAAAATATCATCGATGAATACCACCACAAACTTATCCAGAAACGGGCTGAAAATCCTATTCATATAGTCCATGAAAATTGCTGGTGCATTCGTAACTCCGAAAGGCATAACGAGATATTCATAGTGTCCGTAACGAGTCCTGAAAGCAGTCTTTTGAATATCTCCTTCTCTTACTCGAATCTGATGGTATCCCGATTTCAAATCAATCTTTGAAAACACTGCTGCTCCCCTCAATTGGTCCATCAAATCATCGATGCGTGGTAATGGATAACGATTCTTGATAGTCACCTTGTTAAGTTGCCGATAATCCACACATAGACGTGAACTCCCATCCTTCTTCTTAACCAACAACACCGGAGCTCCCCAGGGCGACACACTTGGTCTGATAAATCCTTTCTCCAATAATCCTTCAATTTGACCCTTAAGCTCACTTAATTCCAATGGCGACATCCGGTACGGCGCAATTGAAATAGGTCTAGTTCCTGGGTGCAAATCAATGAAGAATTCCACCTCTCTTACCGGGGGTAATCCTTGAATTTCCGTCGGAAATACGTCCGAATATTCTTTGACTATCATCACGTCTTCTATGTTCACATCCATCTTGGTCTCCATGTTAGCCAATGATAAAAATTTCTGAGTTCCTTCTCTCAGTGATACTCTGAGTTGGTTAGCAGCCAAATACCGAGCGACTCCAGGTTCGGGGAAAAGAACCAATTTTCGAGCGCAATCCAAAACTACGTAGTTATATGTCATCCAATCCATGCCGAGAATGATCTCGAGTGATTGTAGGGGTAGGCAGATTAAATTAACTAAGAAATCTCTATTCTGAATCGTTACAGTACAGTGCAAACATGCAGAGTTTACAGTGAAAGTCTTAGCAGGTGTAGAAACAACCAAATCAAAAGGCAAAGCAGACACAGACAACTTCAAATGATGCACACAATCCATAGCAATGAAAGAATGGGTTGCCCCCGAATCAAAAAGTGCAGTTAGTTTGTTACCTGCAATCTCACAATCTTGCTGGATTAAATTTTGGGCTTGTCTTCCAACTTCAACACCCATGTGATAAACGCGGCCTCTAGCAGTAGGACGAGTAGCCCTAGTCGCGTTCATAGTTGGCTCTACCTTCGGAACCTGGCAATCCCTCGCCACGTGTCTTGGCTTGTGGCAGTTGAAGCACATCAAATCCCTCGCAGTACAAGCAGTTGCAATATGTCCTTCCTTCCCACATCGATAGCACCGGACTCCTTGTCCCAATTGCCATCGAAAAGTCTGATTTCCCGGCCGATTCTGGCCTATCTTGTTGTTTGGTGGCCGGTTATATGGCTTGGCAACTTGCTTCCCTTTATTGTTCTGATTATGTATCCGACTAGGCCCTCCAGAGTTAAAGTTCCCTCCTCTGTTGGCCCTCCTGTTCTTCATCTCTTCCACCTCTCTACACTTTTCCACTAGTACTTGGAAACGTTGAATTCCCAAGGGTAGGACCGAATCTTGGATCTCATACTTCAGTCCATTCTGAAAGGGATGACACATAAACTGTTCATCAACTTCTTCCCGGAAGAATCTGAAATGTCTGGACAGCGACTCAAACTTAGCTGCGTATTCTCCCACTGTCATATTCCCCTGGTACAATTTCAGAAAATCATTACCCAACTTGGTCCTAGTGCTCATCGGGAAGTACTTGTCCAAAAACTTCTTCATGAACGACTCCCAGTTCACTTCCTCTTGAGCTGACCCCATCAGTAATCTTGTACTTCTCCACCAATACTCTGCATCCCCTATCAGTAGGTACGTGGCATAATTGACTTTCACCGCTTCCCGATAGTTAATCATCTCGAAGATTTTATCCATCTCTTGGATCCACTAGTCCGCTTTTTCTGGACCCTCATCACCCTTGAACTTGGGAGGATTATGACTACGAAAATCCTCTAGTCCTCTAGATTCAGCAGCGCAAATCTCTCTTTCTCTCTTCTCCAGATCGCGTTGAGTCTTGGCAGCCGTCTGTGCAGCAACAGACGCAGCCATGTTGTTCATTGCTTCAGCCATCCTATCTTCCCGGCTGACATTGGCTCTTGTGGTGTCGTCTCTTCGTGGAGGCATTGTTTCCTACAAAACCATCATCACTTCAGTCACACCACAACTTACACAAGACTTGACACTTTAACTACTTGTTCCTATGCATGATCAGCTAATGACTCAAAACAGATACTTAAATCAGAGCTTTATCCCAAAACTTTAACCAAATGCTCTGATACCACAATTGTAACACCCTGAGTTTAAAACACAGCGCGGGTGCATTTTTTTTTATCAGTAATAAAATGATTTTCCAGATTTAATTAAGATAATGTTTTTCGTAAAATAGTATGCCGTGGATTAATTGATGAACGTAACAGAATAAATTCATCCTAATCTCAATAAATACTTAATTCTAGAAATTTAATAATAAGCAATAAGACATTTTTGAAAGATAATAATGTCATAACATTCCCAAAAGTCAATATCAGAGTGCGGAATAAGTAGTACAACAATTGTTTTCAAAATAAAACGAAATACATTTCCAGCTCAAATCCTATACATCAAGTCTAACAGATCATGCGCTAAAGCTAGAGTAGCACGGATTTCCTCCGCATCCTCTATAAGTCTCGTCTTCAGCCAACCGTCCGTCCTACTGCGTTGTCCACGGATACTCCGTACGTAAAGATCAGGGGAAACTAACGACGTTTCCGTCGTTAGTGTATCCGTCGGTAGGACGGTTTCGGGTAACATCTGAGGGCAAAGCCCAATTTCCACAATATAATAGCAAGGGTCACCGACCGAAATTAATAGATAATCACATATATTTCACAGCAACATATATATCCATGTATAACACATGATGATGAGGAAAATAATAATTCTCATTTGAAAATTTAATGACATATATTCCTTTTCAAAAACAGCAGCCAATTATTATGAAGTATGTGGTAAGTACAAACAACACCTCAGCAAATTACAATTATTAAATCAGAATTTCAGATTCTGAACAATACTCACACACAATCAATTTCCACTCATCATCATAATCCAAACGTGACCCACCAGTCAATCTCTCAATGCAATATGTATATGCTCATGTATACAATTTTCTTGGAATCACCAAGGTGCAGTCGCTCAACAGACCAACACAATATGTTTGACTTTAACGGCCCTCAAGACCAAGGTGCAATCGCTCAATAGGTCAGCACCAGTGCAGACGCTCAACAGTCCAGCACTCGTGCAGTCGCTCAACAGACCAGCACGTTTGACATATACCAAGGTACAATCACTCAACAGATCAGTACCTAGTGCAGACGCTCCACAGTCCAGCATTCGTGCAATCGCTCAACAGATCAGCACGTGGTTGCGCATTTCAGGGTACAGACGTTCAACAGTCCAATACTAGTGCAGTCGCTCAATAGACCAGCACCTATATACCAAGGTACAATCGCTTAACAGATCAGTACCTAGTGCAGACGCTCAACAGTCCATCACTCGTGCAATCGCTCAACAGATCAGCATGTGGTTGCGCATTACTCTGTGTCCCATCGCGGGTACCACTTGACTATGCAAATGCATGAATATGCAGTGTTTCACTTCTCTGGAAACAGTATGCAAAAACAGAAAATTCAGACCCTTCCATCATATTTAAAAATCTCAGCACAATCAAGATAACCATCATTCACAAACATCACTAAACAGCCAAGTATTCATTAACCTTTTGAAATGTTTTCCCAAACTCTCAAAAGTCAAATACGGTGTTAAAACTATGATTTTTTGGAATTTTACGATTCCGTATTCAAATACAGCTTCTCTGTATTCGAATACAGAGGCCAAAAACAGTGCAGAATTTCACTCTGTATTCGAGTACAGCCTTCTGGTATTCGAATACAGAGGCAGTCTCAGTGCACAAAACAACATCAGTAAAGTCTTAAAAACTTCATCACCACAACTTCAAAATATCACTAAAAGTTCCATTTTAATTCACCACAACAATCCCAACATTCCCCAACCACTCAGGGTTTACAAAACACTCTTAAAAACTTGGAATTTTTGGAAACTCGAATCTGTATTCAAATACAGACCCCTTGTATTCGAATACAGAAGCATGAAACTGCAATTTTAACATTTTGTATTCAAATACAGCATGCCTGTAGTCGAATACAGAAGACAAAACCTTGAAAAATTCAACATTGTCTCCCATATCATTAAAGGTTTTCAATACTTCATCCTCTCCTCTTCAAAATATTTCAAGAACTCCATTTAAAATCACTTAAACCCTTCTCAAGATTTTCAATACTTTAAAATGTATATCACAGTGTTTAAAACTTGATTTTGTGGAAAAACACGAATCTGTATTCGAATACAGCTTCCTTGTATTCGAATACAGAAGCTGAAAACAGTGCTTCTGGAAAAACACGAATCTGTATTCGAATACAGACCCATTGTATTCGAATACAGAAGCTGAAACTAGTGAAAATCTGCATTTTGTATTCGAATACAGCATGCCTGTAGTCGAATACAGATGCGAATACAGTGTTAAAATCCCACTTCAGTATTCGAATACGACATGGTCGTAGTCAAATACAGATGCTAAGTCAGAAGCAAAAATCCTTCCTCTATATTCGAATACAGGGCTCGTATTCGAATACAAGTTTGAAAACTTAAGTAAAACAGAAACTTGACAGGTTGTAGTCGAATACACACATGTTGTATTCGAATACACCTTCGAAAACCAGTGAAATTTTCCTGAGATTTCAACCATTTTCAAACTGTTTTCTTTTAAAAACAAATAATCAACATTAAAACAGATTCATCACTTTTTCCACACAATACTTTCCTCATTAAAAATCCCTTTTCTTTTTAAATCATCAACATCATCAGAATCACTCAAAACAGAAACAGAATCAAGATTATCAACAACAAATCATCCATACTTTCAAACCATCAGAACATCATACAACATTTCAGCTTTCACAACACATCAGAATAACATGCAAGCATTTCATCTTTCACAACACATCAAAATAACATGCAAGCATTTCAGCTTTCACAGCACACCAGAATAATATGCAAGCATTTCAGCTTTCACAACACATCAGAACAACATACAGCATCATAGAGCAGCAAAACACAAACATAATGCGGTCTTGCATTTCAAAACCATTTTCAAAAATGTTTTATGAACATGCATTTTTAAATCATGTTTGAAGTAACATTGAAGAAATTTTCCTCTTTCCCACATAAACAACACAACTTTAGTGCATTCATCCCAAACAGCAATCATCACAGAGCTTTTAAAACATCAAAAAATGCATTTTTCATTTCTTTCAAGCATGAGGCAAACCAGTTTCAAAACAGTAATGAAAACACTAGTGATGCCATGAAAGTTATGCACTTACAGCCCTAATGCAACTAGAAAGTGGAAGGTAGCCTTACCCTTGTTGCGTGTTCTGCTTATGCTAAAGTGTATGCATCAAAAACGGCGAAACTCCTGCCTGCGCTTGCTGCTACAAAACTGAGTTCTCTAGCTCCGTAATGATGTGGGGATTAACTTTAGTACTGGGGGTTTTCTGGTTTGATGCTTGGATTTTCAAGTAATGGTGTTTTTGAGGAACTCCCTCTTTTTCACTTTGAACTCGTGAGCTGGGACAGAAAACAGAAACAGAATGGGAGGGAAAATGGGGTACTGTTACATGCAGTATGGTAGTGAGGAAGGAGGAATGGTGTTTTGATTTCACCATCTTTCTCACTCCTATTTATAGGCTTTTGTGGTGCCACCTCACCCAAAAATAATGTTAAAATAATGCTGAGTCTTCTAGCACTTAATTGTTTTGCAATTAGCCACTAATCCTCAATTAACTGCCCGATTAATTTAATTACCTGTAGTTAAATTAATTTAATCTTCATCCAATAATTTTTATTCATCCTCCAAAATAAATATTTATATATATATATATATATTTACTCAAACATATATATATTAAATATTTTACAAATATCCCCAAAAATACAATTAAAATTAATTCCATAATCACGTCGTTAGTTTCCCCTGATCTTTACGTACAGAGTATCCGTGGACAACGCAGTAGGACGGACGGTTGGCTGAAGACGAGACTTATAGAGGATGCGGAAGAAATCCGTGCTACTGTAGCTTTAGCGCATGATCAGTTAGACTTGATGTATAGGATTTGAGCTGGAAATGTATTTCGTTTTATTTTGAAAGCAATTGTTGTACTACTTATTCCGCACTCTGATATTGACTTTTGGGAATGTTATGACATTATTATCTTTCAAAAATGTCTTATTGCTTATTATTAAAATTCTAGAATTAAGTATTTATTGAGATTACGATGAATTTATTCTGTTACGTTCATCGATTAATCCACGACGTACTATTTTACGAAAAACTTTATCTTAATTAAATATGGAAAATCATTTTATTATTGATAAAAAAAAATGCACCCGCGCTGTGTTTTAAACTCGGGGTGTTACAATTTGGGTGTTTGCTTTTGGAAGTGTATGACTCTTTTATGATTTTTGATGATGAGCATTCTGCCTTGAGCCTCCTTTTATAGATGCAGATTAGGGCCTCTACCAATGCTTAAATTCGAGCTGAATCTTGCTGGATTCGCTGTAAAAATAACTTGACCAATTGGGCTTCATATAAATAAGAAACATATCTTCAGATTTCCTTTCAAAATAACTGGCCAATTAAATCTGTTGGTTCTTTCCCGCCACAGCTCCTGAATTCCACAACACCTCACTTTATTTTTGTAATAAATCTTTTTAAACCTTTGATCAAAATAAATTAAATTCTCCACCGAATAAATTTCCTGATTAAATCTGGACCATTGGATCTTCATACGCTAGTCCACATCTGGACCATACTGATTGTTGCTGTGATCCTCTGATTTCGGCCTTCCCTGGACCACACTTCCTGACCCTCTGATCTTCTGATTTCGGCCATCTTGGATGCGCACCTGATATGCTATAATCCTATGAATTCGGCCTTTGCTGGACTATACATTCTGTCCCTCTGATTTCGGCCAATACTAGGCCATGGTCTGATTTTCTGATCTAGACCATCACTGGACCAAATAATTAATTATGAACCACTGATCTGGAAATCTTCCCTCTGATCTGGACTAATTCTGGACTTTGGTCTGGATTAAATTGAAATTAAATCTGGACAATAAATATTTCAGTCTGGGCATTTTAACTTTGATTTTAGATCAGGTCTGGATCATTCTGGAAATCATTTCTTCTTGTCTTGACTTAGTTTGATGCCCTGAATCATGCTCTCTTATTGTCTGGGTCAAATCTGGATTGATTCTCTTGTTCTAAACTCATAAACTTAGCTTCTGGTTGAGTCTGGAACAAGTGTGGGCAGTTTAATATTTCACTGCCAGGCCAACTTCTGGTCAGAATAACTTCTGGAATAAATTTGATATTTGATTCCTTTTGGTCTGGATCAACTCTCCCTCTAGCAGGCTTTCCACTGGTATGATCCATGTTTCCTTCTGATTTTTATTCCTTCTGATATGGGCCATCAAAGATATCTTCTGGTGATGTTTTTGACATCCTGGAGTATCTTCTGGTAATTCCACAATTCATTTTCTGGAATCCTTTGATCTTCTGCTTCTGATTTCTTCAGTTTCTGGTGGCATTTAAATTAATAATTCAAGGTACAAAATAAGATTACATTGAGTGCTTTTGTAAACATCAAAATCCTAAGTCTTAGAACCAACTTGGTTCCAACAGCACTATGTTTGACAATGTAGAGAAGCATGAAAAGAAAATCGTAATGACAAAATTTAATATAAAATTTTAATGCAACAATAAAGAAAATCGAGGAAAATGAAATTAACGAAAAATATTTTCATATCAATGCATAAATTGTTTGCCGTAAGAAAATGTCCACAAATAAATTTGCTAGAAAATATGTTTGAATATCCTATTTTGTTATTTTTCATTCCAAATTTAATTTAATTATCATTTATAAAATTGATTACATTAAATGATTAATGTTTTGCTAAATGTGAATGAAAAAAATTAAAAAAATATTACTTATTTTTTTTGTCTTGCCACGTATACTCGGGTAATGAAAAAATATATATTCTCTCGTTAATTATCCCCATATATTTCATAAGGCCAAGAAACCCTACACCCTCACGCCAACCTCCCTTTGTCCTTGGCTAAATAATACAAAACGACTTCTTCAGTAAGCACAAAATAGAAAGAAAATACTACCCTTACTTTGTACAACATCAATCGTCAGCACCTCAAGGATTGTTACTATCTCGTTCTCTAGCCTTCTTCTCTTCATTATTTGAGTAATATCACAAGCAAAGGGACTCCTCTTTGTTATTTTAAATAACATATATTTGAATTTGAATAGGAATCGAAATTGAGAAAAAAATATTAATAGACATTTATGATATTGAATTAAATTAAATAACATTTATTGAGATAAAGAATAGAATTTATTCTTGTAGCTTACAATTTGGGTATCTCAATATGATTGTAAAAAATGTATAGAGACATAGTACATTTTTTGGACCTTACCATTTGGTGAGTGATTAATATAAAATAATTTGCATATAAATTTTTAGCTCATCTTTTGGGATGATCTCCACTATCTCTCATAATAGTATTAATTCCTATAAAGGTAAAACTGTTTCCAGTAAGATTTAAAAAAAACAAATGGTGTTCATTCAAATAAATTTTTCAAAATCTAATAAAGTTGTGTCTATAATTTTGAATTAGTTGTTTGAGAATGGTTTCATTTATATGAATCAGCTCACTTTAGTTTTTTCTAGAAAACCGTAATAATCTATATATCGATAATCTTAAAAAGCAATACAATTATTTTTTGGTAAAATAATAAAATTCATGCGTGCAAATCCACATATGGTCCGTTCCTAACTTATCTATCAAACAATAGCAAATATATATATATATAGATGAAAATAGGGTTTAATAAATTTTTATTAGTCCCAATAAAATATATAAATTTTGTTTTCAGTCTCCATTGAAAACTCTTAACAATTTTTTTTATTAATCTTTGGAATTTGTTGCTCATACAAACAATCAGAAAAATTGTGAAACTAATGCTACATAACACAATTTGCTCATAGTAATATTTTTTCACACTAAAGCACAATCAATAATTATTAATATTTTTTATTTGCCTAAAAATTAGCTCCATCACTCCACAACATGCATATTTGCAAACACCGTGATTTAATTTATCGCACTCCTTGCATATGATTGCTATCTATAGAGAGAAAAGAAACATCACACAAAGTAATTAAGAAACAAAATTTCGTCCTAGCCGCATAAAAACACACATAATTCAGAAAAACACATAGAGATCTTCATAAATACGAAAGAAGTGGAACCCTTTATGATTTCTTCACTTATCTATAGGTGGAAAGTATACAAATATTTTTCAGAATGAGTAAACACAAAGAGCAACAAATATTGAATTAGCATATATAGAAAAAGAATGAGTGAAAAATAATTAGAAAAACATTACTTATTTTTTTTGTCTTGCGACGTATATTCGGGTAATGAAAAAATATATATTCTCTCGTTAATTATCCCCATATATTTAGCGTCGGCTTGGCCGACGCTAAATAAAAATAAGACAGACGCTAGTTTATTTTTTAATTTAATTATTTTTATTTTAATAGTTAGCGTCGGATTGGCCGACGCTACGTTATAAATTATTTAAAGTTAAATTTTTTAATAGCTGTTGAACTCTGAAATAAAAATTAAAAAAATCAAATAGGATTTTCTATTCAGCAAACTATTGAACTCTCCTTCTCAAAATTCACCAAACTATCGAACTCTCCTTCTCAAAAATACTCACCTTCTCAGAATACTCACAATCTCAAATTACTCAAACCCTATCAACTCTGAAAGGATACACCTTCACTGTCAAAGCTCTCGAAACCTGTGAAACCTCGCCGTCGAAGCTCTCAAACCCGGTGAACCCTCGCCGTCGAAGCTCTTGAACCCTGTGAACCCTCGCCGTGAAGCTCAGCCAATCTGAACTCTAGCTAGCTCTCGAACCCACTGTGAACCCTCTCGAACCCACTGTCAACCGTCACCGTCAAGGTAAGCCACTCGAACTGTTCTTTTCTTAATCTCATAACATCCTCTTGCAAGCTTAATCATTGTTAAAAGTAATATGTCTATCTCTGTCTCTCTTACTTTAAAAAAACCTAAAAACCTAAAACCTAAGGTTCAAATGGGTATTTATATGAGGAAAGTTACAGTAATGTTGCATCTTCATTGATTGTTCATGCATTTGTAACCTCAGTGTGTGAAATTTGAATTGTTTTTTGAACTTTTAAAACTTATCATGATTGTGGTGGATTTGTGATGGTTTTCTATGATTGTGGTGGATTTGTGATGGTTTTCTTTGTAATTGTGAGTTGAAATTTACTTGTTATGATTGACTATGCCAGTTGTAGTTGTTAGTATATCAAGTTTGATTTAAGCTGAAAGTTGAAAGTTATATTGATTTAAGCTGAAAGTTAAAAGAAGTATAGTTATTTGTATGAACTTATGTGTCTGCATAAAACATAACTACACTTTTTTAGAGAAAAAAGGAAGTAGTAGAGAGTACCAGACATAAATGTTGGATTTGGGTTCTATTCATCTCATGGCTGTTATTTTGAGAAATATTGAGCAAGGTATTTAGCATGTCAGTGTTTGAATCAGAACCTTGTACTTCCCTCTTCTTCAATTGTTGATCAATCAAATATTTAAATATACCAATAATCGTTCCAGCATATATAGCATTATGACCATAAATACCCTGTATGTCAAGGTTAAACATCTTCAATATAGGAAAAAAGTCAACGATATTTGGGTTTCCACTTTCTTTCATTATATTCATAACAAGCTCCTTAAAATCTCCAACTGCATCATTAGAATGAACTAAATCCAAAGAGAAAATAGTATTTGACAACAAATTAATTGATGTCTTAAAAGCCAATTTTCCAATATCAACAGCATCATTATTAAGGCTACTTTGATGAATATTATTGAGAATTTCTTCTAGTTTTTGTTTCCTAAGTTTTCTACTCTCATCAAGAGTCTTGTTTGAGAATAATTGATTGTTGCATATTTTTTTAGTTCCCTCCAAATAGGTGAAATTGGTAAGAATGTCATGCTATGTTGGTGATGATCATGAACTTCAATACTATTGGGAATTGCTCTGTGTGATAAAAATTGATCTTGAGTTTGGAGTATTTCTTTGGCCATGTTGGGTGATGAAATAACTATGGTTGTTATTTGGCCAAATTTTAGAGTCATTATTGGACCATAAGTTTCAGCTAAATTGGACAAAGATTGGTTTGGTTTTTTTCCTAATTCAAGGAGGTTTCCTATGAAACGAAGAGTAGTTGGTCCTGGTGGAAGCTTTATCTTTGATTTTTTTGAAAGAAGAAAATAGAGATTTAATGTTAATAGAAATTTGAGAAGCATACAACTTAGGAAGTATTCCATCTTTGAAATTGCTTTTGTGGATATATTCAGAATATCACAAATTAATGTCGATATGTTGTTATGAATTATGAAGGGGAATTGCAAGTATTTATAGTATGCATGGTAGTAGCTTAAGCTTGTAACATTTGTGATTGATGTCACTGT
Source organism: Cicer cuneatum (assembly GCA_037974295.1). Taxonomy (NCBI): domain Eukaryota; kingdom Viridiplantae; phylum Streptophyta; class Magnoliopsida; order Fabales; family Fabaceae; genus Cicer; species Cicer cuneatum. The sequence continues at coordinate 37,247,146 of JBBPBO010000003.1, read as the reverse complement.
CTTGATTTCTGGTCAAAGAAAAATTTTGGTAAGGGAACTAGACAAGTATGCAAAGAATACAACAAAATTTAAATTATCCAGATAATATTCAAAATGTTTTTTCATATACATTATTTTCTTTCATTTGACAGGGATTTTCTCAAACTTTGTTTATCACATTTTTCATGTGGCAGATAAACTATGTTTTCTCAACGTGTCTCTTTTAATCCATCATCTGTTTTGACTTTTATACTCAAAAAAATAAAATGTAAAAGAAGGGTATATTGTATATGTTTGAGCCACTAACAACCCATTTTGGCTCTAGACCTAGATGCTTTTACAATGTGTATTATTCATTCATAATGCATGACTAGTATGGTTAAATTCAGCTTGAATTTTCATTTACATGGCTGATTGAACCTTAAGCATGGATTCTTTGATTTTTTGTATGGTTGGAAGCCTAAAAACCTAGGCCCATTAAAACCTAAAAACCTTTGTAAAACAACATTTTCCTAAAAAAAACACAAGTTAAATACAAAATCAATGATGGAAATAACTGTCTTTTACCCTTCTGAATTATTGTCAAAATTGTATTATAACTGTCTGTTAGCATCTCCATTTTCAATTATTCATGTATACAAAAACCATAGACAAAGCTAATGCTATGAGCTTCTAATTACTAGAGTTAATTCTTGATATTGTTATATCTTGTTTTTTGTTATTGTGCTACTATTAATTTCTTTCTAGTTCCTACTACCTACTGCCTTGCATACTACCTAGTTCCTACTACCTACTGCCATACTATCAATTTATGTATTCCTAGTTGCTACTGCCTACTGCCTTGCATATTTATATGATAAGTTTGTTGTCACCAAAACCAAGGCTTTGCTTTTGATTGCCTTATTAGTTATATTATATTTCTTCGTTAATATATGATATGTATTTTTATCCTTCCTAGACCTAGTAGTTCACTTTTTATTATGAATTTACGGTTCCTATTATCTTTTTCACTTTTTAGGCCTTGGAGCTTTCTGGAACCTTGCAAAAGTTGAGCTGGGGTCAATTGTTGCTATTTTCGGCCTTGGAACCTTGCTGTAAGTTACTGCCATACTGTTGGTTGACCTAATAACTTGGAAAGTATGCTTATAATGATATTGTCCGAAATTGATAGATATAGTTCAACCAACTAATCAGGGATTAGTTGCTTAAATTGTGTTCAAATTGTTAGTTTGTATCAGAACCAGAATTTTCAGTTTTTACCTTAAAACACATAGCTTAAAACACATTAGTATCAGAACCAGAATTTTTCAGTTTTTACCTTAAAACACATTAGTATCAGAACCAGAATTTTCAGTTTTTACCTTAAAACACATAGCTTAAAACACATTAGTATCAGAGCCAGAATTTTTAGCAAATAACCAACTTAATCTAACTCTGTTGTATGATAGTTTATAAAAATAACGAATGCAGACCTTGTTAACAACTTCAATTTCATGAATGAATCATTTATCAGGAAAACTAAAAGAAAGCACACAAATCATCAAGATACAATGCTAGGCTACTAAATCCCATTTTAATCCCATAGAAGCTCCTCCACAAGACCTTCCTCTGTGTTTGGATATAATCCAAATTATCAAATTTGTCACACCAGTTATTTGTAATTTTATTTAGTTTTGAGGTTATATGTTTGTGTCCATGCATTGGGGGACTTTTTTCTCCTTTGTTATGTTTCATTTTGAATTTCACACATAGAGATAAAATTGGGTTTAGAAAAGATGGTAAATGTGATTTCAACACAAATGCCATCTTATACTGTCACAAGCTCGATTGATTAAATTGATACTAGATGTTATATTTCTCTTTGAAATTGACGTTACAAGGAAAAGACAAGTTTTGATTATGTGTGTTCCTTAATTTCTTTCCAATTATCTGAAATCTGAACTATATATGTTTTTAGGATAAGAACCAGTAGCGCACAAAACATTTTCATTCTAGGAAATAAACCACTCTAGCCAAAATTGTAGGTTAGACTTAAATATAAATGACACTATGTTTGAATGATTATGATCGATCGTAAGATTTTGATAATTTAATTTGAAAATGACTTTGAAAAAAACAAATGGTTGAACCCGAGCGGTACAAATCAATCAAAAGTATTTGAATTTGAACTCTAAACTTTAGTTCGAATTTTTAGATGTCCAAAGTCATTTTCCTCTTAAAATCGAAGGGTTATGATAAAAATATAATTTAAAAACTGAAAAGTATGAATACTCTTAAAGAAAAATACATCATTTATAATTTCAAAATCTAGCATTATATTATAATATTTAAACTAAATTGTTTTGACCAATTGTAGCATACGACACCATCATACCAATTTAACAAAATAATAGTAGTGCATATAATAATTACAAGTTGATGAATTTAAATTATAGAGCCAATGTTTTTTCTGTGTTAGACAACCAAAATTACTACTACCGGTTAGACTAGGTTGATTGAGGGGTAATATATAATCTGATAATCAAATGTAAGTATTTGGAAGTTTAGAGAATGCTTCTTTGGACAATTTTTGGAAAACATATTCTCAATCTGTAAAGTGAAATTAATTTTAAGTGAAATTATAGTTACACCATATAAGAAATATCATAGCTTATTTTCAGTTTTTATTTGACCAAGTTAGAGTGTTAGTTTGTATCAGAACCAAAATTTTTATGAATGCAGAACCAGATTGTGAACTTGTATGAATGCAGAACAAGAATTTTATTTTTCTGATTATCATACATCATCCATTGCTAAAACTGTGTTTTATATGTATCTTTGACTTGTTGTTTTTAATGCAAGTGTATCAAGATATCATTCTATATAGTTACTATATTGTTGCTTCAATTATTTAGTGATTGACAAGTTAAGTTTTTATCTTGATGGTCTGTATTGTTGAATGAAAATGCTGGGGGAGAGATTGGTGGGTTGACATGAACAGTTTGCTTTTGATTGCCTTATTAGTTATATTATATTTCTTCCTTAATATGTGGTCTGTATTTTTATCCTTCCTAGACCTAGTACTTCACTTTTTATTATGAATTTACGGTTCCTATTATCTTTTTCACTATTTAGGCCTTGGAGTTGTCTGAAACCTTGCAAAAGTTGAGCCAGGGACAATTGTTGCTATTTTCGGCCTTGGAACTGTTGAGTTTGCTATAAGTTTCTAAATGTTACTTTGCTAAACTATTGGTAGATTATGATCAGAATGCGACATCTTACTAAAAGTATACACAGATAAAAAGCACAAACTCCAGGAAGATTTGATAGAGAGGAAGATAGGATAGTAAAAAAAAAATCAAAATTGTCTTCTTCAATTTTGTTCACATGAAACATCGATCTATCATGTTTGTGCTTTTTATTTGTGTATGCTGTAAGTTTCTTTTTCCTGATTATCATACATCACCCATTGCTAAAACTGTGTTTTATATGTATCTTTGACTTGCTATTTTTATTTATGGAAGTTGAATTTCAAATGTTACTTAGAATAGCTATGTGTAAGTGATATTTTTTCAAACTTATTTAGTGGTTGACAAGTTAAGTTTTTGTCTTATCGTAAATGCATCGTACTTGGATGTACAATAGGGTACATGCAAATAGACATGGATTGAAAAAGGAGTATATAAGTGGTGTTAAAGATTTTGTGAAGAGGGCTTTGAAACAACCGATTTGTATATTTGAGGGAGGGATAAGGTGTCCGTGTGTAAAATGCAAGTGTATCAAGATATCTACAGCAACTACTGTTAGACTTCACTTGTACTGGGATGGATTTCAACCAGATTATTGGATTTGGACTGAACACGGAGAAGTGAAGCCAATGGTTGAAACAAAGGGTGGTTCGACTAGTAGTAGGAATGTGCGTCATGACGACCAATTTAATGCAATGGATGAAATGGTGTTTGATGCTTTTAGGCCTTATCGAGATGTCCTTGATGTGAACGCTAACATGGGAAATGAGACATTTGCTGAGGATGAGTTGCCTAACGAAGATACAAAACGGTTTTATGACAAGTTGATATCCACCAACAAACCCATCTACGATGGGGCTACCCAATTAATATTATCAATATGTGTTCAACTTCTGGCAGTTAGGTCTAATTGGCATGTTCCACAAAAAGGTATAGATTTTGTTGCGCAAATGCTTAAAAATGTATGTCCAGTGCAAACATGCTTGCCTGATAACTATTACCAAGCAACACAATTGGTTTCAAAATTAGGTTTGAAGGTTGAGAAGATTGACTATTGTAAGAAAGGATGTATGTTATATTACAAGGATGATAACAAGTTATCTGAGTGCAAATTTTGTCATTCTCCTAGGTTCATTCCACGTAGGACTGAGAAGAATGTTTTATTTCCCTATCATTCCTAGATTACAAAGATTGTATGCATCAACCGAGTCTGCAGCTGAAATGAGATGACATCACGAGAATAAAAAGAGTTCAAACATCCTTTGCCATCCGTCAGATGGAAAAGCATGGAAACATTTTGATGATGTATATCCTGACTTTGCTAGGGACCCCATAAATGTAAGGTTGGGTCTATGTGCCGATGGATTTACTCCTTACATTCAAGCGTCTGCTTCTCCATACTCTTGTTGGCCAGTTATAGTCATACCATATAATCATCCCCCTGAAATGTGCATGACCAAACCATACTTATTTTTGACTTGTCTCATATCTGGACCTTCTAATCCCAAACAAGATATAGATGTCTACTTGCAACCATTGATTGATGATTTTCAACAACTGTGGTCCAACGGCATTTTGACATATGATATATCCACAAAACAAAACTTCATCATGAAAGCATGCTTGAGGTGGACAATTAATGATTTTCCCGCCTATGGTATGTTATCTGGATGGGGAACCCAAGGTAAATTGGCATGTCCTCGTTGTATGGAAGACACAAAAGCTTTCACTTTGAAATATGGTGGTAAAAATTGTTGGTTTGATTGTCATTGTTGATTCTTGCCAGCTAATCACTCTTTTAGAAGAAGTAAAAGAAGTTTTACAAAAAATAGGGATGAGAAAGACGGTCAACCTTACATTTACACAGGGCAAGATGTATGGGAGGTGGTGAGTAAATTTCCAAAAGTGACTGAAATTGGCTGGAAAAAGAAATTGAACGGGTACGGAGTGGTTCATAATTGGAAAAAACGAAGTATTTTTTGGGATCTTCCATATTAGAAGGATAACTTGTTAAGGCACAACCTGGATGTGATGCACATTGAGAAAAATTTATTCCATAATATATTTAACACTGTTATAAATATTAAAGGTAAAACAAAGGATAATGAAAAGGCGAGAAAAGACTTGTCTTTATTATGCTTTCGCGGGGACTTGGAGATGCAAGTCTTATCTAACGGAAAGATGGGTAAAGCAAAGGCAAATTACACTTTGACAGCATCAGATGCCAAATTACATTTTTTCGTATGTACATATGTTTCATGGTGTTTAACATCAAATCCAATAAACATTCAATATTTTCCAATTTCTTTCTAGATAATTATGACATAGATCTCTTAGTAAAATTAATTGACATAACAATCTCACAAACTTTTTATTGTGAGTTGACAATAAAGATACATGTCACCATTTAATTTTTGATTGGTGTATTGATTCTCAAATTGTAAGCTTCCTTTGGGAACTAATAACACAAATTATTTGATCGAAGAATCTTCTCACTCTTTAGTACCATTTGGCATAAAATACTTTAACTATTTTTTGTATCGTAATAGATCCAAGATGACCCACAATAAAGTTAAAAATTCAAGTTTACAATTTGTGTTTCAATTGTTCTGTTCCATTTAAATAAATAATTAACAATCATAATTTGGAAAAAAAATTCCATCCAAATAAAATCATGCAATAGATATTCTAAAAATTTGATTTTATATTTTTCATTACCATATGCATATATTGTAAAACTCTTACCAAGTGTCTAGAATATGGTAATAATTACATACATTTTAATTAAATTAGAGGCAATTAGTTAAAACATCGTAAGTATCATCACTTAAATGACTTGTAACTGTATAAAATACATAGTTTACAAGCCCTTTTAGATGTACCAAGTAAGTTAAAATTACAATTTTAGCAAATATTAAGGTCTAAGGTATTATCCTCTGATACATCAAAGTTACACATTATATTAATCCAAAATAACTTCTAACAACAAGATCATCATATGATATTGGTGTCTAGTGAGTTCTAAATAAGGGATGAGTATTTCAAATTTCTTTTCTTAAATGCAACGTAACTTAGGAAATGAGTATGAAGATCATGCTAAAAAATTTAACTTTATCATTACTTAAAAATTTGTAAAATAACATAATGTTATTCTCCTTTAAGTATGAAAACATAACATAATCCTCTTTTCCTTAAAGTATGGAAAAATAACATGCCCTATTACTTTTACTTAGAGTATGGAATAGTTTTCCAATTATTTTGATGAGGGTCACCAAGATAATTGAAAGCTCTTGGTAAAGTTGGTCAGGTCATGACCCCAAATCGGTATCCCGATTCAGAGGCAGCTAGAGGAAACAAAATCAGAGGCAACCAATGGAAATAGAAACAAAGGCAGCTAGAGGAAACAAAATCAAAGGTAACCAAAGAAAACATAATCAGAGACAACCAAAGGAAACAAAATCATAGGCAGCTAGAGGAAACATAATTAGAGGAAGCCAGAGGAAACAAATTCAGAGGCAACCAAAGCAAATAGAATTAGAGGCAGCCAAAGGAAACAAAAATCAGATGCAGCCAGAGGAAAACAGAATTAGAGGTAGCCAGAGGAATAAAGGAATCATAGGCTAAAATTGATCAGAAGCAGAAAAACACATCAGAAACAAAATTGATCAAAAGCAAGAAACGATAAGAGGCAAAAATTGATCAAATACATAAAGTGCATCAGAGATAAAATTGATCAGAAGCAGGAAATGCATAAGAGGCAAAAACAGATCAAAAACATAAAAGCGCATCAGAGGCCAAAATTGATCAAAAGCAAAAAAACACATCAGAGAGGGTTTAGGGAAAATGCATTAATCAAGTAATTCGCCCATCACAGTTAACCCCCATTTGCTAAACCTATAACTCATCATAATTATTACACAAACATATGCAGAATAAATGATTTTTAAAAGAGTAAAATGCAATTTTTTAACATTTCCTATATGCTAAATTTCACAGTTTTCCTCACTATCAGATTTTAAGGAACCCATTGTTCAAACCCAGAAAAATCATTTCAAATCAATAAATTAACTAAAAGAGAACCCAGAAAACCCACATGCAAAATGTGAAAATAGTTATAGGAAAATAACTCAGTTTGCCAAGGAGGAATTCCTGTAATTCGAGTTGAGTTGTGGAATTTGCTCCTTTTTCCCACCCTTTAGCTTCATTGCTCTTTATTCACTGGGTTGAATTTCAGACCCTTAATTATACTTTTATCCTACTTTAATGATACTTTTCATGATTACTGGACTTTGAGACGATGAAATGGACATGCAGAGAGTTCTAAGGGAATTAGAGTACTTTAGAGACTGTTTCTTTGAAGAAATTTAGAAAGGAAAGGAAAAATAAGAAATGTATAAAATAATGAAAAGTAACTAATGTTGGTTGTGTTTCAAAATGTTTAGAGAGAAAGTGGGATTTGTGTTTGAACCAAGTTGAATCTTTCAATTAAAGTTTTGATGTTAACAAAAGTATTTTATGAAAATCATATTTTTACTTAAAAGAAGTATGAAAAATCGGAGGATGACGTCACTAGAGGATGACGTCAGCAGAAGATACAACCAGAAGATACCACTAGAAGCTACAAATCGGAAGCAGAAGATGTCATGAGAGGATGACGTCACCAGAAGATAAAAATGCCACCAGAAGATATCACCAGAGGTTATATCCATAAGATACCAGAGGATGCATCTAGAGGATACCAGAAGATACCTCTGGAGGATATCACCAGAGGATCCCATCAGAAGCAAGAATCAAAGGCAAATATCAGAGGATATCATCAATTAAAGGATATCATCAAAGGGAAGAAACAATGACATCATCAGAGGATATTATTCTTGGCCCATATCAAAAGGAAACAGAGTCCAAAAGGAGACTTGGTCTAGACAAGAAGGAAGCATGTCTAGAAGGAGACTTGGTTCATACCAGAAGGAAGCATGTCCAGAAGGAGACTTGGTCCATAGTTGGTCGAGATCAGCAGATCATACGGTCCAGAATTTAAATCATGATGCAGATCAGTGAAGACTTGATTAAAATTCGAAGAAGACTTGATTGAATTTTGATAGAAATTTGATCAAAGTATTAAGGGGATTTGATTCAAAAATCACTGAACACTTGAAGGAAATTCGAATGAAATCTGAAGCTAAAAAGATACATTTTGAAATTAAGAGAAACAGGAATGGTCAACAGAATTTTCAAATGAAATCTAAAGCTAAAAAGATACGCTTTGAAATTAAGAGAAATAGGATTGGCCAACAGAATTTTCAAAAGAAATCTGAGCAAGAGTCATCTCGAAAATAAGCTTCGACAAAGCCCAAATTTCATCTATAAAAGAAGGCTCCAGGCAGCAGTATTAAGTATCGAAAAACAAAAGAACTCAAGCTTCAATTCAAAGTCGTCCGAGAGTTCAAAAGAGAGAAACACTTGAGGGCAAAAGAAATATTCTCTAAGTGATTTTTCGAGAGTGAAATTCAGTGCAACAATCAGCTTTCCAGAAGCAACAAAAGAGTGTGAAAAACAGTGCAGCAATCAGCTTTTCAAAAGCAAGTTTGCAGAGTTCCAAACCCTTGTAATCAAACCCGCTATAGGTGTAGATTCCTTCTTTAATCTGGGGTTGTCAGATTGGTAGGAGAAGACTTGACTTGTAGAGTCAAGGTGCTGTTATCGTTCCTCAAAAGTCTGGGGTTTTTAGACTGTTTGGGAAGACTGACTTGGAGGGTCAGGTGTTGTAATTTAATGGTTTTGAATTAGTGGATTAAAGCCTTCGGAGTGAAGAGACTAGATGTAGCCAAGTTAATGGTGAACTAGGATAAATCGATGTATTCTTATGTTGTTATTATCTGCTGCTGAGTCTGATTAATTATTCATCAAATAACTCACACCAACATTCAACAAAACAGCAAAAGAATTCAAGTTTGGCAAACACAACTCAACCCCCTTCTCGTGTTTGCACCTTCAATTGGTATCAAAGCTCATTCTCAAGACTGAGCACTTTACAGTGTTTAAGGAAAGATCTAAGGGTTCAACATGTCTGGATTCAATGAAGAAGCTGTTGGAGGAAACATCAACAGACCACCTCTGTTTGATGGGGGAACGGTTCGAGTACTGGAAGGACAGGCTGAAGAGTTTCTATTTTTTACAAGATCCCGAACATTGGGACTTGGTGGAAGATGGCTATACTGCTCCAAAAGATGTTGATGGTGTTAAAATTCCCAAGAAAGATATGGATGTTGACCAGAAGAAGATGTTCAAGATGCATCACAAATCCAAAACGTTCATGATCAATTCAATCACATTCAAGGAGTTCGATAAGTGCACTAACAAAGAAACAACAAAGAGCATCTATGACAATCTGATTCTGACTTACGAAGGCAGCAAGCAAGTCTAAGAAGCAAAGGCCAACATTCTAGTCAAGAAGTACGAGCTGTTCAAGATGGAAGAAGATGAAGACATTCAAACAATGTTTTCCAGATTTCAGACTCTGGTTTCAAGATTAAGAGTACTCAAGAAGAGCTATACCACTGCTGACCACGTGAAGAAAATTCTTAGAAGTCTGCCAACCAAGTGGATACCAAAGGTCACTGCCATTCCGGAAGCAAAGGATTTGAACACTCTAAAGCTGGAAGAATTAATCAGCTCCTTCTAGTCACATGAAATAGAGCTGGAAGAAGATGAGCCCAAGAAAAAGAAGAAAGCCCTAGCCTTAAAATCCAAACAGAAGAAAGTTCTAAAAGTAAAAGCATAAGCAAAAGCAGAATTAGAAGATAGTGATTCTGAGGACCAGAATCAGAAACCAGAAGAAGAAGACACTGCCTTCATAACCAAAAAGGTTATAAAGATATGGCAAAATAGAAGGAAGAAGTTTCCCAGAGGTATCCCAAGCATTCCAACAGAGGAAAGGATGAACAAGATAAGAAGAGCATCATCTGCTATGGATGCAATGAACTTGGGCACATCAAATCAGAATGCACGAATCTGGACAAAGGAAAAACCAAGAACAAAGACTCTAGACCCAAGAAGAAAATCTGATGGCAACATGGGATGATTCTGATGAATCTTCTGATGATAAGGAAGCTGAATTAGCAATGATGGCCCACATCAATTCTGCCTCTAGATCCAACATAAAATCTGACTCTGGAAGTAAATCAGAAGAAGCAGAATTGGCTCTAATGGCTCACACTCATTCTGCCTCTAGATCCAATTCTGAAAGTGAATCAGAAAAAGTAGAATTGGCTTTGATGGCTCATATTCATTCTGCCTCTGGATTCGACACATATGCTGACTTTGGAAGAAAATAAGCAAAATTGGCTCACACTCATTCTACCTCTGGATTCGACCCAGATGTTGACTCTGGAAGAGAATCAGAAGATGAAGAAGCATAACTGGCTCTGATGACTTACACCAGCACTGCCTCTGGATCCAACACAGACTCTGATTCTGGAAGTGAATCAGAAACAAAATTGGTTTTGATGGGTCACACCAATACTGCCTCTGGATCTGATACAGACTGTGATTCTGGAAGTGAATCATCATAAGAAGAAAAAGAGATATTTTCTGAACATACCCGATCTGATTTAATTACTGCAATGAATGATATTGTAAATATCAACAACAAACTGTCTTTAAAACTGAAAACACTTAGGGAAGACCTAACTCTAAACAGAAAATGCAACTCTTAAATATGATATTGCTGAGCTTAAGTATGAAAACCTAACTCTAAAAACTAATTTTTGTTCAACATCAAGTAAAAATACTGTAAGTAATTCTGATATGCATGAAACAAGTTTTGCAAGATTTTATTGTTAATGGTATGGAAAGAAGCAAATATGCTTCTATGATATATGGAGTTACTAACAATGGTAAAAGAGGCATAAGGTTTGATGAATCTGTAACTGTAACTGTAATTGAACATATTCCCTCTAATATTTTGTGTTCTGTTTGTGCCAAGAAAGGTCACTCAAAATTGTCTTGTCCCATGATAAAATCAAGGAGTGACAAGAAACCTTTCAAGACTAACAAACCTAGACCCAACCAGATTTGGGTACCAAAAGATAAAATTGTTTATGTCGCAGATGTTCTGAGCAACCAAAGTGAAACACCAGTCATGGTGCCTGGTCTGTGGATGCTGGGAATATATAAAGGGAAAAAGGTCTATGTTCCAACATCTGATAAACAGAAGCAAATTAACTCTGGTGGAAGAAGAACTGGTCAACACAATACATATCAGAACCAGAATCATATAATGAACCAGAAATATTAGAGAAATCGCACACATCAACAAAGCTGGAACTACGAGAAGAATCAGAATTACCATAAGAGGAACCTGATACACTAGCAGAAAGAAAAGTCGCAGATTAAGAATCAGAATCAGGAGACTTCTTTGAAGACTCCAATCAAATTCATCAAGACTGCAAACCTAGAAGGGAATTCAAATTCCTTCATCCAGACTCTCTAATCACATAATATGCAAATTCAGAATCTGAAAACCAGAAAAGAAGAAATACGAGGGTTTTCAGAGTGAAACTAAAACTGGTCATATAGGTTATATCTTTCTTTAAATATTATTATTGTTTTGATATTCTATTTACAATGATGACAAAAGTTTGATCTTAAAAATCAAAGCTAGATAGGTATTTTGCAGTTTCTCAAAGATTTAAAGGAACCAGGTGATCCACAAGAATTGAACACTTCAGCAAAAACAACATTCCAGTGGTTTCAAAAACAAGCAGAAACCACCAGAAGAAGAATTAATGGTTTGGCTGTATTAGGTTTATTTTTAAATTATTTGATTTGTATTATGTTATATGACAAATAGCTTGACCTGAAAAGTCAAAGCAAGATGAAGCTGATGCAGTTAACCAGAACTAGAGGAAACTGATGCTGGTTTACCAGAACCAGAGGAAACCGAAGCTGGTTTACCAAAACTAGAGGAAGCTGATGCAGATTTACCAAAACCAGAAGTTGATGCAGGAAAAAGAACCAGAGGAAGCTGAAGCAGATTTACGAAAACCAAAGGATAAATTTGAAGATGAGTCAGAAGAAGGATATAGATGGAGTCTACCAATGCAAGAAGAGCTAAGTGAATGAGATTTTGGATCTAGTTCCAAGACAAGAAAAGAACATTATTGGAACCAAGTGGGTCAGAAACAAGTTGAATGAAAAATGAGAAGTTGTTAGAAACAAGGCACGACTTGTTGCACAAGGATATAGTCAGCAAGAAGGTATTGACTACACTCAGACTTTTGCTCTAGTGGCCAGGTTAAAAGCTATTCGTATCCTACTTTCCTTTGCTGCTAATAATAATATTTCATTATTTCAAATGGATGTTAAAAGTGCATTTTTAAATGGTTATATAAGTGAAGAAGCCTATGTTAAACAATCCCCAGGTTTTGAAAGTTCTGAATTTCCAAAACATGTTTTTAAACTTAAAAAATATTTGTATCGTTTAAAACAAGCACCTAGGGCAATGTATGATAGACTTAGCAACTTCTTGCTTAAAAATAACTTTGAAAGAGGAAGTGTAGATAATACACTGTTTAGAAAATCAACAAAAAGATGATATTCTGATAATTAAGGTTAATTATTATCTTTAGATCTACTAATGGCACTCTCTGCCAAGAATTGTCTAAATTGATAAAGCAGGAATTTCAAATAAGCATGATAGGAGAACTTAAGTTAATTTCTAGGGATTCAAATTCAGCAAAGTCAAAAAGGTTTATACATTCATCAAACAAAATATACAAAAGAGCTTGTCAAGAAGTTTAAGATGAGTGATTGCAAACCTATGGCTACCCCAATACACCCTACCAGCTCATTTGAAAAAGGATGACTAAGGCCAATAATCCTACAGAGATACCTAAAAGGCACTACCAATCTCACCCTATTCTACAAGAAAACTCCTACATATCAACTTAGTGGATATTGTGACAAAACTTCAGCCATCAACCTAACCAAAAACCCTATCCTTCATTCTAGAGCCAAACACATAGAGATCAAACACCACTTCATCAGAGATTATGTTCAAAAAGGGACACTCAACATCCAGTTTGTAGACACTAACCATCAATGGACTGACATATTCACCAAACCCCTAACTAAAGATAGTTTTGACTTCATGAAGAAAAACGTTAACTTTCATCCATAACTTTCATCCTTACCTTCATCCATAACCACATAGCTTAGTTAAATTTTTTTGTTATATGTATTTTATTTCTTATTATTATTTTCGTGTACTCGTGTTATTCAAAATAAAAAAAAAGCAGAAGATGAAAAAAAAAGAGCAGAAGCAAAAAATTTAAAAAAAAATCAGAGGATCTCTTTTATTCCTTCGATCCTTTTTGTCTGATGACAAAGGGGGAGAAGATGTATTTGATAAAGTATCTGGGGCATTAGACTTAGGGGAGAAAAATAAAATTGGAGCTTAGTCTTAGGGGGAGTCAAAGTCAAAAGAAAGAAAAAGAGTTATAAAAAATATAAAGTTTTGTCATCATAAAAAACAGGGAGATTGTTGGAACCAAGTTGGTTCTTTCAATTAATGTTTTGATGTTAACAAAAGTATTTTATGAAAATAATACTTTTGACTTAGAAGAAGTAAGAAAAATCAGAGGATGACGTCACCAGAAGATACCTCCAGAAGATACAACCAGAAGATACCTCCAGAAGATACAAATTAGAAGCAGAAGATGTCATCAGAGGATGATGTCACCAGAAGATAAAAATGCCACCAGAAGATACGGCCAGAAGATATCACCAGAGGAGACATCCAGAGGATGTCATCAGAGGATACCAGAAGATATCACCAGAGGATACATCCTGAGGATACCAGAGGATACCTCTAGAGGATGCATCCAGAGGATACCTCTACAGGATACCAGAAGATACCTCTATAGGATATCACCAGAAGATCCCATCAGAAGCAAGAATCAAAGGCAAACATCAGAGGATATCATCAAAGGATATTATTCTTGGCCCACATAAGAAGGAAGCAGAGTCCAGAAGAAGACTTGGTCCAAACCAGAAGGAAACATGTCCAGAAGGAGACTTGGTCAAGACTAGAAGGAAGCATGTCCAGAAGGAGACATGGTCCAGACTTGTTCTAGACTAGAAGATAGCATGGTCTAGAACAGAAGACTTGGTCCAGACCAAAAGGAAATATAAGTTAGACTTGGTCCAGACTTGTTCCAGACCAGAAGATAGCATGGTCCAGAATAGAAGACTTGGTCCAGACCAGAAGATAGCATGGTTCGAAACATAAGACTTGGTCCAAACCAGAAGATAACATGGTCCAGAACATAAGACTTAGTCCAGACTTGGTTCAGATCAGAAGATCACATAATGGTACAGATCAGATCACATGGTCCAGAGTTGGTCGAGATCAGCAAATCATATGGTCTAGAATTTAAATCCTGATGCAGATCAGTGAAGACTTGATTAAAATTTGAAGAAGACTTGATTGAATTTTGATAGAAATTTGATCAAAGTATTAAGGGGATTTGATTCAAAAATCACTGAAGACTTGAAGGAAACACTACGCCAAAAATGGCCTTTTACAACGCGCATTTTAAAGCGTTTAATAACTAAAAGCACTGTTGTATAATAATTTCAAAATAACGGAGGATACAACAGCGCTTTAATGACAAGCGCTTTAGAAAAATCGCTGTTGTAGGGTCATGAAGGGTTTAGGATTTACAGAAAATGCTGTTGTAGGGTCATAGCGATTTCACGTAATGTTTACAACGCTTTTAAAGTGCTTCGCGTAAAAGCGATGTAAAATATAGCGCTCTTATATAATGTTTACAGCGCATTTAGAGCACTACATTTACAACGCTTTTAATAGCACTTTGTATAAAAGCGTTGTAAACTATGTAAATGTTTTAAAATTTAATTTTTAAAAGTCGTTTACAGCTCTTACGGATAAAAGCGCTGTAAAATATAGCGCTCACACACTATATTTACAGCGCTTTGTTTAAAAGCGCTGTAAATACTGTAAATGTTTTGAAATTTAATTTTTAAAAGCATTGACAGCGCTTATGGACAAAAGCACTTAAAATTACAAGTAGTTATATATAAATAAATAAATAAAAACATATTTAATACGTTCTATCCCTTCGAACCCTATTATGAACTTTCCTCTCCTCTACTTTGCTCCCATTTTTACTGAGTGATTGTTGTCTCAGGTACTGTATTTATTAATTTGTTATTGTCTCTAAAGCTGATAAATTGTTACCTGATAAATCATATAAAATTTTAGATGATGAATCTGTTATGTTTTGAAATTTGTTCGATCTGTTCTGTTTTGAAATCAGACTTGTATGCATGACCTTGGACCTTGGTTTCCATTTTCCAATATTAGACTATATATACTATAGATTTGTATGATGTTATAGATTGATAAATATGTGTAACACTGCATTCTTATATACTGCATTCATAAATTCTTACATGATAAATCATATAAAATATGTTCGATCTGTTCTGTTATGTTTTTAAATTAGACTTGTATGCATATATATAATTTTATAGATTGATAAATTTGTTATAGATTGATCTATTCTTACTACATTCATATAGGTCATATAATTAAAATGGACCGGAAATGGATGTATGTCAATCGATTGTCAAAAGACTATGAAAATGGAGTGAAGGAGTTTGTTGAATTTGCAGTGAAGAATGCAAAAGACCGAAATCGAATCACTTGTCCTTGTTTAAAATATTGTTTTGGAAAACACGTTAGAGCAGATGAATTGGAAGGACATTTAGTATGGCATGGAATTGATCAAAGCTATACATGTTGGATAAAACATGGTGAGAAAAAAATAGGGAACACTTATTTTGACAATGATGCGACATATGATTCAAATGATTTCAACACGGATACATATGAGCAGGACTGAGTTGAAGATATTGCAAAAGCAGTTGAAGAAGATCTTCGGGATTGTCCTAAAATGTTTGAGAGTTTGTTGAGTGATGCAGAGAAACCATTATAAAATGGTTGTACTAAATTCACAAGACTTTCGGCGATATTAAAGTTGTACAACTTTAAAGCGAGTAATGGATGGTTTGATAAAAGCTTCACAGAAATATTAACACTCCTAAAAGATATGTTGCCAGATGATAATGAACTTCCCAGTCGAACCTACGAGGCTAAACTAGTTTTGTGCTCTATTGGCATGAGTTATGAAAGGATTCATGCGTGTCCTAATGATTGCATTTTATTTCGAAACGAATATGAATTACTAAAGGCGTTTCCGAAATGCAATGTCTCTTGATATAAGAAGAAAGAATCTACTCCAGCAAAAGTCGTGTGGTATTTTCCTATAATACCCAGATTTAGGCGAATCTATCGTAGTGATGAAGATTGAAAACACTTGACATGGCATGCAGATGAAAGAATTAGAGATGCAAAGTTACGACATCCTACAGATTCTCCACAATAGGCAAAAATTGGTCACGAGTATCCTGATTTTGGTAGAGAAGAAATCTACGAGTTGCACTTTCTACTGATGGAATGAATCCACATGGTGTTCAAAGCATCACACAACACGTGGCCTATGATTTTGTTGATTTATAACCTACTTCCATGGTTATGTATGAAGCGTAAGTTTATGATGTTGTCTCTTTTAATTTCTGGACCCAAACAACCAGGGAATGATATCGACGTTTACTTTGCTCCTTTAATTGAAGATTTAAAAAAGTTATGGGAGTCAGGTGTGGAAGTTTATGATGAGTATAAGAAAGAGTCTTTCAATTTGAGGGCTATGTTGTTCGGCACAATTAATGATTTTCCAACACATGGTAATTTATTACGGTATAACATTAAAGGTCAGTGTGCATGTCCTATATGTGAAGAGAGTACAGATTGGATGCGGTTGAAACATTGTAAGAAGAACATCTTTCTTGGACATCGTAGATTTTTACCTTTTAGTCATCATTATCGTGGGTGAATAAATGCATTTAATGGAAAATCAGAGAAAGGTACTGCTCCAAAAGCACCGACTGGATATCAAATATTGGAAAAAGTACAAGGTTTGACCAATAAATTTGGCAAACCACTTGCGGGAGAGCTTGTCAAAACTGGGTGGAAGAAAAAGTCAATTTTCTTTGAATTTCCATATTGGAAGTCATTGTATATAAGACATTTTCTCGATGTGATGCATATCGAAAAAAATGTATTTGATAGTGTTATTGGTACGTTACTGAGTTTCCAGGAAAGTCTAAGAATGGAATCAATGCAAGATTGGATTTGGTCGATATGGGAATAAGAAATGAATTGGGTCCCGTAAAGAAAGGAAATCGCACATATCTACCTCCAGCCACTCATACTCTATCTAGAAAGGAAAAAACTGTTTTAAGTAAATTTCTACACAAAGTTAAAGTTCCAGAAGGATACAGTTCAAACATAAAAAATTTAGTTTGTACAAAAGACCTCAGGTTAAAAGGTTTGAGGACTCATGATTGTCATGTTCTAATGGAGCACTTGCTACCAATAGGTATACGTTCCATTTTACCTGAAAATGTTCGACGAGCCATAACTATATTATGTTTCTTCTTCTGGGAAATTTGTAGTAAAGTGATCGATCCTCAGAAATTACCGACATTGTAGAGGGAAATTGTTGTTACTTTGTGTGAGCTTGAAATGTATTTCCCACCCTCATTTTTTGATATAATGGTTCACCTTACTGTTCATCTTGTTAAGGAGACACAACTTTGTGGGCCAGCTTACATGAGATATGAAAATATATGAAAATGAGGGTGGGAAATACATTTCAAGCTCACACAAAGAACGATATATGATAGAAGGATATATGAAAATATTAAAAGGGTACGTAAAAGGTAGAAGTTGACCAGAAGGTTGTATTGCTTAACGGTATATTGTCGAAGAAGCTACTGAATTTTGTACTGAATATCTATCCAATGTTGAATCCATAGGACTTCCTATGTCTCTTCATTCGGGAAGAATAACAGGAGAAGGGATAATTGGAAAGAGAGTAATGACTATATCAAGAACAGAATGGGAGCAGGCACAATTGTATGTTATGCACAATGATGATGAGGTTCAACTGTATGTTACAATACACATGGATCAGTTATCTAGTTTGAACATGAATAGGATTAGAAATTGGATAACCCGAGAGCACAATTGAAGTTTTATCCCTTGCTAAAAAATCACATTAGCTCAAAGTTTGATATAGACCTCGCTTCAATTTTAGAGAGATTGAGGTGGCAAGCAAATGGCCCAAATTTACATGTCTTTTCTTACACCGGTTATGTAAAACAAGATGAGCAAACCACTATGCAAAATAACAGAGTCACTCTAGTAGCTAAAGCGATGCATATCTCAAGTGCAAAAGACAAAAACCCAATATATGCAAATCTATCATATTTTGGGGTTATCAAGCACATATGGGAGTTGGATTACACAATGTTTCGTGTTCCCATCTTTGGTTGCAAGTGGGTCGATAATAATAATGGCGTTCGGATTGATGAGTTAGGGTTCTTGCTTGTCGATTTTAGTAGGGTGGGATACAAAGATGAGCCTTTTATTTTAGCGTCGCAAGCTCAAAAAGTGTTTTATGTCACTGATCATGCTGATGATAAATGGTCTGTTGTCCTATCGACCACTAAAATAAGTGATGATAACAACAACATTGAAGATGTTGGTAATGATATTTTCTTTGCGACATCACAACCATGTGAAATTGATTCAACTGATGATGGTTTATATCTTAGAGATGATCATGATGAGGGAATTTGGATTAATCCATCGTTTCGTATCGTTAATGGACAAACAAATGTGAATCCCACCAGGAAAAGAAGAAGGGCATCTTAAGTGTGTTTATGTGTTTTATATAAGTCATGTAATGATCTGTACTCATTGTGTAAAATTTCATATAACTTGACCTGCTAGAACTAAGTATTTGATTTTATGCTTATATACTGATTTTATGCCAGAACTTGAACTGATCATATAATTTAGCATTGATATATATACAGGCATTGATATACTGATTTTCTGCCAGAACTTGAACTCATCATATAATTTTTTTAATTATATTATTTAATTATTTTAGAGATGACAATTTGATAAATTTTTTAATTATAATCTAACTCATTATATAAGTTTATATGAACAATTTGGTATCCATGAGTATGGATATTATATCAGAGCGCTTTCGCACATAAGCGTTGTAGAAGGATTTAAAAAAATAAATTACAATTACAAGAGAAAAACATTTATAGCGCTTTTGCCCATAAGCACTGTAAATGGTTTTTAAAAAATAAATTACAATTACAAGAGACAAAACATTTACAACACTTTTGCCCATAAGCGCTATAAAATGATTTAAAAAAATAAATTACAAGAGACAAAACATTTACAGCACTTATGGGAAAAAGCACTGTAAAATGCAAAATAAATTACATGTACAAAAAATTTACAGCACTTATGGTACAAAGCGCTGTAAAATGCTCATATATAGTGTGTATATAAGCACTATAAAATACTATTTATGGCGCTTTTTATATAGTCTTTTAAAGCGCTCTTTGGAAAAGCGCTGTAAAAGGGTTTTTGATAATATTATGTAAACTGATAATATAAGAAACCGCCTCTTCATTTTCTTCTTCATTACGTATATTCTCATCCCTACAAACCCTTCTCCATATACAAACCCTTCTCCCTAGTGCGAACCCTTCTCTCTGTCCATATTCATTACGTACTCTCTGTTTTCATTCTTCTCCATTTTCATTAAGTTCTATCCCTACAACCATAAAGGTTTTTAAGGCGCTTTTTTGTTCAGCTTTTTAAAGCGCTATGTGGAACCCTAGTGCTATCTTCTCGTTGCACAAGACATTTCTATTTATATTTCTGCGACGTTGTAACCCTAAACTACAGGTATTGTTATTCATATCTCATTGTCACTAAACTTATAGTGCATGTTGTATTTATTCAATATGTTGTCGTCACTAAACTGCATGTTGAACTTATACTGCATGTTAAACTATATTGTGTGAAATGTGTAGATAAATGGATTCCAACAACGATTTAAGTCGTCAAAACGACGAAGTTGTAAACACTAACGTTGTAAACAATGATGTTGTCAACGCTAAAGGCTATGAAGGCGAAGTGAAGCGTGGGGCAACTATAATGCAAAAAGTCATTATAGCAAGAAGTATTGGAATAAAATTTGAGATATATATACAATACTTTTGTTTAGATTTTATTTTTTTTCTTTTTTGAAAGAAATCACTTACACTCTAGCTATGAGTTTATTAGGTGGGATGGAATGAAAGTGGCCAACCGATTGAACCCAACAGTTCAATGATGGTAAGTTACATAAGTGTTGTTGTCCGCCAAAATATCCCAATAACAATCGATGACTGGAGAGACAAAGCATTGAAGGATGCTAAAGACATACTGTGGAGTGATGTACAAGTAATTAACTTTTTTACTCCACTTTTTTGTTACTTAGTTATAATTTTTTCCATTGAAATACTTTTATTCAAACTCTTTATTTATTTGGTTTTCAGAGCGCATTTAACATTGAAGATGTGCGTAAAAGTTACGTACTTAGAGTTGCCGGTAAAATTCACAAAGGATTTAGATCTCATCTGTCGAATTGTTACCTAAGAGACAAGTGTGGAAATGTGAATGTTGAAGCTCCAAACATTTACAAACACTACATAATACCTGAAGAGTGGTCCTCTTTTGTTGCTAAACGCTCAGATCCCGCATTTGTGGTAATATTTATTTTGTTAGTATGTGTGTTTTGTTCATATTCATATCTTATATTTTTTACACGATCTTTATTTTTTTATTTATATATAGATTATAAGTACAGTAAATCGAGAGCGAGCAAAAAACCCAGTGCATCCATACAAAAGATCGCGTATGGAGTATGCGCGTTTAGAGCAAAAAATTGTAAGTAAACATCAATTTTATACATTGTGGAAGATTATAAACTATAATTTATAACTAATATTTTGTTTATGTCTTAACGAACAGCTGCAAGACACGAAATCCGATCAACCATTGGGTCGTCATATCTTGTGGAAGGAGGCTCGCGTAAATAAAGATGGAATAGTGGATAACGAAAATGTTCAACATGTTGTTCAAGAATGTGTAAGTATACTATCACTTTAATATTTTTTAATATTGCCTTTTAAAAATGATATTGAACTTATCTTTTTAATACTACATGTATTTTAGGAAAATTTGAAATAATGTCTTGAAAATCAAGATGGAAGTAAAGAAGTTAGTTGCACGGACATTCTCAGCAAGGTATTCAATGTTCCTGAATATTCTGGCCATGTGAGGTGTAAGGGATTTGGCTGACTCCCAAAAGTTATTTTTCACATGAGAAGCACACAAATCCCTCAAATGATCAAGTATTAAAAGCACTGAAAACCTTATCGGAGCAAGTTGCATACTTGGTTAAAAAAGATAAGGAAAAACAACTTCAACGTGAAATGCAAATAGAAAGTGAAGATGGAAGTTGCAACATTGGTCATAAAAGTCTACCGAAGGTAATTAATTACTTAACGAAATAAGAAATTCATTCAACCTAATTGTTTCACATACTTATGTATTAATCGTTGATTTAATTTAAGATGTTTCACGTTGCTGCCTATAGTTGTCTTCCCCTACCCGCATGGTTGGGAAAGGAACATTGTACAATACTTTGGGAGAAGTATTGCACAGCAAAGATGTCCCTGTCGGCCATGTTAAAGTGTCACCTGTGGTAGCTTTAGAACCACTTGCACCGTTGCCTATCGCCGACAACGACAGAGATATGAAACTTTTGGAATAAGCAATAGGTAGCTATGTGGCATGGCCGAAACATCTTGTTGGCACTGATCAGGAGGTATGTTTTAATTGCTACGTATGTTTAGTTGTATGATTATGATTAATTATGTGTAATTGCTGATTTTTCTGCTTTTATATTTCACATTTATTTAGATTATTGATAAAGGGGATGATAATATCCCTCGCAACGAGTTTGTCACTTCACCAGAAAAGGGACTTGAAAAGGCAGAAAAGGTTTGACATATACATCAATTCATTTATATGAAATAATTAGCTTTCTATAATAACTAACAAACTGATCAACCTCATTTTTTTTAGATTAAACCAAAAAATAAATCTGCTGCATCGCAGGTGCAGGTCCGTGGTAAAAATAAACCTTCCAAAATGCAAAAACTAGATCGAGGAAAATCAGTTGCTCTTCCTAAAATAAGTCAACCACGCCTTGCTCAATTTGGGTCGTGTATTGACACAACAACGAAGATGAATATGAAGAGCAACAATGATGCACGTATGCTAAACATGGAAAAAACTATATTCGGAGAAGAGTATTTAGAAATACTTGGCAAAGAGCAAATATATGAACTTCTCGACCTTAAAGAGCTGAGTGCTACTGTAATCAACATATATACATCAGGTAGTATAAATACTTTATTTAAGATAAAAATTACCTTTAAATTGCATCACTGCCACATTAATTTATTGATATTATAATCTAATTTTATATTTGAAGGTTTTTATATGAGAAGTTGGTGTGCACGCGGAAATTGTCAAGTAGATTTTCATTCTTATCTTCGCATAAACTATCCATGTTTAATCATGATCTAGGTAATGTAAATAAATCTGTTTCTGGCACCATACCATTCAGGGTACGTAAGTAGATACTTTATCTATATCTATTTTAATTTATGATATTATGAGTTGTATAAACAAATTTGCCAACCAAATTTGTGTTGTTGTAGGCAACATTGGGTGTTGTTTGCCATAAATGCGACTTCTGAAATTGTATATTATTTATACCCATTGCACGGTCATTACAACAATCACTTTGATATAAAGAACATCTTCGACACATAAGTAATATTAATTTATTTTTACATATATAAATAATGTGTTTGGTCATTGAATAATAATCACATTTATTTGATAGTGCTCTGCATGTTTTCCGAGCTCAAAGGCGTGCTTCAGTGTCGAAGAATAAGTCAAACAACATCACATGGCTTCCAGTAAAGGATTGAAATTTTAATTATAGAACTTAATTATATGCCTTTAAATTTTCATTTACAATTAATGCATAAATATTTATTGGCGTACATGTTTTATTTTATAGTGTCTGCATCAAACTAACAACATAGACTGCGGATACTATATAATGAGGTTCATGAAGGAGATTGTTGAATCTGAATCAACATATAATTCCAGAAACAGTACATTATTTTCATTATATTTTGATTTTCATATATATATATATATATATATATATTTGATTCTAACTTATTTTGCTTCAGTATTTTGACAACTTCAACCCAACATACTCTGAAAATGATCTCAAATAAATGAAAGAAGAATGGTGCCAGTTTGTCCTCGAAACGAACGTTATATAATTTGTAATTAATTTGTTGATATACTGTCATGATGTAATTTGTTCTGTGAATATGTATTTCATAATGTGAATATGTTGAATGTAATTTGTTCTGATAAAATATGTAATTCATATTGTAATTTATTGTAATTTGTTGTTGTGAAACACTTGTAATTGATATTGTTGAATGTGAATATGAATTTGTTGTTGTGATGTGAATTTCAATGTTGAAAAAAAGAATCTGAATGTGATATTTGATGTTCATAATATGTAATAAAAAAGACAGCGCTTCTTTAAAAAATACTATAAAAAATACTTTTACAAAGCTTTTTTAAACGTTTTACAGCGCTTTGTTTAAGTCCTTTTACAACACTTTTTTGAACAAGCGTTGTAAATTTAAGTTAAATAACTATATATGGGACTTATTACAGCGCTTTTTTGAAAAAGAGCTGTAAATCTATTATAAGAAGTGCGCTATATATGGGACCTATTACAGCGCTTTTTTGAAAAAGCGCTGTAAATCTATTATAAGAAGCGCGCTATATATGGTACCTTTTACAGCGCTTTTTTGAAAAAGCGTTGTACATCTATTATAAGAAGCGCGCTATATATGGTACCTATTACAACGCTTGTTTGAAAAAGCGCTGTAAATCTAATATAAGAAGCGTGCTATATATGGGACCTATTACAGCGCTTTTTTTGAAAAAGCACTATAAATCTAATATAAGAAGCGCGCTATATATGGGACCTATTACATCGCTTTTTTGAAAAAGCGTTGTAAATCTAATGTAAGAAGCGCGCTATATATGGGACCTATTACAACACTTTTTTGAAAAAGTGTTGTAAATCTAATATAAGAAGCGCGCTATATATGGGACCTATTACAGCGCTTTTTTGTATTTTCAATAGCGCTGTTGTATCCTTTTACAACACTGGATACTAGAACGCTTAAAAGCGCTGTAAAGGGCTTAAATTAAAATGATCTTTTTGGTGTAGTGAAATTCGAATGAAATCTGAAGCTAAAAAAGAGACGTTTTGAAATTAAGAGAAATAGGATTGGTCAACAGAATTTTTAAATGAAATCTAAAGCTAAAAAATACACTTTGAAATTAAGAGAAACAGGATTGGCCAACAGAATTTTCAAAGGAAATCTAAGCAAGATTCATCTCGAAAATAAGCTTGGACAAAGCCCAAATTTCAGCTATAAAAGAAGGCTCCAGGCAACAGTAATAAGTATCGAAAAACACAAGAACTCAAGCTTCAATTCAAAATCATCCGAGAGTTCAAAAGAGAGAAACACTTGAGTGCAAAAGAAATATTCTTTAAGTGATATTTCGAGAGTGAAATTCAGTGCAGCAATCAGCTTTCCAGAAGCAACAAAAGAGTGTGAAAAATAGTGCAGCAATCAGCTTTCCAGTAGCAACTTTGCAGAGTTCCAAACCCTTGTAATCAAACCCGTTAGAGGTGTAGATTCCTTCTGTGAGACCCTTAAATTTAAAATAAATTATGGATTAATATCAAGTGTAATTTTGGAATGTTTGTAAAATATTTAATATATGTATATTTTATATATATTTAAATATTTATTTTTGAGGTTGGATTAAAATTATTGGACAAAGGATAAATTAATTTAATTACGAGTAATTAAATATCGGGCAGTTAATTAAGATTTCATCTGTCAATAGAGTTGCGACGGGAATATTTGGTTACTTGAGGGATAAGTTAATTATAATATGTATATATATTATACATAAACATAATATGTGGCATGTGAGGTATGTGCCTATATATAGATTGTATATGTGTGAGAAGGCAAGGAAAGAAATTTAGTAACAGAGACAGAAAAACAGTTTCCTTCTCCTAACAGCTGTGTACCCTTCTTCTTCCTCTTCCCATTCTATTTTTGTGTTGGTGGTAACAAAAGAGCATGCTCAAAACCTAGATTACTTGGAAATCTAGGCCTCGAATCAAAGAGTGTCAAGAAGGAAATTTATTCCTCTTATCCTCACGGTGCTAGAGAACCAACTTTGGTAGCGACTCGATGAGTAGGAGTTTTGCCGGCTTTTGTCGCGGTAACGTAAACGAGCAAAGAAAACGTAACTAAGGTAAGGGGCACCTTCGAACTTTCTAGATTGCATTTAGGGCTGTAAATGCATGTGTGATGGATGAATATATATGATGTTCTATTTTGAAAAGGAAAGTGCCTTGCATGTGGTCATCGTTGATGAAAATGCATGATGTTGGGTTGTTGTTGCTATTCTGTGTTGTTGCTGCCTTGGTAGATGCATTGACGATGTTTTGTTGTTGTGTTGATGAGTAGAATCATTTATATGTGTTGAGGATGTTCTAGGTTTTGTGGTTAAAGAAGCTGTGATTATGTTTGGTGTTTGTGTTGGTTTTTCAAAGAAAAGAGTTTGAAAACGTGTTGAAGTTTTCTGGAAAATCTCACTATTTTCGAAGATGTATTTGCATACGGTACTGGTGTATTCGAATACACTTCTGTAAAAATTCAGTTTTGATTCAATTTTGAACCTCGTATTCGGATATGATACTCCGTATTCGAATACAAATACATGATTTTTGCTATTGTTTTAGCATCTGTATTCGGCAACGACCTTGTCGTATTCGAATACAGGATTATGCCACTATTTATGCCACTGTTTTTGCATATGTATTCGGCTACGACAACCTCGTATTCAAATACAGAAATGCTGATTTTTTTCACTGTTTTAGCATCTGTACTCGACTACAAGGATACTGTATTCGAATACAGATTGATTTTTTTCAAAAACTCTATTTTAAACATTGGTTTATGCACTTAATGAAATGGGAAACATTTGGAAGGTATATGACAAACTTATGTGAAGTTTTTGAGATGGTTTGAGGTGGTGATGGAGTGTCTGGATTCCAGATTTCATTTGCATACTGTTTTCAGTGAAGAGAAAACATAACATGTCCATGCAATGCATAGTAAGGTGGTGACCGCGATGGGCCATAGAGTTGATGCGGTGACCGTGATGGGCCGCGAAGTTAAGTAGTAATCGTGATGGGCTACAGAATGGCCGCATGTTCGTGGTGGTCCATTCTATCCGTGCGAGGATTTAACTTCTATATGTGTTGGCCTGTGAGAGGCTAATTGTAAGACCCTTAAAATTTAGAATTTATTTATGGAATTAATGTCAAGGATATTTTGGGAATTTTTGTAAAATATTTAATATATGTATGTTTGAGTAAATATATATATATATAAATATTTATCTTGGAAGATGAATTTAAAATTATTGGGTGAAGATTTAATTAATTTAATTTCGAGTAATTAAATTAATCGGACCATTAATTAAGGATTAGTGGCTAATTGCAAAAGGATTAAGTGCTGAAAAATCCAGCTAGAAAATCCAGCATTATTTTATCATTATTTTGATAAGGCAGCACTTGAGTAAACTCTATAAGAACACGTGAAGAGGCAGAGAAAGAGCAGAACTTCACATCCTCCCATTTTGCATGTAATAGTGTTGCATGTAACAGTAACCTCTTCTCCCATTTCTGCCTCCTGTTTTCTGAAAAATAGTTTCACGATTTCAAAACACCAAAGAGAGAGTTCCTTAAAAGTTCCATTAACTGGAAATACAAACACCAAACCAGAAAACCCTCAGTATTAAAGTTGTTCCCCACACTATTACGGAGCTAGGGAACCCAGTTTTATAGCAGCAATCTAAAACAGCAGTTTCACCGGATTTTGGCGCAGAAATGGGAACGAAAACAGAGACGTGAGAAGTAGCAGACACGCAGCAAGGGTAAGGGCACCTTCCAACTTTCTAGCTGCATTAGGGCTGTAAATGCATGTTATTTCATTTCTGCTTTGAAAGAAAAACTGTTTTTGGAATGACATCTTGAAAAATGAAGAAAATGCATTTTTGTTGATATGTGATGATTCTGTGATGGTTGTTGTTGGTTGAAGGCATTGATGCTGTTTTACTTGTGTGGGAAAGCTGAAAATGTTTGGCATGTTATTTTGAAGATGGTTAAAATACATGTTCATAAAACTGTTTTGAAAATAGTTTTTTTTAAAATGCAAAAATGCACTCTGTTGGTGTTTTGCTGCTGTGTGTTGATTTTTGTTTTGGTTGAGAACATTAGTCATGTTCTAATGTTTGAGAAAGCTGAATGCTTGCATGTTATTCTGGTGTGTTATGAAAGCTGAAATGTTGTATGATGTTCTGATGGCTTGAAAGTCTTGATGATTTTGATGATTGATCATTCTGTTTCTGTTTCTGGATGATTTGGTGTTGATAATTTTGATTCTGTTTCTGTTGTAAATGATTCTGATGATGCTGATGATTTAAAAAGAAAAAGGATTTTAATGAGGAAAGGATCGTCTGGAAAAAATGCTGAATCTGTTTTTGATGTTTGGTTGTTTGTTGTTAAAAGAAAACAGTTTGAAAAGGGTTAAAAATTTACTGGTTTTCGAAGGTGTATTCGACTACGACATATGTGTATTCGAATACAACCTTCCAGGTTTCTATTTTACTTAAAGTTTTCAAACGTGTATTCGAATACGAGCCCCTGTATTCGAATACAGAGGAAGGATTTTTGCTTCTGTATTCGCATATGTATTCGACTACGATCATGTCGTATTCGAATACAGAAGTGAAATTTTAACACTGTATTCGCATCAGTATTCGACTACAGGCATGCTGTATTGAATACAGAATGCTGTTTTTCATTAGTTTCAGTTTCTGTATTCGAATACAGATTCGTGTTTTCCCAGAAGCACTATTTTTAGCTTCTGTATTCGAATACAAGGAAGCTGTATTCGAATACAGATTTGTGTTTTCCAAAAAATCAAGTTTTAAACATTGTAATATGCATTTTAAAGTATTAAGAAACCTTGAGAAGGGTTAAAGTGATTTTAAAAGGAGTTCTTGAAATATTTTGAAGAGGAGAGGATGAAGTGTTGAAACCTTTAAGGATCTCAAAGAAAATATTGAATTTTTCAAGGTTCTGTCTTCTGTATTCGACTACAGGCATGCTGTATTCGAATAGACAATGTTAAAATTGCAGTTTCATGCTTCTGTATTTGAATACAAGGAGTTTGTATTCGAATACAGATTCGAGTTTCCAGAAATTCCAAGTTTTTAAGAGTGTTTTGTAAACCCTGAGTGTTTGGGGAATGTTGGGATTGTGGTGATGAATTAAAATGGAATGTTTGGTGATGTTTTGAAGTTGAAGAGATGAAGTTTTGAGACTTTAGTGATGTAGTGAAAGATGAGGTTGTGTGCACTAAGACTGCCTCTGTATTCGAATACGAGAGGGCTGTATTCGAATACAGAGTGTCATTATGCACTATTTTTAGCTTCTGTATTCGAATACAGAGGAGCTGTATTCAAATACAGATTCATAAAATTCCAGAAATCCTCAGTTTTAATCTATGTGATTGAATTTTTAAGGGTCTGGGAAAACCTTTCAAAGTGTTAATGATTAATGGATTGTTTAATCACGATTGTGATGATGTTAATTCTGACTGTGCTGAAATATTTTAAACATGATGAGAAGCATGAATTTTTTGTTTTGCATTCTGTTTCTAGAGAAGTGAAACACTGCATATTCATGCATTGCATAGTCAAGTGGTACCCGCGATGGGCCACAGAGTAATGCGCAACCACGTGCTGATCTGTTGAGCGATTGCACGAGTGCTGGACTGTTGAGCGTCTGCACTAGGTACTGATCTGTTGAGCGATTGTACTTTGGTATATAAGTGATGGACTGTTGAGCGTCTGCACTGGTACTGGACTGTTGAGCGTCTGTACCCTGAAATGCGCAGCTACGTGCTGATCTGTTGAGCGATTGCATGAGTGCTGGACTGTTGAGCGTCTGCACTAGGTACCGATCTGTTGAGCGATTGTACCTTGGTATATGTTAAACGTGCTGGTCTGTTGAGCGACTGCATGAGTGCTGGACTGTTGAGAGTCGGCACTGGGTGCTGATCTGTTGAGCGATTGCACCTTGGTCTTGAGGGCCGTTAAAGTCAAACATAATGTGCTGGTTTGTTGAGCGACTACACCTTGGTGATTTCAAGAAAATTGTATACATGAGCATATACATATTGCATTGAAGTATTGACCGGTGGGTCACGTTGATTATATGATGAATGAGTGGAAAATTGAATGTGAGTGAGTACTATCCAGAATCTGAAATTCTGATTTAATGATTGTGTTTGTTGAAGTGTTGTTTGTACTTACCACATACTTCATAATAATTGGTTGCTGCTTTTCAAAAGGCATATATGTCATTAAAAATTCGAATGAGCATGATTATTTTCCTCATCATCATATGTTATACCATGGTTATAATTGTTGCTGTGCAATATATGCTATGTGAATATTTGTTAATTTCAGTCGGTGACCCTTGCTATTATATTGTGGACTTTGGGCTTTACCCTCAGATGTTACCCAAACCCATGCCACCCGTGGGTACCCGAACGACGGAAACGTCGTTGAACTTCCTTGATCGCTATTCGCGCACTGCTTGGGTATTTGACCCCATCTCAAGCAGGGCGACTTACACGGGGTGGTTGCAGCGGACGAGCAGGACTGACGGCGTGGAGGATTTTGTGGAGCGCACTCATGCGAGTATAGATTTTCCCGTGCCTTCCCGTCTGGTATTGGAGGCACACGGAATTTTCGACGATGCTGAGGAGTCCGTTGGAAGGGTTGAGACGGAGGCCACCGTAGGAGTGGTGACTCCCAACCCGGTGACTGGAGGAGTTGTACATGAGTCCGAGGCAAAAGGGAAGACTGATGAGCCGAAGCTAGTAGCGGCTGAGATTTTAGGCCCGTCTAGGATCTCCGACTATTGTTATGAGATTCCGGCTCTGCCGAAGCGGCCGAGACTATGTATTGATTTGATTTCTGAGGAGACTGACCCCTCGCTGTATGATGAGGAGGAGGTTAGTTGAGGCGAGCGGCAGATTCGGAGAGGACTTGCTTGGGATGCGGGGGAAACCCGTGCTACTGTAGCTTTAGCGCATGATTAGTTAGACTTGATGTATTAGGATTTGAGCTGGATATGTATTTTGTTTTTATTTTGAAAAACAATTGTTGTACTATTTAATTCCGCACTGTGATATTGACTTTTGGGAATATTATGATATTATTATCTTTCAAAAATGTTTTATTGTTTATCATTAAATTTCCAGAAGTAAGTAATTATTTTAATTCTTTTCGAATTAATTTGGAAAACTCATTTTAAATATTCATTTGAAAAAAGAAAAAATGCACCCGCGCTGTGTTTTAAACTCGAGGTGTTACACTAATATACGTAAAACGTGTTGGTCTGTGAGAGACTGCACGTGTGCTGGTCTGTGAGAGACTACACTGGTGCTGGTCTGTGAGAGACTGTACCTTAGTATACGTAAAACGTGCTGGTCTATGAGCGATTGCATGTGTGCTGGTTTGTGAGAGACTGCACTGGTGCTGGTCCGTGAGAGACTGCACCTTGGGATACGTAAAACATCCTGGTCTGTGAGTGACTGCACCATGGTCATGTTTGGCTTGTGAAAGCCTAACATATGTAAATCGTGCTGGTCCATGAGAGACTTCACGTGTGCTGGTCCGTGAGAGACTACACCTTGGTAATTCCAAGAGTTGTGTACATTGGCATATACATATTGCATTGGGATGGTTTACCAGTGAGTCATGATTGGATATGAGTTGATGAGTTGAAATCGATGTGTGCAAGTATCTTATGAATTCTAAGTTTCTAATGAGTTGTGGGGATGGTTCATTGTATTTGTACTTGCAACATGATTTTTATATTAAATTGTTTGCGGTTTTGCAAAGATGCAGATGTTATGTATTTTAAAAAGTGAGCATCCTTATTTATCATCATTGTTATAGCATTGAAATATGCCATGAGTGTATATGTTATATTTGATATAATTGCGATGTGGTAATTGTTAATTTCGGTCGGTGACCCTTTACAATTATTGTGGAAAATTAGGCTTTGCCCTCAGATGATACTCAAACCCGTACCTCCGGCAGTTACACTAACGACGGAGACGTCGTTAGTTTTCCTTGATCTTCACATACGGAGTATTTGTGGACAACGCAGAGGAACAGATAGCTGGGGTGAAGACGAGACCTGTAGAGGATGCGGTGGAAACCACTTGCTACTATAGCTTTAGTGCATGATCGGCTTAGACTTGTTGTATAGGGTCTTGATCTCGGTGGATGTAATTATTTATTTAGGGATAATTGTATATTTTTCCGCACTCTGATAATATTTTGGTGGGTCCAGGATACAGTTTTCGATGTATTATTATTTTGGTATATTTCGAAGATCAATTTCCCAAAAACTATTTTACTTGGTTATAAACCTGATGTAATTATTTAATTACTTTTGCAATTTGAATTTACAACGTATTATTTTATGAAAGAATTTAATTTTTAATTTCATTTAACTCTTTTGAATTATTTCTGAAAATTCTTCTTATTTCTTTTGGTTGAAAAAAAAATACACTCGCGCTATTTAAAAACTCGGGGTGTTACACCTTCTTCAATCTGGGGTTGTTAGATTGGTAGGAGAAGACTTGACTTGTAGAGTCAAGGTGCTGTTATCGTTCCTTAAAAGTCTGGGGTTGTCAGACTGTTTGGGAAGACTGACTTGGAGGGTTAGGTGTTGTAATTCAAAGGTTTTGAATTAGTGGATTAAGCCTTCGGAGTGAAGGTACTGGATGTAGCCAAGTTAATGGTGAACCAAGATAAATCGTTGTGTTCTTATGTTGTTATTATCTGCTGCTGAGTCTGATTAATTATTCCTCAAATAACTCACATCAACATTCAACAAAACATCAAAAGAATCCAAGTTTGGCAAACAAAATTCAACTCCCCCTTCTCGTGTTTGCACCTTCAATTTGTTGGTCGAAAAGAAGGTGTAGTCAGTGGTGAAATAAAATGAAGATTTTTGTGTTAGTTAAGGTGGTTCGTTCCTTCTTTGACACTTGGATTTGTCAATTCTACCACTTTCCTACTATAACTTTGATCCAACATCAATATTACAAAAAATATTGTATTAGTAAATAATAGGATTCTACTAAATCTAATTATTTTGTTAATCTTGTAAATATTCTACTTTAATAATCTGTTTTACTAATCTAATTTTGAATAATCATATTTTAAAAATCTAAATACTATATTGTTCTTCTAAAGTAGTGAGAGGGCTTCTACATTCTCTTCCGTTTAGAAAATTTTGCCTTAAAAAATTGAGAGTCTACCTATTGAAAGAGGTAGAGGTAATCAATACTCATTTCTAAGGACTGAAAAGAAAATCATAAGGGATGGTAAAGAGGACAATAAAGTTTGTGTGTAAAAATCAAGTATAAAAAGAAAGGATCCAAACAGGATTTAAAATTGAAAAAAAAAGGCACTAATAAGGTAAACAAGAGATGTTTTCAGTGTAAGAAGGGGGCATTTCAAGGAAAGACTATCCTGAGAGGAAATTCAATTAAATTGATGGTGGAGCAGATACTGGAAAGTGTCAATTGATTTAGAAGGTTACTTAAATGCTGATGCGCTAATGGCAACTACAAGATGTTCTGATGATGAGTGGGTCTTAGACTCAGGATGTTCATTTCATATAACTCCAAAGAAATGAGATTCTTGGATTCAAGAATCTGATGGAGGGAGGTCTTCATAGGGAATAATTCAGAATTTCAGGTATTAGGAATTGGTTTAGTAAATTTGGGGTTTGAAGATGGTACAAGGAGAGTACCACAAGAATGAGATATGTCCCTCAACTCAAGAGAAACTTAATATCTGTTATGAATGCACGAGGAGTCTAGTTGCTTATACAAAGATGAACATGGTGCATTGAAGGTAATGAAAGGTGCCATAATGGTGATGAAAGGTCAAAAGAAAATGATAAGGACATAGAAAGCATAACCAAGGAAGGTAGCATAGAGGATATTCAAGGTCTTGGAACTCCAATGACAAGAGCAAGGTCAAAGAAGGCAAAGTATGCTCTAAATAATTTGATAGCCATTTTATTTGAAGTAAGTCCAACTCATGAAAAATTGAAGCCCAAGATAGTAAATTGCTTAATCCAAATTGAAGAAGTCAAGGAATGAAGGTTACATCTATGTGTTATCAAATTTTAATATTAGTTTTAATTAAAGTAGTAGACTGAATTAGTAAGAACATTTGGGTCTAATTGTAAAAACTTAAGTTGGGCCGAATTTAGAGATTTTGTAAGGTGTCGCCACTATAAAAGGCAAACCCCTAGCTTATGCAAAAAGGAAAGATTTTGAACATATTGTTATTTTGTGAGGCTTTGCTCTCTAGGGAGTTCTTGAAAGAATTCACTTTGAACTTATCAAGGTTGTTAATGCTTATGGTGTTATTTTTGGCTTATCAATCCCTAGATTGTGGCACATTTATGTTTTTGGTTCGTATATTGAATTATCATTTCTAGTTTGCTTTACATCAAACCATAATACACAAATTCTACCAACTTTTGTGTTCAATAACCAGCACTCATATCTCGAGTTTTACATAGTCTTTTTCGGTGATTTAACAACCTAATTTGCATTTCAGATTGTCTTCTTTCTCCTCATTTTAGAATTTCCTGATTCTAAGTTTCGTATCTTTGATTATCGCGTTCTCCGGCAAAATATAATTTTGACTATAATCTGTAAGTTTCCAACCTAGAATGATCCTTAAAGTGATTCATGAAAAATAGGATCATATTAGAAAAATGGAACTTATGTGCTACATGGAAGTACCATAATTGGAGATGCATGGGCTGTATTATCCTATAAAAAAATAGAAGTTTGTGGCATCAAAGGTTGGGACACATGAGTCTCAAAGAGATGTAGATTCTGAGCAAGCAAGGAGTTTAAGGTGGAGACAATATTGGAGAGCTGCTATTTTGTGAACATTGTGTATGTGTCAAACTGCATAGAGCTCAATTCACAATTGGGCAACACTACACCAATTATAAAATACAACATCAAGGATTTTTGAAGACAAACACAATGTAACCAAAGGCACTTTCAAGCCTTTCTAAGGTACCTAGTGGTGAAAATGACAAGGTCTAATCTAACCCAAACCCTTGGGCAGAATCAACTTACAACACGGTAGCAGTTGATTTAGATGATGATAATTAGGATAATACGAATGAGTATTTGCTAGCAAGAGATAGAGACAACAGATTGATAAATTGACATCAAAGGTAAGGGTTCTTAGCTGATATGATCAGTTATGCATTTCGCATTTCTAAAGAATTAAGTTGTAAGGAACTAAAGAACGTTACTGAAGTCATTAAGTGCAAGGATAATCAAAAGTGGATGCAAGTTATGAATGAAGAGTTAAACTCTTTTGAAATGGATAATACTTGGGATTAGGGATGGGAATAGGCTAGGCCGTCTGATAGGGGCCTATGATCTGGCCTACTTACGGCTTGGCCTGGCCTGACCTGTTTAATAAGAAGGCTAGGTTTAGGCTATTTTTAAAAGTCTATTTTTTTAAATAGGTCAGGTTCAGGCTTATATAAAAACCTATTAGGCCTGACAGGCCGACCTATATATATATATATATTATTTATTAATGTTAATTTTTTATTATTATTTATTAATATTATAGTTTCCTATTTTAAAGTATATGTATATATATATTTTATTATTTATTAATGTTATTTATTAATATTATTGTTTCCTATTTTAAACCTATCAATTAGGCTATTTTAATATTATTTTATTATATTAGATTTGATTATAATTTTATTAGTTTTCCTTATAAAAAACTTTCTAATTTAGCCTATTTAAAAAAATGTAAAATATAACATTTTAATATTTTAATGTGAATAAGGCTTTTAAATAGGCTTTCAGGCCAGGCCAGATTTTTAAAAAGGCCAGACCATGCCGGAAAAAAAGCCTATCATAGGCCGTAGGCCAGGCTTAGGCCTAAAAAATTAATCGTAGGCCAGGGTCAGGCCTTTCAAAGCCTGGCCTGGCCTATTCCCACCCTACTTGGGATCTTGTATTTAAGCCAAAAGGAGCCTAGATAATTGGGAGTAAGTGAATCTTCAAGTTGAAAGAAAGAATTTCAAGAGTTGAACCTTCTAGATACAAGGCAAGGTTTGTTACGCGGCCTAAAATTTTGAGTGTTTCTCGAATTCAATGGAATCTCTACCAAAATTTATTTTAAAATAGAGAAAATATTGAGAAACCCTTAAAAATAAAACTAAAAATGGTCTTTGAAACCAAATTTTGGGTTCGAGAGTTATTTATGCGTAAGGAAGGTATTAGCACCAAACGACATCCGTTAAAATACGGTTACTTATAGTTAAATGTGCAAAATTAATGTTAACTTATATAAATTTATTTCTCGTTTTTTTATTTTAAATATAATCTTCTTTTTAAGTAATCTAGAGATAAGAATATATTTAAAATATAAAGGAAAAAATAAATTATTATTATTATATTTGACAAGAGTGCGATCTTGCTCTTACGTATCTCCTAATTTGATGGAGAAATCCAAACTACGTAGTTCTTGGGTAGAAAATGCGGATCTGTTGATTGTTTTTTAAGGAGAGTTTGTTTTGTTTGATGATAAACAATAAATTGTTTGATTTAAAAAATTATTTTAAAATGTGAGTTTTAAGACTATGGTTGTTCAACTTGTGTCTTAAAAACTAAGGACTAAAAAGATGTCACATCTAGTTAACTCGTTTAAGAATAGTTTTATTAAATTGGTTATAAAAAAGGAGTTTTAAAGTCACCAAGTTGTACAACTTGTGTCTTAAAAACTCAAAGACTAAAAAGATGTCATATCTAATTAATAAATTTTTAAAAACTTCATTTATTTAATATAAAGGGACTTTTTTATATCAAATTGTCCTAAGTTGTGTCTTAATAACTCGAAGAACTAAAAAAATATGTAGTATCAAATTAATCATTTTAAGATATTATAATTCGTTTAAAATAATAAATTAATTATCGATGAAACCACTAAAAAAACAAATAATAATATAAAGAAAATAGATTGCACCCATACAACCAAACCACAGCCAGAGCCCAAAAACCATTAGTTTCTTTATAAAAAAAACCATAACATTAAATAAAATAAAAAAACTAAACCCTTTAGGCTTATAAAGGAAGATACGGGAAATAGTTTGGCAAATAAAAAAGGATGCTGAAAGAGAAAGAACGAAACACCCAATAGAGTAAAGAGAAAACGAGAAAAAAAAAGAGAAAGGAGATAATCACGAGGAAGAGTGAGAGAGCAAATATGAGAGACGGAATGTGGCTTACTAAGATCTGTGATGGAGTGACGAAGAAGAAGCAACAGCGCACAACCGTTTTGGGAGGTTGATCACCGGAGTTGGGTATACAATCTGCCAGAGATGGTGGTGCAGGTTACGGTTCCTCTTCTTTCTTTATCTCCTTCTTTGTTATGTTTTTCTTTGATTTTTGTTGAATATTCTGATTGAAAGAGTTTCTCTGATGAGATACAAAAATGAGTTTGATTTTTATGTTTGATTTTTCAAGATTTTTGTTTTCATGGTGGAATGCATTTGTGAATGGATTTAAAAAAATAAAACCTATTGGATTTCTAAATTTTTGTTCAGAAAAATCCCCTTGTCATATTCTTTTCTATTTTCTTTTCAACCCAAATTTTTTCTGCCTTTTTTTAATTTGTTTGTTTTTATTGTTTTGTAGCATAAATCAAGCATCCTCAAATAATGAAGCAAATAAGTGGTTGATGTTTTTGATTGAGTGTACAAATGATGAAGATGATAACTTTATTAGGATAAAAAAAATTAAAATTAAAATTAAAATAGGGAATGAGGTTGTTTGCAGCAGAAGGAGAATAGGGGAAGGTGTGAGGAAGAAAGTGGAGGAAGGCGTTCAAGAAGGAAAGTGCAACATTATTTTTCTTTCTTGGTTTTTTTTTTTTTTTTTTG
>JBBPBO010000003.1:37139227-37209348 GCA_037974295.1 Cicer cuneatum | reverse complement strand
TAATTATAATGTACTGGAAAACCGTATAAATATAGACTCAAAATTGTACAGAATTATAAAATGACTATTTTTTAGACTTAATAATAATAAGTGCAAAATCTTTATTAAATATATTATTATAATTATTTTTGGAATTATCTTTAATTGGTAGGACAAAATTGGGGTACTACAGCAAATGAGTTCACTCAAAAAGAGGATATAACCTATGATGAAATATTCACTCATGAGGTCAAGAATTCATCCACCAGATTTTGTTATTTATAGTTGCTTGCTTCAGTAAGGACTTGGAGCAATTGGATGTCAAAAGAGTCTGTTGTAAGACCGTTAAATTTAAAATTTAATTACGGAATTAATATTAAGTGTATTTTGGGGATATTTGTAAAATATTTAATATATGTATGTTTTGTGTGAATATATATATATAAATATTTATTTTGGGAAGATGAATTAAAATTATTGGATGAAGGATAAATTAATTTAATTACGAGTAATTAAATTATCGGACAGTTAATTAAGACGTTATCTGCTAATTGCGACGAGTATGGTTAAGTGCTGAGGATCAGACAAGTGTCGGGTGAGGTGGCACCCACAAATGCCTATAAATACGAATGAGGAGGCAGAGCAAAGGCAGAAAACCATGTTATGAAAATGCGGTGGATGTTGTCATAAACTGCGAAAAATGCATTATGTTGATGTAGGATGATTCTGTGATGGTTGTTGTTTGGCTGAATGCATTAATATTGTTCTGTTTGTGTGAGAAAGTTGGAAATGCTTTGAATGTTATTATGGTGGTGTGAGAATACTGGAAAACACTTTACATGATTTGAGAAATGATCAAAATGTAAACGTTGAAAAATGTCTGTTTTGTTGTGGTTGATTTTCTGTTTTGGGTGGTTCTGGTGTTGCTGATGTTTTCCAAAGAAAAGCGATTTAAAATGATGAAATTGTTTTTTTTCTAGACAACTTGTTATTGAAAAAAATGCCAGAGTTTTGTGGTTTAAAAGAATGGAGAAACTGTTTTGGGGTTGTGTTGGTTTTTCAAAAGAAAAAGTTTGAAAATGTGTTGTAGTTTCAGGAAAATTTCACTGAATTCGAAGGTGTATTTGAATACAGTTTGAGTGTATTCGAATACAACCTGCCAAGCTTCTGTTTTACACAATTTTTCGAACTTGTATTCGAATACGGGCCTCCTATATTCGAATACAGGATGCTGATTTTAACTATTTTTAGCTTCTGTATTCGAATACGAGGGAGCTGTATTCGAATACAGATTCGTGTTTTTCCAGAAAATCAAAGTTTTAAACATTGTTTTATAAACCCTAAGTGTTGGGGAACATTGGGAAGGTTTGTGACAAATTAAAACTGGAATTTTGTGATAGTTAAAAGTGGTGGTGATGAAGCTTTTGACACTTTACTGATGTGGTGAAAAATGTTGATTTGTGCACTGGGACTGCCTCTATATTTGAATACCAGGGAGTTGTAATTCTGCACTGTTTTTGCTTCTGTATTCGAATACAAAGAAGCTGTATTTGAATACAGATTCGTGTTTTCCAGAAATCTCAGTTTTAAACACTGTTTTAAGAATTTTAAGAGTTGGGGAAGAACAGAGGGAAGATTTTTGATGAATAAGAATGGAGTTTTAAGATGATGTGAAGTGGAAATGATGAGATGCTTGAATGTTTGATTTATGATGTGATGATAATGAAATTGGTTGTGTTGAGATGTTTTGAGAAATGATGGAAAGGCATGAATTTTACTGATGTTGCATACTGTTTTCAGTGAAGAGAAAACACTGCATATTCATGCACTACATAGTCAGGTGGTACCCGCGATGGGCCACAGAGTAATGCGTAAACGTGCTGATATGTTGAGCAATTGCACGAGTGCTGGTCTATTGAGCGATTGCACTGGTACTGGTCTGTTGAGCGACTGTACCCTGAAATGCACAAAAACGTGCTGATCTGTTGAGCGTTTGCACGAGTGCTGGTCTATTGAGCGACTGCATTGGTACTGGTCTGTTGAGCGACTGTACCTTGGTATATGTAAAACGTGCTAGTCTGTTGAGCGACTGCACGAGTGCTGGTCTATTGAGCGATTGCACTGGTACTAGTCTATTGAGCGACTGTACCTTGGTATATGTAAAACGTGCTGGTCTGTTAAGCGACTGCACGAGAGCTGGTCTGTTGAGCGACTGCACTGGTGCTAATCTGTTGAGCGATTGCACCCTGGTCTTGAGGGCCGTTAAAGTCAAACATATTTAAATTGTGCTGGTCTGTGAGCGACTGCACCTTGGTAATTCCAAGAAGTTGAATACATGAGCATATACATATTGCATCGGGGTGATTGACCGGTGGGTCACGATTTGGATATATGTTGATGATTGGAAATTAATGGGTGTAAGTACTTTATAAAATCTGAATTTCTGATGAATGATTGTGATTGCTGAAGTGTTAGTTGTACTTACAACATGTTTTCCATATTAATTGGTTGCTGTTTGAAAAGGCATACATGTCATGAAATTTCAAAATGAGCATCCTTAATTTTCATTATTGTTATATGATATGCCATGGATGTATTTGTTTCTGTGATATAAATGTTATGTGTTATGTGTTAATTTCGGTCGGTGACCCTTTACTATTATTGTGGAATTTGGGCTTTGCCCTCAGATGCCCCCCAAACCCACACCCCCGGTGGGTACTCAGACGACGAAAACGTCGCTGGATTTCCTTGATCGACATTCGCGTACTGCTTGGGTATATGATCCCCTCTCAAGCAGGGCGACCTATACGGGGAGGTTGGCATGGACGTGCAAGACCGGCAGAGTAGAGGATTACGTGGAGCACACTTATACTAGTATTGAATTTCCTATGCCTTCCAAATTAGTATTAGAGGCGTATGGAAAATTTTTGATGACGCTGAGGAGCGAGTTGGAGGGGTTGTACGTGAACCCGAGGCGGAAGAGAAGAACAAAGGGCCGAAGCCAGTAGCAGCTGATATTCCGGGTCCGTCTAGGATATCCGACGATTGTTATGAGATTCCGGCACCGCCGAAGCGACCTAGACTCTTCATTGATCTGATTTCAGAGGAGACTGATTTCTCTCTATATGATGAGGAGGAGGACGTCACATCGAGTCGAGCTGCGGAGTCAGATGAGACTTGTATGGGATGCGGAGGAAATCCGTACTACTGTAGCTTTAGTGCAAGATTAGTTAGATTTGATGTATAGGATTTTGAGTTGGAAAATGTAATTTGCTTTGATTTTGGAAATTATTGTACCACTTTTTCCGATAACACATTCTGCACTCTGATATTTCCTTTTTAGATTATGACACTGTTATCTTTTGAAATGTATTAATGTTTATTATTAATTTCCAGAGTTAAGTACTTAGTGATATTACGATGAAGTTATTTAATTATGTTCATCGATGGAGTTGCGACATATTATTTGACGAAACTATTAAAATCTTAAATTTTATTTCAATTCTTTTGAAGTAATAATTTGGAAAATCATTTTTATTATTTATTGTTTTAAAAATAAATAAAAAAATACACTCGCGCTGTGTTTTAAACTCGGGGTGTTACAATTGTGGTATCAGAGCATTTGGTTAAAGTTTTGGGTTAAAGCTCTGATTAAAGTATTGATTTGAGTCTTTATCTGATCATGCATAGGGGCAAGTAGTTAAAGTGTCAAGTCTTGTGTAAGTTGTGGTGTGACTGAAGTGATGATGGTTTTGTAGGAAACAATGCCTCCAAGGAGAGACGACACCACAAGAGCCAACGTCAGCCGGGAAGATAGGATGGCTGAAGCAATGAATAACATGGCTGCGTGTGTTGCTGCATAGACGGCTGCGAAGACTCAACGTGATCTGGAGAAACGAGAAAGAGAGATTCGTGCTGCTGAATCCAGAGGACTAGAGGATTTTCGTCGTCATAATCCTCCAAAGTTCAAGGGTGATGAGGGTCCAGAAAGAGCGGACCAATGGATTCAGAAGATGGAGAAAATCTTTGAAATGATTAATTGTCAGGTAGCGGTGAAAGTCAACTATGCTACCTATCTGCTGATAGGGGATGTAGAGTATTGGTAGAGGAGTACAAGGCTACTGAAGGGGTCAGCTCAAGAGGAGGTGAACTGGGAGTCGTTCAAAAAGAAGTTTTTGGACAAATACTTCCAGATGAGCACAAGAACCAAGTTGGGTGACGATTTTCTGAAATTGCACCAAGGAAACATGACGGTGGGGGAATATGCAGCTAAGTGAAGATTTGATCAAGATTTATCACAAGAAGATATGAATTATTTACAAGAAGATATGATCAATAATTGTTTACAAGAAGATACATTTATTATTTGCAAAGATATGATTCAGGTTTTGATAAAGGACAAAATACTAAATTGGACTTAGTCATAATACTACTTGTGAAAGTTCAAGAACTGGTCCAACACTATGTTCCCGCCCAAATCAAAGTAAGCAATAGGAAGGAAGTTTCATCTGAAGAATTTGCAAAACCAATCTTAACAAAATACGAACAATATCAATGTAAAGAATTTACAAACTCAGTCTTAACAAAATACGAACATTATCAATTTGAAAAATTTACAAACTCAATGCTAACAAAATACAAATAGTATCAATCTGAAGAATTTACAAACTCAATCTTAACAAAATAAGAACAAAATCAATCTAGAAGAACTGCTCATATTGTATTCAGTAATAAATAATTGCTAAAGAACATATCATCAAAAAGCATCTTGTTCAGAATTATTTTTGAATAAGATCATTGTTGATCAAGCTAGAAATGAAGATACAATTCAAAATTAAACAAGGACTAAATTGAAGCCTAATTTTATCTATAAATAGATATTCAAGGATGAAGAAGAAGATCATCCAAAAATCCAAAAATAATAGAAGAACTCAAGATCAAAATTTCAAATTGATCTTAATTCAAAGAGAGAAACACTTGTTCGAATGACAAATATGTTCTATGTTTTATTCTTAAAGGGTGATAGTCATTGTTATAATCAGCTTGTTAGAAGCAACTACTCAAGTTTCAAACCTTTGTATTCAAACTTGAAAAGGGGTGTTAGTGTGCCTTCTGTGACACCCTAAACCCCAAAACAACATATATAATAATTTATACTAGATTTTTTTTATTAGTAGCATTATAAAGAAAATATATTTTCAAGAAAATATGAATTTTTATAACTAATTTATGATATCACGTTCCTCTAAATACACACGTAAAAATTTAACTTTAATCCTTAATTAAAACAAACTTTATTGACTTAACTATAATTTCTTGATTTAATTCCAAAAACTTACTAGTACTATAAGGTTTTCATACAAAAGGTTTTTTTTTTTTAAAACAAGTGAAAGTGAAATATAAATTACAACTCTTAATTCCCAGTATCACCTATCAGAACGGAGTTTCTCCCAAATTTGAACTTCAAGACTCATTAACCTGTAATAACTGCGATTTCGCAAACGCATGGCCAAGCCATTCAAACACAAACAACGAAGGAGGTGAGTTTTGGAATCATGTTTATAGTATAATATAAGTAAGAAGAACACGCATTCAATCGTAATAAACCGTATCATTATACAAAAATTATTCAAGAAAAGAAATATCACATTATAAAGTCAAAATTACTAACGAGAAATCAATATATTTCACTATAACATCAAATCATCTAAAAGAAATTATTATCGCACATGGTACATATTAATCACAACAAAACAATAACAAGAAGATGCAATGCTATGCATGAGCTTAGACTCTAAATCACAATGTGGTACCATTCTAACTCTGAAGTACTTGGTTAGGAGGCTTGATACTATGCCACCATCCCGGTGGACGGACAATTCAAATTGGCTCTGTCCTCATAGATCCCCTCAACTCAACCCAAGACACATATACGCGACTGTCGAGGTAAACTTGTGTTGCGTGGTAGCTCCCGACATTTGGAGTGCTACCTCCAAGTCACCTAACCATCCCGGTGGACCGACAATTCAAATTGGCTCTGTCCTCATAGATCCCCTCAACTCAACCCGAGACACATATACGCGACAGTCGAGGTAAACTTGTGTTGCGTGGTAGCTCCCGACATTTGGAGTGCTACCTCCAAGTCACCTAGGAATTCCCCACCCGAATACCTCCAAGGTCTAACAATCTTGCCTTAAGGCTCAATAGTAGACCTCCACGATCAGGCTCTATTCAGTTGTACTTCCCCGAAATCACTAGGCTTGTCAGGCCCTACCTATATGGTGACAAAATAATCTCCACTTCAAAAATTCTCAATATTTATTTTCTCCCCTCATTGGCCTATGATACTCCATTAAGACCATGATCTCAAACACAAATTGGAATCATCACCATTCCATCAATTATGGGGTTACTTCAATATCCGCATCACAAATTTATAACATCACAATTATTAATCATACATCATTATCATCACATAAACTCATCACAATGCATCCATATTTTATTATCACATCACAAAACTCATCTAATCAAACATACATAAAATTCATTCGACATCCAATATCATGATAATATCAAATATCACACATTTAACGAAAATAAATCAAATATCACGATAATATCAAATAACACACATTTAACAAAATTAAATCAATCAAAACCTTATAAATATTCCTATTCCAAATTTTAATCTCACAATTTCCATATTTTCACATTAATCAATTTATCACTCAAAGGGCTACTGCTGTACGTAGCAAGCCCCGAATGAATCGTTGGGAAATACGGTTTTCCCGTTCATCTCACAATATATTATACTCATGAATTCAAACGCCCTCTCACCCCTTACCTTATTTAGACGCTTTCTCTAATCACAGAAATCAATGGAAGTTTTCAACAGCAACCGTAGATTGACAACGTACAGCGAGTGAATC
The DNA here is from genome assembly GCA_037974295.1 of Cicer cuneatum. Classification (NCBI taxonomy): domain Eukaryota; kingdom Viridiplantae; phylum Streptophyta; class Magnoliopsida; order Fabales; family Fabaceae; genus Cicer; species Cicer cuneatum. The sequence continues at coordinate 37,202,437 of JBBPBO010000003.1, read as the reverse complement.
CAAATAAACGGCGAGTTCACAAAATCTCTGAGACGTGACAGATAAATTATGCGGAGCATAAAAATCAATGTTAAATAATTAATAATAATTTTTTTGAGCAAAAATAGAGTCAAAACGACGAGAAAAACTGCATAAAAAGTCTCACCGACCCGTAAGAGCGCCGGAAGGGTCCGACATCAACTTCACCGAAAAATGCAAATGAGTAGTGCTTCTTGAAGGTTTCGACGAGAGGAATCTGAAAACAATGTTAGTTTTTTGATACGACAAACATGGTGATCGGAATCGGCCAAAAACAGCTCGCCCAAGAAAAATAGCGCAGCTGTTTCTGATGAAACGGAGCCACGATTGATAAAATTGATGCCAAAAATGGATTCAGTGGCCGATTTTGTGTGGGATAGAAGTTGGGATCGGTTCAAATGGAAAGGAATGAACGGGATGAATTTGAGAGGAAGAGGATGTTATGGGTTTTTGATCTACACTAATGCTTCTCTTCTTTTCTTCTTTTTTTTTTGGTTATTATGATTTAATTAGGTTTAATTTTGCATATGAGCGTAACCCATAAAACATATTTTAATTACTCTTTTCTTTTATTATTATTATTATTATTATTATTATTTTAAATAAAATCAACAATTATCAAAACTAATTTTTATTAATATTTTTTTTAAAACACAATTTAATTCATAAAATATTACTACTATTTTAAAACTAATAGTATATAAAGTAAAATAATTAAAGTAATTAATGTTTTATAATATATTAATAATTAAAACTCGCATATTCAAATTAATCTCTAAAATTATACTTATTTTTTCAAATACTCACATTAAATTAGTAGCATCGTTAAAAAAATATTAAAAATTATAAAATAAATAAATATAATAACAACATTTTATATTAATTAATGAATCAAAATAAATATATATAAAGTCACAATGTCATAACAAATATATAAAAATCAAGAAAATCAAATACAATATTACCACTATCTCAAGATAATTATTTATGGAATATATATAACTTAAAATAGAAAATAGTTATAAATAATTGAAATATAACTACTAGCACACTTAACATCAGTCAAACGCATTGTAAAATATCACATTAATTGTGTACGGACATATACACATAAAATCACTTAAAATCTTATTCTATAAAATATTACACTAAAATACTATTTAGAAAAATATATAAAATAATAAAATATAATATTTGTTATTTATATTACTCATTTAGTCTAATATGTATAAAAATAGCACATCATCTAAAACACCTATATAATAAAAATTAATCACGAAATTCATTAACATGTATTCTAAAATAATTTTAACATGAAATTAATTATTTAAAATCATATTTCATTAATAAAATAGTTTATTATAAAATTTGGGGTGTTACAATTCTCCCCTCGTTAAAGAAATTTCGTCCTCGAAATTTATAGTGAACAATAAGCAAACTGATGTATAATTAAATACCCTCAATATTCAAACTTAGTACCCCAAAGATATAATAATCATATATAAGACATTCATTATTCATTTAAGCACAATGTGTCAAAAATCGATTAAACACATATCACATTTATTACTCAATTATGAAAGAAAATACCAGAGTTACTCACTATAATTTACATATAAAATATAACAAATAGATTTATTAATAATAGCTTAGTTCATTTCGTTGGATTATATGAAACATATTCCAAGTAAATTGTCGATTTCAACTATTCTTTTGAAGCAAAATATTACTAGTTTTACTCCTTAAAATAAAGTTTAGATCATATCACCAAACATTTAACAAATTTAACTAAGTCCAACCAAGAGAGCAATCTTTAAAATATTAAACACATCTAACAACTTAATAATATTATAATAGATTTACAATCAATCACTCTATAAAAACATACTTTATATATAATCAAGGAGAAAGAAAAAAAAAACAATGATAAAGATACTATTTCACAATAACATACGTTTAATAATTAAATTCATTCAATTGACATAAGCAATGAACATATTTTTCAACTATTTAAAGAATAAAATTAAAAGGCACTTATAATAAAATAATGAGTTATCATTGCCTCTTTCATCAACAATGAGTCATCGGGGTAGCTAGTCCCTCTTACTCATGGAGTCAATTAATTAAAGCAATTATAACTATAGTCAATCAAATTCAAACATGAGTAACGAAGAGTAATTTTAACATGGTTCAAGAGTGCGAAGGCGGCGCCACAACTCCTACTCCTTACTTCAGTTAAAAATTCACTTAATTACACATTCACAATATTTATTTGTAACTTACAAGTAGTAACAACGACGCTTACATCAATATATAATCAATACTCCGATAAAAAAAATATAGAACTATTTCACTTTTAAATGCTCTCGATTACTCTAACTCTATACACTAATTCTCAACAATTAGAACACTTGAAGCACAAACAATTTAACATTTACATAATCATATACACATTCACATAACTAATCCAAAAATTAGCACTGATATTTTACATTCATCTCATAACTCAAACAATGATTCTAAACATGTAACATGTTCTCATAGAAGTCTAATTGCTCCAAATTGATTACGATTAAATTTTCTTTTGAATTAATCATCATCACTTAAAAGTTACAAGAAACTAAAATGAAGATTTTCCAAGTAGCAGATAAGATAAATAATCATTTACTAGAAGATACAAAATGTTACCCAACCAAATTGGATCAGGTAGTGCTTAAGCCACTTTAAAGGTTACAGACAATTCTATTAATTGATTTATTGGCTTAAATTGTTCTAAAATGTATCACTAATCATTTAGCAGAAAAAAATATCATTGAGAATTCAAAAATTTTCCTTAAATTACTTTTCAATAAATCACGTCTAAATAAAAACAACTAAAATAAATCATGTTTCTAAATAGAATAAAAATAAAATAAATCACGCGTATTTTTAAAATCTATAACATTTCTAAAATTTTCACTCGTACTTTAATCATCAAAACACATTTTTAAATAATTAATCACTATAAAAGTTATTATTTTCAACTTATATTTTGAAACAAAATTTAAACTATATATAGATCAATAGGAAATTTTTCAATTAATTAAAACTTCCAAAATAAGTCCAATTTATTTACTTATTTTCTCAACACTATTACTATAACAAGTCTTTTTAATTTTCTTAAACACAACACATAGTAAAACATGGTGTAAATTTTCAGCTATTTTAAAAATTAAATAAAATCAATAGTATATAATTATTGTTATTTTATAAATCAACAAAAATTCAACTCAATTTAATTTCTTCAAAATAATAAAGAGTAATTCAAACAAAATTTATTTTCATTTTACAAAATAAGTCAACTTTAACTCCTTCAAAATGTCATTTTTTTTTTTAAATTCTAAGTTTTACCATTCTCTAATATTCAAGGATTATTATTATTAATAATATGAATTTGTTAATGTTTCAAAACTATTACTAATATTCTATATTAATTTCATTAGCAAGATAAAAACTTTAATAACCATGTTACCACCCCAAAGACAAGGTCTATCCATCGATGATTAGTATTACTTCGATTAAGTTAATAATTTCAAACATATAATTAGTCAACCAAAACATAAAAATTTATTTCTAACTATCCACAATAACAAAAGGGCAAATAATCAAAGTTAGAAACACAAGTCCAATCAAAGTTAGAAACACAAGTCCAATCAAAAGGTAATTAACTTAATCACGTCAACAATTCAAATTAACTCAAATTTTAACAAAGAATTTCCTAGTATATTTAATCACTTAGGTAATAACTTAGAATCCACCACGCAATCAGAGTTAGAACATAGTAAATAGTTAATTAGTAACTTCAAAAATATGTACAATGATACAAACGCATATAACACATAACATAATAATATAACGGAAAAATAAAATATGATAGACAAAATAATTAATAGGCAGGGTAACACAACTGACACGATAGACATTTGACTAACATTGAACCAACACTCGACCCACTCGGCTTGATTGGACAGACCTGCTCTGATACCACTAATGTGACACCCTAAACCCCAAAACAACATATATAATAATTTATACTAGATTTATTTTTTATTAGTAGCATTATAAAGAAAATATGTTTTCAAGAAAATAAGAATTTTTATAACTAATTTATGATATCACGTTCCTCTAAATACACACGTAAAAATTTAACTTTATTCCTTAATTAAAACAAACTTTATTGACTTAACTATAATTTCTTGATTTAATTCCAAAAACTTACTAGTACTATCAGGTTTTCATACAAAAGATTTTTTTTTTAAAACAAGTGAAAGTGAAATATAAATTACAACTCTTAATTCCCGGTATCACCTATCAGAGCGGAGTTTCTCCCAAATTTGAACTTCAAGACTCATTAACCTGTAATAACTGCGATTTCGCAAACGCAGGGTCAAGCCAGTCAAACACAAACAACGAAGGAGGTGAGTTTTGGAATCATGTTTATAGTATAATATAAGTAAGAAGAACACGCAATCAATCATAATAAACCGTCTCATTATACAAACATTCTTCAAGAAAAGAAATATCACATTATAAAGTCAAAATTACTAACGAGAAATCAATATATTTCACTATAACATCAAATCATCTAAAAGAAATTATTATCGCACACGGTACATATTAATCACAACAAAACAATAACAAGAAGATGCAATGCTATGCATGAGCTTAGACTCTACTTCACAATGTGGTACCATTCTAACTCTGAAGTACTTGGTTAGGAGGCTTGATACTATGCCACCATCCCGGTGGACAAACAATTCAAATTGGCCCTGTCCTCATAGATCCCCTCAACTCAACCCGAGACACATATACGCGACAGTCGAGGTAAACGTGTGTTGCGTGGTAGCTCCCGACATTTGGAGTGCTACCTCCAAGTCACCTAGGAATTCCCCACCCGAATACCTCCAAGGTCTAACAATCTTGCCTTAAGGCTCAATAGTAGACCGCCACGATCAGGCTCAATTCAGTTGTACTTCCCCGGAATCACTAGGCTTGTCAGGCCCTACCTATATGGTGACAAAATAATCTCCACTTCAAAAATTCTCAATATTTATTTTCTCCCCTCGTTGGCCTATGATACTCCATTAAGACCATGATCTCAAACACAAATCAGAATCATCACCATTCCATCAATTATGGGGTTACTTCAATATCCTCATCACAAATTTATAACATCACAATTATTAATCATACATCATTATCATCACATAAACTCATCACAATGCATCCATATTTTATTATCACATCACAAAATTTATCTAATCAAACATACATAAAATTCATTCGACATCCAATATCACGATAATATCAAATATCACACATTTAACGAAAATAAATCAAATATCACGATAATATCAAATAATACACATTTAACAAAATTAAATAAATCAAAACCTTATAAATATTCCTATTCCAAATTTTAATCTCACAATTTCTATATTTTTACATTAATCAATTTATCACTCAAAGGGCTACTGTTGTACGTAGCAAGCCCCGAATGAATCGTTGGGAAATACGGTTTTCCCGTTCATCTCACAATATATTATACTCATGAATTCAAACGCTCTCTCACCCCTTACCTTATTTAGACGCTTTCTCTAATCATAGAAATCAATGGAAGTTTTCAACAGCAACCGTAGATTGACGACGTACAGCGAGTGAATCCAAATAAACGGCGAGTTCACAAAATCTCTGAGACGTGACAGATAAATTATGCGGAGCATAAAAATCAATGTTAAATAATTAATAATAATTTTTTGGAGCAAAAATAGAGTCAAAACGACGAGAAAAACTGCAGAAAAAGTCTCACCGACTCGTCAGAGCGCCGAAAGAGTCCGACATCAACTTCATCGAAAAATGGAAATGAGTAGTGCTTCTTGAAGGGTTCGACGAGAGGAATCCGAAAACGATGTCAGTTTTTTGATACGAAAAACGTGGTGATCGGCCAAAAACAGCTCGTTCAAGAAAAATAGCGCAGCTGTTTCTAATGAAACGGAGCCACGATTGATAAAATTGATGCCAAAAATGGATTCAGTGGCCGATTTTGTGTGGGATAGAAGTTGGGATCGGTTCAAATGGCAAGGAATGGATGAGATGAATTTGAGAGGAAGAGGATGTTATGGGTTTTTGATCTGCGCTAATGCTTCTGTTCTTTTCTTCTTTTGGTTATTATGATTTAATTAGGTTTAATTTTGCATATGAGTGTAACCCATAAAACATATTTTAATTACTCTTTTCTTTTATTATTATTATTATTATTATTTTAAATAAAATCAACAATTATCAAAACTAATTTTTATTAATATTTTTTTTTAAAACACAATTTAATTCATAAAATATTACTACTATTTTAAAACTAATAGTATATAAAGTAAAATAATTAAAATAATTAATATTGTATAATATATTAATAATCAAAACTCGCATATTCAAATTAATCTCTAAAATTATACTTATTTTTCCAAATACTCACATTAAATTAGTAGCATCGTTAAAAAAATATTTAAAATTATAAAATAAATAAATATAATAACAACATTTTATATTAATCAATGAATCAAAATAAATATATATAAAGTCACAATGTCATAACAATTATATAAAAATCAAGAAAATCAAATACAATATCACCACTATCTCAAGATAATTATTTATGGAATATATAACTTAAAATAGAAAATAGTTATAAATAATTGAAATATAACTACTTGCACACTTAACATCAGTCAAACGCATTGTAAAATATCACATTAATTGTGTACGGACATATACACATAAAATCACTTAAAATCTTATTCTTTAAAATATTACACTAAAATACTATTTAGAAAAATATATAAAATAATAAAATATAATATTTGTTATTTATATTACTTATTTAGTCTAATACGTATAAAAGTAGCACATCATCTAAAACACCTATATAACAAAAATTAATCACGAAATATATAAACATGTATTCTAAAATAATTTTAACATCAAATTATTTATTTAAAATCATATTTCATTAATAAAATAATTTATTATAAAATTTGGGGTGTTACACCTTCAACAATCTGGGGTTGTTAGATTGTTTGGAGAAGACTTGGTTGGTAGAGTCAAGGTGTGTGTGTTCCTCAAAAGTCTCAGGTTGTCAGGTTATTTGAGAAAACTGACTTCGAGGGTTAGGTGCTTTGTAATTCAAGTTATTGAATTAGTGGATTAAATCCTTCTGAGTGAAGGGATTGGATGTAGCCAAGTTAGTGGTGAACCATGATAAATTACTTGGGTCACTTTATTCCTGCACTCCTTAGTTTTTTCATTGCTTCTATTCCAAGTAAATCATCAAGTTTAAACCAGTTTAATCAAATAATGAAAAAGTTATCAACTTAGTCAAACACAATTCAATCCCCTTCTCCTGTTTGCACCTTCAAAAAGGATTCCTTTAATTCAAGCTGAGTTGAGGAATTTGCCTGCTTTTCCCCCCTTAGCTATGTTTCTCTTTATGCACTAGTTCGATTTTCTGACTCTTAAATCTACTTCGTATCCTCCTTCAGTGATACTTTGGACGATTACTGGAGTTTTAGAGGAAAAAATGGACATGCAGAGAGTTGTAGGGAAATTAGAGTACTTAAAAGATTGTTCTCTTTGAAGAATTTTAGAAGGGAAAGGAAAAATAAAAAGGGAGAATATAGTGAACCAGAAGAAGATGCTTAAGTTGCATCACAAATCCAAAACGTTCATGATTAATGCAATCACATTCAAGGAGTTCGACAAGTGCACTAATAGAGAAACAACGAAGAGCATCTATGATAGTCTGATTCTAACTTACGAAGGCAGCAAGCAAGTTCAACAAGCTAAGGCAAACATTCTAGTCAAGAAATATGAACTGTTCAAAATGGAGGAAGGTGAAGACATTGAAACTATGTTTTCCAGATTCCAGACTCTAGTATCAGGATTAAGGGTATTAGAAAAGAGCTACACTACTGCTGATCATGTAAGGAAAATACTTAGAAGTCTGACAATCAAGTGGAGACCAAAGATTACTGCTATTCAGGAAGCTAAAGATCTGAATACTCTAAAGCTAGAAGAATTAATCAGCTCCCTCAGATCACATGAAATTGAAATGGAAGAATATGAACCCAAGAAGAAGAACAAAACTCTAGCATTGAAATCTAAGTAGAAGAAGGCTCTGAAAGCAACATCAGTATCAGAAGATAGTGATTCAGACAATCAAAGTCTGAACTCAGAGGAAGAAGGGATTGCTTTCTTATCTAGAAAGTTCAGAAAGATTTGGGACAACAGAAGGAATAAATTTTCCCAAAGATATTCCAAGCAATCCAACAAAGGAAGTGATGATGCACATGACAAGAAAGGCATTATCTGCTACGGATGCAATGAATCTGGACATATCAAGTCAAAATGTCCAAATATGGAGAAAGGGAAGTACTAGAGGAAAGATTTCAGAACTAAGAAGAAAAGCATGATGGCTACATGGGATGATTATGATGAATCTTCTGAAGATGAACATGCAGATTTGGCTATGATGGCTCACACCAACTCTAGATCCAACACAGAATCTGATTCTGGAAGAGAATCAGAAGATGATGAAACTGAGGTATATTCTGAATTCACTCGATCTGATTTGATTACTGCTCTGAATGATTTTTTAAACAGTAATTACAAATTGTCTTTAAAACTGAAAACTCTTAAAAAAGAAAATACAAATCTAACAGAAGAAGTTAATGTTTAAAAGAATCAGATTGCAGAATTTAAAACAGAAAGTGTCATTCTTGAAACTGATATTGCAGAATTGAAAATAGAGAATGTATATTCGAAAAACAATTTTGCTGAACTTCAAGTTGAAAGTCTAACTCTGAAAAATGACCATAATTCAACATCAATTGATAATACCACAAGTAATTCTGAGATGAACAAGTTCTTCAAGAATTTCTTGCTAATGGTATGGAAAGAAGCAAATATGCTTATATGATTTATGGAGTCAGTAGGAATGGAATTAGAGGTATAGGATTTGAAGAAACTATAACTGAACCTAAACCTGGGCTTAAACCAGTTCCCTCTGATATTGTGTGTGCTGTTTGTTACAAGAAATGTCATTCCAAAGTGTCTTGTTGTATGCTAAATACAAGAGAAAACAAGAAACTTTTCAAGACTAACAAACCTGGACCCAACCAGATTTGGGTACCAAAAGATAAAATTGTTTATGTTACAGATGTTCTGAGTAGCCAAAGTGAAACACCAGTCATGGTGCCTGGTCAATGGATGCTGGCAATATATGAAGGGAAAAAGGTCTATGTTCCAACATCTACCAAACAGAAGCCAATTGACTCTAGTAGAAGAAGAACTAGTCAACACAATACTTATCAGAACCAGAATCATAGGAGGAACATGAAATATCAAAGAAATCACACATATCACACAAATCAGAACAGACAAAGAAATCACTCATATCAACAAACCTGGAACTACCAGAAGAATCAGAATTACCATCAGTTCCAGAATTATCAAAGGATCCTGATATATCAGCAGACAGAGAAGAATCAGAATCAGGAGAGTTCTTCAAACACTCCAGTAAAATTCATCAAGACTACAAACCAGGAAGGGAATTCAAATCCCTTCATCCAAACCATCTAATCAAAGAACATACAGATTCAGAATCTAAAAATCAGAAACAAGAGGATTTTCAGAGTAAAACTGAAATTGTTAACATAGAGGTTACATCTTGCGGTAAATACTATTATTGTTTGATATTTATGTTTAATGTGATAAAAAGAAGCTTGATCTTAAAAATCAAAGCTAGATAAGTATTCTGCAGGTTTTCAAACTGTCAGAGGAACCAAGTGATTCACGTGATGTGAACACTTCAACAGAAATAGTATTTCAGTGGTTTCAAAAACAAGCAGAAACCACCAGAAGCAAAATTAATGGTTTGGCTGTATTGAGTTCATTTTTAAATTATTTGATTTGTATTATGTTATATGACAAATAGCTTGACCTGAAAAGTCAAAGCAAGATGAAGCTGATGCAGGTTAACCAGAACTAGAGGAAACTGATGCTGGTTCACCAGAACCAGAGGAAACTGATGCAGGTTTACTAGAACCAGAAGCTGATACAGATCTACCAGAACCAGAAGTTGATGCAGGCAAAAGAACTTGAAAAAGCAGAAGATACCAGCAAGCATACGACAAGTCTTCAGAGGATAAATCTGAAGATAAGTTAGAAGAAAGAATAGATCACTCCAAGACATGGCCAGAACTATGTTAAATGATTTAAATGTTGCAAAACAATTTTGGGCAAAAGAAATCAACATTGCATGTTACATTCATAATAGGGTCTATATTAGATTTACATGAACCAGAGAAAGTAGAAGCAGATAAACCAGCAGAACATGGAGAAGTGGAGGATACAAGCAAGTCAAAAGCAGGTGACACATTTTCAAAGGATGAATCTGATCAAATCAGAACCAGTCATGAGAAATCAGAAGAGAAATCTGGATGGAAATATCAATCATCTCATCCTGAAAATCTGAACATTGGAAGTGGAAGTGATTCTTTAAAAACCAGATCATCACTAAAAGACATCAATCTGTTTGGCTTACTATCATCGATTGAGCCTACCTCTGTTAGTGAAGCATTGGCAGATGATGGATGGATTATTGCAATGCAAGAAGAGTTAAATGAATTTAAGAGGAATGATGTTTGGGATCTAGTTCCAAAACCAGAAAAGAACATTGTTGGAACCAAGTGGGTCTTTAGGAATAAGCTAAATGAAAAGGTGAAGTTGTTAGAAACAAGGCAAGACTTGTGGCACAAGGTTACAGTCAGCAAGGAGATATTGACTACAATGAGACTTTTGCTCCAATGGCCAGAATTTTCTGAATTAATGCAGCACGAATTTCAAATGAGTATGATGGGAGAACTTAAGTTCTTCCTAGGAATACAAATTCAGCAAAGTCAAAAAGGTATATACATTCATCAATCAAAATATACAAAAGAGCTTCTCAAGAAGTTTAAGATGAGTGAATGCAAATCTGTGGCTACTCCAATGCACCCTACCTGCTCACTTGAAAAGGATGACTTAGGACAAAAAGTTGATCAAAAATCCTACAGAGGAATGATAGGATCTCTACTCTATCTCACTACTTCGAGACTTCATATCATATTTAGTGTATGCGTATGTGTTAGATTTCAGTCTGACCCTAGGAAATCCCATTTAACTGCCGTTAAGAGAATCCTTAGATACCTAAAAGGCACTACAAACCTCATCTTGTTCTACAAGAAAACTCCTACATACAAACTGAGTGGATATTGTGACTCTGATTATACTGGGAGATAAACTCGAAAGAAAGAGTACAAGTGAAAATTGCACATTCTTAGGAGAAAATTTAATATCATGGACAAGAAAGAGACAAAGCACCATTGTCATGTCAACAGTAGAAGCTGAATACATTTCAGCAACCTGATGCAGCTTCCAACTCATTTGGATGAAACATCAGTTGGACGACTACAAAATCATGGAAACAAACATCCCTTTATAATGTGACAACACTTTAGCCATCAACCTAACCAGAAACCCTATCCTACATTCTAGAACCAAACACATAGAGATCAAACACCACTTCATCAGAGATTATGTTCAAAAAGGGGTACTTAACATTCAATTTGTAGATACTGATCATCAATGGGATGACATATTCACTAAACCACTACCTGAAGATAGGTTTGAATTCATCAAGAAAAACCTTAATCTTATCTTCATCCTAACCTAATAGCTTAGTTTAATTTTTTTTTATTTTATTTTTCGTGTACATTTATAATTAAAAAAAAATAGAGGATCTCTTTTCTTCATTCAATCCTTTTTGTCAAATGACAAAGGTGAAGAAGATGTAGTATTTGATAAAATATCTGAGGGAAAAGATGATGTATTTGAAAGGAGGAGAAAATGATGTATGATGTATTTGAAAGGGGGAGAAGATGTAATATTTGATAAAATATCCGAGGGAAAAGATGATGTATTTGAAAGGAGGAGAAGATGATGTATGATGTATTTGATATGATATCTGGGCATTAGACTTAGGGGGAGAAAATATAAAATGAAGCTTAGTTTTAGGGGGAGTCAAAGTCAAAAGAAAGAAAAAGTATTATCAAAAATACATTGTTTGTCATCATCAAAAAGGGGGAGATTGTTGCAACCAAGTTGGTTCTTGCAATAAAAGTTTTGATGTTAACAAATGTATTTTATGAAAATAACATATTTGACTTAGAAGAAGAATGAAAAATGTCACCAGAAGAATAGATCAGTGGATGACGTTACCAGAAGTAGAAATCAAAGGATGACGTCAACAAAAGCAGAAATCAGAGGATGATGTCTCTAGAGGAATCTATCATAGAAATATGCTCCAAACAGAATCTGAGAAAAATGCTCAAAACAGAATCTGAGAAAAATGCTCAAAACAGAATCTGAGAAAAATGCTCAAAATAGAATCTGAGAAATATGCTCAAAACAGAATCTGAGAAATATGCTCAAAAACAGAATCAGAGAAAAATGCTCAAAACAGAATATGAGAAAAATGCTTATAACATAATCAGAGCAAAAGACTCGAGAAATAGAATCTAGCTAAAAATATGCTCAAAACAGAATCTGAGAAAAATGCTCCAAACAGAATTAGAGCGAAAGACTCGAGAAACAGAATCTAGCTAAAAGTATGCTCAAAACAGAAGCAGAGCAAAATGCTCAAATCAGATTAATGAAATACACTCCAGAAGTAAAGCATCAGTGAGCAAAAGACTCAAAACAGAATATGAGCAAACTACTCCAGAATATTCTCAAAACAGATTAATCGAAATACACTCCAGAAGTAAAGCATCAGTGAAGTCCTAAAGTTTAACTATAAATAGAGACTTAATGCTGAAGATTAGAGCATCGAAAAACACAAGATTTCAAGCTTCAATTCAAAGTTATCTGAGAGTTCAAAAGAGAGAAACACAAATGAGCAAGAGCAATATTTTCTAAGTGTTTTCAAGAGAGAAATACAGTACAACAATCAGCTTTTCAGAAGCAATAAAAGAGTGCAAGAATAAGTGCCGCAAACCTCTTTCCAGAAGCAACGTTGCAAAGTTTCAAGCCTTTATTATATAACCCGATAGTGGTGTAGATTCCTTTTTCAATCTGGGGTTGTCAGATTGGTAGGAGAAGACTTGACTTGTAGAGTCAAGGTGTTGTTATCGTTCCTCAAAAGTCTGGGGTTGTCAGACTGTTTGAGAAGACTTGACTGGTTTAGTCAAGGTGTTGTTGTTCCTCAAAAGTATGGGGTTGTCAGGCTGTTTGAAAAGACTTGGCTGGTATAGTCAAGGTGTTGTTGTTCCTCAAAAGTTTGGGGTTGTCAGGCTGTTTCGGAAGTCTGACTTGAACGGTCAGTGGTGTTGTAATTTAAAGGAGTTTGAATTAGTGAAAAGGCCTTCTGGAGGAAGGGACTGGACGTAGCCTAGTTAACAGTGAACCAGTATAAATTGATGTGTTATTATGTTATTATTATCCGCTACTGAATCTGATTAGTTATTTATCGAATAATTCAAATCAACATTTAACACAACAGCAAAAGTAATTAAGTTTGACAAACACAATTCAACCCCCCCTTCTCGTGTTTGCACCTTCAATATGTATCTGTGTCGAAATCATTTGAAGCATATGTTGCATCATTCTCAAAATAAGTGTTAGCTTTTTTTTCTCACCATGTCTTATCCAACGTGCATAGCTTTGATCAATTCTATGCCATACTAAATGTCCTTCCAATTCATCTACTTTAACGCGTTTTCCAAAACAACATTTTAAACAAGGACAAATGATTCGATTTGGATCTTTTGCATTCTTCACTACAAATTCAACAAACTCTTTCACTCCATTTTCAAACTCTTTTGACAATCGATTGGCAGACATCCATTTCCGGTCCATTTTATATGACCTATATCAATGTAGTATTACACAAATTTATCAATCTATAACATTATACCAATCTATAGTATATATGCATAAAAGTCTAACTTCAAAACATAACAGAAAAGATCGAACAGTGTTGCACAAATTTATGAATGCAGTGTTACACAAATTTATCAATCTATATCATGTAACAATTTATGAATGGAGTATATATGAATGCAGTGTTACACAAATTTATCAATCTATTACATCATAGAGATCATGGAAAATGGAAACCAAGGTCCAAGGTAATGCATACAAGTCTGATTTCAAAGCAGAACATATCGAACAAATTTCAAAATAGAATAGATTTATTATCTAACATTTTATATGATTTATCAGGTAACAATTTATCAGTTTTAGAGACAACAACAAATTAATAAATACAGTACTTGAGACAACAATCACTCAATAGAGGAGAGGAAGGCTCGTAATAGGGTTCGAAGGGAGAGAACGTATTAAATATGTTTTTATTTATTTATTTATCAAGTATATATAACATGAACTGAACTTTTTACAACGCTTTTTTCAATAAGTGCTGTAAAAGGCTTTTAAAAATTAAATTTTAAAACATTTACAAAGTTTACAGCGCTTTTATACAAAGCGATGTAAATATAGTGTGAGAGCGCTATATTTCACAGCGTTTTTGTCCATAAGCGCTGTAAAAGGCTTTTAAAAAATAAATTTTAAAACATTTATAGAGTTTACAATGCTTTTATACAAAGCGCTCTTAAAAGCGTTGTAAATATAGTGTGAGAGCGCTATATTTTACAGCGCTTTTATAAAAAGTGCTCTAAAAAGCGTTGTAAACATTATATGAAAGCTCTATATTTTACATCGCTTTTACGCGAAGCGCTCTAAAGGCGCTGTAAACATTATGTGAAATCGCTTTAACCCTACAACAGCGCTTTTCTGTAAATCCTAAACCCTTCATGACCCTACAACAGCGCTTTTTCTAAAGCGTTTGTCATTAAAGCGCTGTTGTATCCTCCGTTAATTTTAAAATATTATACAACAGCGCTTTTAGTTATGAAGCGCTTTAAAATGTGCGCTGTAAAAGACAATTTTTGGCGTAGTATATAAAATCGATTTTGTGTATGAATTCTTAAAAATTATAGGTTAATAATTTTTTAGCAAAATAAATGTTCTAGTGTATTTGAAAATATTAGTTACCACCCCAAAAATTATTGTAATTCTTCTATTTCATTATCGTGCTCTTAAAGTAATTGAACTTCAGATTTGTAATGTTAGTTGATTCTAGAGAAACATTTTTGAAACTTGGGTGTATAATTTATTACACCTTGATAAATTAGATTTTATAGGAAAATAAATTTTATGTGACATTTAAATGTTTGGGTTTGTCAGAAAAATTGGTCTTTCAGAAATATCTTAGTAGCATGTCTAAAATAACTTTTTATTTCAACCTTTGCAAAAAATCTGTTTAGGCTAAAAACAGTTTTATTGATGAAATTTTGTAAAATTATTCACTTCTAATTTAGAGATGAGTTCTTGTAACATGTTTTTACTTAAATTAAGAAGTTTTAGAAAACTTTTCATAATTTTTCAAAAGAATGCTGTAACATCCCTCTTTGACATAAATAATTGGTAGTAATTTTTTATATGTTTTATTTATTAATATATAATTATATTTTCTATAATATATATATATATAGGAAGCGTATATGGTGAAAACTAATATTTATTGCGAGAAACGAGAACTATTAATAACAACTTTTGGATTTAATTAAAACATAAGATTAAATTACTTACTAAAAATGTTATGTGATTGAATCCTCGTGCAATAACTCTTGGATACTATATGCTATAATATCTCTAAATTTATTTTCTTTCTATTTTCGTAATAACTCGAATTAAAAACTCATTAAAGTTGTATCCACAAAATAAAACTCATTTCCATACTTGTGAGATATGATTATTTAAAGAATATATTTTTATTTTTATATTTTTTTGACTCAACGATTTTAGTTTTATTAAATCTGCATTTTTATTGTTTACCAAAATAAAAACAACTCTTCAATCATCATTTTTTATTAATAAAAATAAATATGCCTCTTCATCTATTTCAATCTGCCTCTTCGATCTGAACTAATTTTTTAAGACACGTAATTTTTGTGGCACATATTAATCAATAACTCATCAACACAATAAGGAATAGAACAATTTTAAGCATATCATACAATTAAATAAGTGGAAAAATATTATTATCACACCATTGTTTTTGAATTGATAGATGTCATCAAGGATTAAAAGTGAAAGGAATATAAAATTAGAGTGATGAAATCAAAAACTACTATTAACCCAATAGTTTATTATTTAATTATATATATGAAATGCAATGTCTTAAAAAATATTGACTCAAATATCACACCATCGTTTTTGAATTAATAAATGTCATCAAGGATCAAAAGTGAATGAATCTAAAATTAGAATGATGAAATCTAAAACCTTATTGTTCCTATATTACAGGGACCCAAACAACTATTAACCCAATATTTTATTATTTATAGCAATAATATTATGTGGGCAAACATTCAATGGGTTATGATATTTAATTGATTAGTGGTCAAATTAAGTAACAATGATAATTAGATTTTTAATTAGATAATTAATTATTTAATTAATTGATATGAGCTCAAATATGAGTAAATGTCATAAACGAACCATTATGTAATAATGATAACTCTAATTGGTCATCAATGTATACATAGACTATTATTCCTAATATATGGGACACACCATTGATTACCTTTTCTCCTCCATCTCTCTGTTTTGTGATCAATGCTTAGAGACTATTCAGGATCAAAGCAATCAATTCAAATATTTCTAATAATATTTGATAAATCAATATGTACTAGATCCTTAATTTATATGTAACATATCTTCACACTAAAGTATGATTATGATTTTAATCATTTTATTGAACATGTCTTAAATGATTAATTAGTAAATTAATTCAAACAATATAAATTTTATGAATGAAAATTAATCAATGCATGACACAAGAGAATTCCAATATATATAAATATATATATATATATATATATACACTAGTTCTCCATATTGGATATTTGCAAAATATTTTTCCTTCCACTGCACTCAATCACAAAAAATAGAAGATGTAATGTCAATATAAAATAGTTTGAAAAAATAAATACTTTAAAGATATTTTAAAATTTATTATTTAACATAGCAACATAGTGTTTTTAGTAGGTGACTGGGTAAACTTATTTTACACAATCAATACTTATCTATTAAACTTTAAATTTTTTTCCATGCTATCATTGTTCTTAAGTTCTCAAAACACTAATAACAATAAAAAAATATTGTGAAAGAGGAAGGACATGCAAATTGAACTTTTCCGATAATACTAGCCCAAAAGAAAAATAAATAAATACATATTTTGTGGGAGTAGTATACCATGCACCCCCACACCTAAATCTTGCACCCTCCATTTTTTTAAAATGTCTAAAATATCTTTTTTACTAATTATAAATTTATTTTTAAAAAATTGAAAATCACTTTTTAACATGGTATGTTCGAAACTTTTGGATTTTATGGTATAATTCGAATATTTCAAATTTTCGAAGGTATGTTTGTTAAAATTTCGAAAGTTTCTTAGATGTTGAAACATTCGAAGTGAAAAATTTTCGGATTCATCAACAATTTCGAATCTTTCGTTGAAAGTGAAAATTTTTGAAACACCTTGAAAGTTTGGTGTCACATGAAAGTTTCGAAATCCCTCGGAAGTTTCATTTCAAACTAAAATGTTTGAAACCTTTCGAAAGTTTCACTTGGATGGCAAAGTTTTGAAAATAATTCGAAAGTTTCATTTCAAAATGAAACTTTCGAAAGTTTTATTTTGAAAACTTTTAACTTTATTTTTTAAATATGTATTATTATTATTATTAATTAAATAGAGTAAACTTTTTAGAATCAGACATGAGTAGGGTTGAGGTTCCTGCTACAACGGCGACTATAGATTTCTACTGATAAATTTATCACTGATCAGGTATTTTTACCGATAATTAAATTTAGAACTGATAAATTTAATGTATTAACATGTATTAATGTTTTATTTTAAATCTTTATTTTAATTTGAAATATTTATTTGAAATATATGTTTTGTAGATATTTCCTTCTCGAGAAGCTGTATTTGAATGGGAAAAAAAAATTGGAATGCAAAATGGAATTTTAATTGTTACCATTCGATCAGATAAAGCAACGGGAAAGAGAGGCAGAAAAGACAAATTAATTTTGGGATGCGAAATAGGCAGAAGATATAAATCAAAATCACAATCAACAGTAACTTGTTCTCACAAGGAAAACTGTCTGTTTAAACTCAGATGTATATGATCGAGTTTGGATGAAGGATCGAAAATTAGTGTTTGTTGTGGAACACACAATCACGATTTAGCCAATACTTTAGACGGTCATTCATATTTGGTGCGTCTAAATGAAGAGGAGAAAAAATTTGTCAATGACATGACAAAGTATAAGCTTGCACCAAGGTTCATTTTGAATGCTTTGAAAGAGAAAAATAAAGATAATGTCACAATTTTCACTCAAATATATAAAGCAAGAAGTACTTATCGATCATCTTTGAGAGGTTCGTACACAGAAGTGAAACATCTGTTGAAGTTAATACAAATTGAAAATTATGTGCACTGGACAAGAAGACGGGATAATTCATATGTTCTAATAGACATATTTTGGATGCATCTTGATTGTATAAAGCTGTTGAACACGTTTCATTTTGTTTTGATATGTGATAGCACATACAAAACAAATAGATATTGGTTACCGTTGCTTGAAGTTGTCGGTGTAACATCTAATGATTTGACATTTTCGGTTGCATTTGCCTATTTGGAACAAGAGCGACAAGATAACTTCGTATGGGCTTTTCAAAAGGTAAGACAGCTGTTCGTATCTGAAAATTTAATTTCTAAAGTTATTGTGATGGATAGAGATCTTGCCATGATGAATGCTATTGGTGTTGTATTTCCTACTTCAATTCATTTGCTGTGTCGTTTTCATATTGAAAAAGTATTGGGGCAAGATGCAAACAATATGTGAGTAAGGATAGACAAGATGAAGTAATGGATTTATGGAAAAAGATTGTATTTTCGGCTAGTGTGGAGGAGTATGATCATCACTTGCAACTCTTTGAGCTAGTGTGTGCAGATATTATTCTTTTTGTTGATTATGTTAAAGATTCATGGTTGACACCTTACAAAGAAAGATTTGTCATGGCTTGGACGAACAGAGTGATGCATTTAGGGAACACAACGACCAACAGGTATTTTTAAATAATGATTTGTATTGTTTTAGAAAAATGATTTAGTGATTTATGTGATTTGTTTTAATTTGTGTTATTTAATTTATTTGTAGAGCGGAGTCTGCTCATTGGAGATTGAAAAACATGTTGCAGACTAGTAAGGGAGACTTTTGTAAAAGTTGGGATGTTGTGAATATGATGTTGAAGAACCAATTGTGTAGCCTCAAATCAACTTTTCATAAATCTATTCTCGATGTGGAGCATGGGTATAATTCACCATTCTATCAGAGATTACATCATTGTGTATCAAGGAAATGTTTTGAAATGATTGACAAACAATTGAAGAGGGTGAAGATTGTAGGTACTGACAAAACAAAATGTGGTTGCTCAATCAGAACAACTCATGGATTACCATGTGCTTGTGAGTTGGCAAAATTGTAGATGTCTGGTAATGTTATTCCCTTAGATAGCATTCATATTTTTTGGAGGAAATTAAGCATTGAGCAAGAATTGGAGGATGAAGAATCTTAATCAGATTATGATTTTTCAGAAGAGTTGGAAGCAATGAAGGCATACATGAAGAAACAAGATATTGTTGGTCAAAGGATATTCAGAGCAAAGGTGCGTGAACTTGTATTTCCACAAACAACAATAATGGTTCCACCACCTGATAAAGTGAAAACCAAAGGAGGTACTAAAAAGAGAAAAGAATTTGATAGTCCTCATGATCCATCATATTGGGAGTATGTCGATGCATCTCATGGATCTCCAAATCAATCATCACAGCGTTCTGCAAGGCAATCCTCACAGCGTTCTGTTGGAACCAAGTTGGTTCTAAGTACTTAGGATTTTGATGCTTACAAATGTACTCTATGTAAACTTATTTTGTACTTTGAATTATTAAGTTAAATGCCCCGTAAACTAAAGGAATCAGAAGCAGTGATCAAAGGATTCCAGAAAAATGAATTCTAGAATGACCAGAAGATACTCCAGGAATGTCAAAACATGACCAAAAGATATCTTTGATGGCCCAGATCAGAAGGAATAAAAATCAGAATGAAACATGGATCATACCATTGGAATCCTTCCAGAAGGAGAGTTGTTCCAGACAAACAGGAATCAAATATCAATTTTATTCTAGAAGTTATTCTGACCAGAAGATGGCCTGGCAGTGAAAAATTACACAGCCCAGACTTGTTCCAGACTTGTCCAGAAGGTATGTTTATGAGTCCAGAACAAGAGGATCAATCCAGATTTGACCCAGACCATAAGATAGCATCATTCAGGGCATGGAACTAAGTCCAGACCAAAAGAAATGAGTTCCAAAATCAATCCAGACCTGGTCCAAAATTAAAGGTAAAATGTCCAGACTGAAATATTTTTTGTTCAAGTTAATTTCAGTTGTTCCAGACCAAAGTCCAAAATCTGTCCAGATCAGAGTAAAAACTTGCAGATCCATGGTTCAGAAATAATTTTTTGAGTCTAGTGATGGTCCAGATCAGAAAATCAGACCATGGCCTAGTGTTGGCCGAAATCAGAGGGACAGAATGTGCAAGACCAGAAATGGCCGAATCCAGGAGAATTCAGCATAACAGGCGCGCATCTAGGCTGACCGAAATTAGAAGATCAGAGGGTCAGGAAGTGTGGTCCAGGGATGGCCGAATTCAGAGGATCACAGCATATCATTTAGCTTGGACCAGATGTGGACTAGCGCTCAAAATTCTGATGGTCCAGAATTGATCAACGATGGAGATTGCAAGTTATTTTAATTAAAGTGTTAAAAAGATTGGTTATAAAAATAAAGTGGAATAGCATGAAATTCAGGAGCATTGGCAGGAACAACCAACAGATTTAATTGGCCAGTTATTTTGAAAGGAAATCTGAAGATATGTTTTTTATTTATATGAAGCCCAATTGGTCAAGTTATTTTTGGAAGAGAATCCAGCAAGATTCAGCTCGAATTTGATCATGGAAGAAACCCTAATTTTCATCTATAAAAGGAGGCTCAAGGCAGAATGCTCATCATCGAAAATCACAAAAGAGTCATACACTTCAAAAGCAAACACTCTCAAATTTTCATATAAGTCAATTGTGAGTCTCAGTTTTTTAAAGCAAGTACTCTTGTTGTTTTCGTTCCACTATGTCAACTCTAAGTTGTTGAAGTAAAGTCTACAAGCTGAGGGAGTTAATTGGAAGAACTGGAAGAAGATGAACCTAAGAAGAAGAAAAATATGGCTCTGAAATCGAAATAGAAGAAAGCTGCAAAGGCAGAATCAGAATCAGAGGATAGTGATAGTGACTGTGATGATATGGCATACTTAACCAAAAAGATGGTTAAGATCTGGGAAAACAGGAAGAAAAGAAACTTCAGAAAGAAACATAACAGCAAGGATAAGGAAGAATCTAACAAAAAGAATATTGTTTGTTATGGATGCAATAAACCTGGACATATCAAGTCAGAATGCCCTAATCTGGAAAAAGGCAAACAGCATAAGAAAAGTTCCAGATACAGAAAGAAAGGTCTGATGGCTGCCTGGGATGTATCAGAATTAGAGGAAGAATCTTCTGGTGAAGAAGAGGCAGAAACAGCAAAGATGGCTCACATCAGGTCTGCTTCTGGTCTTTATAAAAGCATGAATTCCAGAGGGAAAATAGGTAGAAGGAAGAGTGATAAAAGCAATCACTCAGGCAAGTCTGGAAGCACATCAGAGGAAACAATTCTGTCTCTGATGGCTCATACAAATTCAGGTTCTGAATACTGCTCTAAAACAGAATCAGAAGATGAAGACAGTGAGGTATTTTCTGATCTTTCTAAACCTGAATTAATTGATACTTTAAAGGACTTGTTAAATGCAAATAATAAGATATCTTTAAAACTGAAAACTCTTAGGGAAGATAAGAAAAATCTAACCAAAGAGGTCCAAGTTTCAAAGAATCAAATTTCTGAGTATGCAACTGAAATCAAAGATTTGAAAACTGAAGTTGCAAGACTCAAGTCTGAAAACCAAACTCTGAAAAATAATAATTTTTCCAATTCTGAGACTGTTTGTAAATCTAATATGCATGAGCAATTTTTTCAAAACTTTATTTCAAATGGAATGGAAAGAAGTAAGTATGCATCTATGATTTATGGAAACAGCAACTCTGGAAAGAGAAGTCTTGGTTTTACATAAACAAGTAGTGAAAATAAAACTGCTTATTCTGATGTTTTATGTATTGTCTGTGCTAAGAAAGATCACTCTGAATTATCTTGTCCAATGGTAAAATCTGAACAAGCTCAGAGAGCTGTTACAACTAACAAACCTGGACCCAATCAGTTCTGGGTACCAAAAGATCAAATTGTCTATGTTGCAGATTTTAAGACCCTTAATTTTAAATATTAATTTTGGAATTATTGTCAAGGGCATTTTGGGAATTTTGTAAATATGTAATATATGTATGATTGAAGTGAATATATATATATATAAATATTTATTTGGAAGATGAATTAAAATTATTGGGTGAAGAATTAAATTAATTTAATTTCAAGTAATTAAATTAATTGGACCATTAAGTAAGGATTAGTGGCTAATTGCAAGATAATTAAAAGTTGGAAAATCAGACAAGTCACAAGGGAGGTGGCACCATGAGAGTCTATAAATAGGAGTGAGAAGGATGGTGAAATCAGAACACCATTCCTTCCTCCATACTGCCCATATTGCATGTACCAACTCCATCTCCTCTCCCATTTCT
The DNA here is from genome assembly GCA_037974295.1 of Cicer cuneatum. NCBI lineage: Eukaryota > Viridiplantae > Streptophyta > Magnoliopsida > Fabales > Fabaceae > Cicer > Cicer cuneatum. The sequence continues at coordinate 37,179,378 of JBBPBO010000003.1, read as the reverse complement.
GTCTCTGTTTCTGCCATTCCCGAACTGAAATTTGAAGAGAGGGAAATTCCTTCAAACACATTATCTGAAATTCCAACCATCAAACCAGAAAACCCCCAGTAGTAAAGTTAATCCTCACCTCAATACGAAGAGAAAGAACCCAGTTTTGCAGCAGCAAACTCAGGGAACAGTTTCACCGTTTTTGGACGCAGAAAAGGGAACGCAGCAGGAACAAGAGAAATAGTAGAGCACGCTACAAGGGTAAGGGCACCTTCCATCTTTTAGCTGCATTAGGGCCATAATTTGTGCGGTTTCAGTTCTGTTTTTTTAAATGAAAAGCTGTTTTCGAAAATGACATTTTGAGAGAAAATGCATTTTTTTTAGAAGTGATTATTCTGATAAGTTGTTGTTGGCTGTTTTTACTGGTAAAATATGTTGTTTTACATTCTGTGTGAATGCTGGAAAATGTTTGCATGCCATTTTAGTTATGATTAAAATGCATGTCTTAAAACTGTTTTGAAAAAAAATAGCATTAAAATGCAAAATGCATTCTGTTCAGGTTTGTTGTTCCGTGATGTTTGCAAGTAATTTTGTGGTATCATGAAAGCTGAAATGTTTTACATGTCATTCTGTTATTGAGAAAACTGAGTGCTTGTATGTCATCTTGATGTTTGATGAAGCTGAGTATTTGCATGTCATTCTGGTGTTTTGAGAAAACTGAAATGTTGCATGTTTGTTCTGATGAGTGAAATGTTGTATGATGTTCTTATGATTGATCATCTGTCTCTGTTTTGGATAAACTGATGTTAATGGTTCTGATTCTGTTTTATGTTGTGGGATTCTGGTGATGATTCTGATTCTGGTTGTTTTGTGTGGTTCTGGTGATGAATTCTGATTCTGGTTGTTTTGTATGATTCTGGTGGTGTTGATGGTTTTTAAAGAAAAAGGGATTTTAATGAGGAAAGGTCTTTATTGAAAAAGTGCAGAATCTGTTTGATATTGGCTGTTGTTTTAAAAGAATCGGTTTTGAAAAGGGTTGAACCCTCACTGGTTTTCGAAGGTGTATTCGACTACAACATGTGTGTATTCGAATACAAGCTTCCAGGTTTCTGTTTTATTTTAAAGTTTTCCAAACCTGTATTCGAATACGAGCCCCTGTATTCGAATACAGAGGAAAGATTTTGGCTTCTGTATTCGTATCTGTATTCGACTACGATCATGTCGTATTCGAATACAGAAGTGAAATTTTTAACACTGTCTTCGCATCTGTAGTCGACTACAGACATGCTGTATTCGACTACAGATTCAAGTTTTTCTAGAAACTCAGTTTTTAGCTTCTGTATTCGAATACAAGGAAGCTGTATTCGAATACAGATTTGTGTTTTCCAGAAAAACAAGTTTTAATCACTGTCATGTGAGTTTTGAAGTGTTGAGAAACTCTGAGAGGGTTTAAATGATTTGAAAAGAAGTCTGTGAAATGGTTTTAAAGTGGAGAGAAATATGTTTGAAAATCTTTAAGTGACATGGGAGAAAAGGCTGAATTTTTCAAAGATTGAACTCCTGTATTCGACTACAGTCATGCTGTATTCGAATACAGAATGTTAAATTGCAGTTTCCTGCTTCTGTATTCGAATACAGGGGGTCTGTATTCGAATACAGATTCGAATTTTCAGAAAATTTCAAGTTTTAAGAATGTTTTTGAAAAACCCTGAGTGTCTGGGGAATACTGGGAATGTTGTGGTGAGTTAAAGTGGAACTTTTGATGAGATTTTGAAGTAGTGGTGATGAAGTTTTAAAAACTTTACTGATGTAATGAAAGGGGTTGATTTATGCACTGAAATCTGCCTCTGTATTCGAATACCAGAGGGCTGTATTCGAATACAGAGTGTGAATCTGCACTGTTGGTTTCTGTATTCGAATACAGAAGAGCTGTATTCGAATACAGATTCATAAATCTTAGAAAATCCTAGTTTTTAATTATGTGTCTGAATTTTTGAGAGGTTGGGAAAACATTTCAAAGTGTGAATAACTAATTCACTGTTAATTCATGATTGTGATGTTGTTATGTATGACTGTGCTGAAATATTTAAATATGATTGAGATGCATCAATTTTTGTTTTGCATTCTATTTCTAGAGAAATGAAACACTGCATATTCATGCATTGCATAGTCAAGTGGTACGCTCGATGGGCCACAGAGTAATGCGCAACCACGTGCTGATCTGTTGAGCGATTGCGTGAGTGCTGGACTGTTGAGCGTCTGCACTAAGTACTGATCTGTTGAGCGATTGTACTTTGGTATATAAGTGCTGGACTGTTGAGCGTCTGCACTGGTACTGGACTGTTGAGCGTCTGTACCCTGAAATGCGCAACCCCGTGCTGATCTGTTGAGCGATTGCACGAGTGCTGGACTGTTGAGCGTCTGCACTAGGTACTGATCTGTTGAGCGATTGTACCTTGGGTGATGTCAAACTTGCTGGTCTGTTGATCGACTGCACGATGTGCTGGACTGTTGAGCGTCTGCACTGGTGCTGATCTGTTGAGCAATTGCACCCTGGTCATGAGGGCCGTTGAGATGTGCTGGTCTGTCGAGCGACTGCACCTTGGTGATTCCAAGAAAATTATGCATGAGCATATATGCATTACATTGTGGGATTTGACCGTTGTGTCATGATTGTTTATATGATGAATGTTGGAAATTAATGCGTATGAGTGCTGTCCAAAATCTGAAATTTCTGAATTTATGTTTGTGTTTTGTTGACGTGTTGGCTGTACTTACCGCATATTCATAATCATTAACTGTTGTTTGCAAAAGGCATGAAAGTCATAAATTTCGAAATGAGCATTATTATTTTCCTCATCATCATAAATTATGCCATGATTAGATGTTGTTGTGCAATACATGCTATGTGAATATTTGTTATTTTCGGTTGGTGACCCCTTGCCATTATATTGTGGACTTTGGGCTTTGTCATCAGATGCCTCCCAAACCCGCGCTGCCTGTGGGCACCCGAACGACGGAAAGGTCGTTGAATTTCCTTGATCGCTACTCGCGCACTGCTTGGGCCTTTGACCCCCTCTCAAGCAGAGCGACGTATACGGGGTGGCTGGAGCGGTCTAGTAGAACTGATGGCGTGGAAGACTTCGTAAAGCGCACTCACACGAGCATAGAGTTTCCCGTGCCTTCCCGCCTGGTGCTTGAAGCGCACAGAGTTTTCGACGACGCGGAGGAGTCGGCTGAAAGGGTTGAGACGGAGACCACTGTAGGAGTGGTGACTCCCAACCCTGTGATTGGAAGGGAGATACATGAGTCTGATGCGGTAGAGAAGCGTGATTAGCTGAGACCAGTAGCGACTGAGATTCCGGGTCCATCTAGGATTTCCGATGACTGCTACGAGATTCCGGCACCGCCAAAGCGGCCATGAGTGTGTATTGACTTGACTTCTGAGGAGACCGATCCCTGTATGTACGACGAGGAAGAGGAGGAGGTTACGTCGAAGCGAGCTGCAGAGTTAGAGGAGACTTGCGTGGGATGCGGAGGGAATCCGTGCTATTGCAGCTTCAGCGCATGATCAGTTAGACTTGATGTATTAGGTTTTGGGTTGAAATTGTAATTTGTATTATTTTGGAAACACTGTACTATTTTCCGCTGAACCATGTACTCTGATATTTTCTGTTGATGTATTATGATAATGATATTTTGGGGATGTATTAATGTTTAAAAACAAATTTCCAAGATAAGTACTTAGTGATAATCCTGATGAAGTATTTGATTTACGTTCATCGATTAATCTATAACGTACTATTTTACGAAAAACTTTATTTTAATTCTTTTGAAATAATTTCGGGAAAACTCATTTTAATTATTAATTTTAAAAAAAAAATGCACCCGCGCTGTGTTTTAAACTCGGGATGTTACAATTGTGGTATCAGAGCATTTGGTTAATTTTTGGGTTTAAGCTCTGATTAAAGTGTCGTTTTGAGTCATTAGCTGATCATGCATAAGAAGCAAGTAGTTAAAGTTTCAAGTCTTGTGAGAGTTGTGGTGTGACTGAAGTAATGATGGTTTTGTAGGAAACAATGCCGCCAAGAAGAGACGACATCGCAAGGACGAATGTCAGCCGAGAATATCTGATGGCTGAAGCAATGAACAATATGGCTGCGTCTGTTGCTGCCGAGACGGCTGCCAAGACTCAACGCGAGTTAGAGAAGAGGGAGCGAGAGATTCGCGCTGCTGAGTCTAGAGGGCTTGAGGACTTTCGCCGTCATAACCCTCCTACGTTTACAGGTGATGAGGGTCCAGAAATGGCGGATCAGTGGATCCAAGAGATGGAAAAGATATTAGAGATGATTAACTGCCGGGCAGTCGTGAAAGTCAACTATGCCACGTACCTGCTTGTAGGGGACGTAGAGTACTGGTGGAGAAGTACGAGATCACTGATGGCGTTGGCTCAAGAGGAAGTGACCTGGGAGTCATTCAAAAAGAAGTTTCTAGACAAGTATTTCCCAATGAGTACGAGGACCAAGTTGGGGATGACTTTCTGAAATTGTACCAGGGGAGTATGATAGTGGGAGAATACGCCGCTAAATTTGAGTCGCTATCCAGACACTTCAGATTCTTCTGAGAAGAAGTTGATGAACAGTTCATGTGTCATCGCTTCCAGAATGGATTGAGGTATGACATCCAGGAGTCGGTCCTACCTTTGGGAATACAACGTTTCCAAGTGCTAGTGGAAAAGTGTAGAGTGGTGGAGGAAATGAAGAATAAAAGGGCCAACAGAGGTGATCATTTTAACTCAAGAGGGCCTAGTCGGATGAATAACCAGAACAACAAAAGGAAACAAGTGACCAAGCCGTATAACCGGCCACAGAACAACAGGAGGGGCCAGAATCGGCCGGGAAACCTGACGTTTGGACGGCAGTTGGGACAAGGAGTCCGGTGTTATCGCTGTGGGAAGGAAAGACATATTGCAACTGCTTGTACCACGAGAGATTTGTTGTGCTTCAACTGCCACAAGCCAGGACACGTGGCAAGGGATTGCCGGGTTCCGAAGGTGGAGCCAACCGTGAACGCGACTAGGGCTACTCGTCCTACTGCTAGAGGCCGTGTCTACCACATGGGTGCTGAAGCTGGAGGACAAGCTCAAAATTTAATCCAGCAAGATTGTGGGATTGCAGGTAACACCCTAACTGCACTTTTTGATTCGGGGGCAACCCACTCTTTCATTGCTATGGATTGTGTGCATCGTTTGAAGTTGTCTGTATCTGCTTTGCCTTTTGATTTGGTTGTTACTACGCCTGCTAAGACTTTGACTGTAGACTTTGCATGTTTACACTATACGGTAACAATTCAGAATAGGGACTTCTTGGTTAATCTAATCTGTCTACCCCTACAATCCCTCGAGATCATTCTCGGCATGGATTGGATGTCCTATAATTACGTAGTTTTGGATTGCGCTCGAAAACTGGTTCTTTTCCTCGAACCTGGAGTCGCTCGATATTTGACTGCTAACCAACTCGAAGTATCGCTGAGAGAAGGAACTCAGGAGTTCTTATCATTGGCTAACAAGGAGACCAAGATGGATGTAAATATAGAAGATGTGATGTTAGTCAAGGAATACCCGGATGTATTTCCATCTGAGATTCCAGGATTACCCCCGGTGAGAGAGGTGGAGTTCTTCACTGACTTACACCCAGGAACTGGACCTATCTCAATCGCACCGTACCGGATGTCGCCATTGGAATTAAGCGAGCTTAAGGGTCAGATTGAAGGCTTGTTGGAGAAAGGATTTATCAGACCAAGTGTGTCGCCATGGGGAGCACCGGTATTGTTGGTTAAGAAGAAGGATGAAAGTTCGCGTCTATGTGTGGATTATCGACAGCTTAACAAGGTGACTATCAAGAACCGTTACCCTTTACCGCGCATTGACGATTTGATGGACCAATTGAGGGGTGCAGCAGTGTTTTCAAAGATTGATTTGAAATCGGGATACCATCAGATTCAAGTAAGAGAAGGAGATATTCAAAAGACTGCTTCAGAACTCGTTACGGACACTATGAATATCTCGTTATGCCTTTTGGGGTTACGAATGCACCCGCAATTTTCATGGATTACATGAATAGGATATTCAGCCCGTTTTTGGATAAGTTTGTGGTGGTATTCATCGACGATATTTTGATTTATTCAAAAGATGAAGAAGAACACGAAGAGCACCTACGCCAAGTTCTTGACGTCTTACGCGAGAAGCAGCTGTATGCCAATTTGTCGAAGTGCGAATTTTGGCTAGACAAAGTGAATTTCTTGGGACACGTAATAACCAAAGAAGGAATCACTGTGGATCCAGCAAAGATTGAGACAATTCTTGTCTGGAAACAGCCTCAGACTGTCACAGATATAAGGAGTTTTGTCGGATTAGCAGGGTATTACAGAAGATTCATTGAAGGATTCGCTAAGATTGTAGCTCCTCTGACACAACTAACCAGAAAGAATCAGCCGTTTGCATGGACAGAGAAGTGTGAAGAGAGTTTTCAGTTGCTAAAGGAGAAATTGACAACCTCACCAGTGTTAGTTCTGCCACAGCCAGAGGAATCATATGAAGTTTACTGTGATGCATCTCACCAAGGTCTGGGATGTGTTTTGATGCAGCACAAGAAAGCTGTAGCTTATGCCTCAAGGCAGTTAAAGACTCACGAATGGAACTACCCTACCCATGATTTAGAACTTGCTGCAGTAGTGTTTGCGCTAAAGGTCTGGAGACACTACCTTTATGGATGCACATTCACGGTGTTTAGTGATCACAAAAGCTTGAAGTATTTGTTCGACCAGAAGGAATTGAACATGCGTCAAAGAAGATGGATGGAGACTCTCAAGGATTTTGACTTCTCATTACAGTACCACCCTGGAAAGGCCAATGTGGTGGCTGATGCATTAAGTCGGAAGAGTGTGTCAGTATCTTCAATGATAATGGCTAGACAACAAGAGTTGTGGGAAGCATTTAGAGACCTACACTTGGACGTGAAGTTTGCACCAGGAGTGTTAAAGTGTGGGATGATAACAATTTCGAGTGGATTACTGGAGGAGATTGCAAACTTGCAAGATGACGCATTGATCCAAGAAAAGAGGAATCTGATAGCGCAAGGACAGACCACTGAATTCAGCGTCGGAACAGATAATATTCTGAGATGTAATGGAAGAATTTGTGTACCGGAAGTCGCAGAGATGAGAAGGATGATTTTGGAAGAAGCTCATAAGAGTAAGTTGAGCATTCATCCTGGAGCAACCAAGATGTACCAGGACTTAAGGCAGAATTTCTGGTGGCCAGGAATGAAAAGGGATGTAGCAGAATATGTATCCGCTTGTTTGACTTGCCAGAAAGCGAAAGTGGAACATCAACGACCTGCTGGAATGCTGCAACCTTTGGACATACCGGAATGGAAGTGGGACAACATTTCCATGGATTTCATAACAGGACTGCCCAAGACAAGGAGAAAGAATGATGCAATTTGGGTAATAGTGGACCGTTTGACAAAGTCCGCACATTTGTTACCGGTAAGGATCACTTATAAGGTAGATAAGCTGACGGAAATCTACATCGCTGAGATTGTGAGGTTACACGGCGTCCCATCAAGTATAGTATCAGACCGTGACCCAAAATTCACGTCTCATTTATAGGGAGCACTACATGAAGCTTTGGGCACAAAATTGAAATTGAGTTCAGCCTACCATCCACAAACAGACGGACAAACAGAGAGGACGAATCAGTCCTTGGAGGATCTCTTAAGAGCATGCGTGTTGGATGACAGAGGGAGTTGGGATGACTTTCTGCCATTGATTGAGTTCACCTACAACAACAGTTTCCACGCTAGCATTGGAATGGCGCCATATGAAGCATTATACGGACGCAAGTGTCAAACGCCCTTATGCTGGTATAAGGACGGAGAAAGTATGATTGTCGGACCAGAGATGGTGGAACAGACCACAGAGAAAATCAAGAGAATACAAGAGAAAATGACGGCTTCACAAGATCGTCAGAAGAGTTATGCGGACAAGCGTCGCAGACCCTTGGAATTCGAGCAAGGCGATCATGTATTTTTGAAGGTTACGCCTACAACTGGTGTTGGCAGAGCTATTAAGTCAAGGAAGTTGACTCCGAAATTTATTGGGCCATACCAGATTACTGCATGTATTGGACCATTGGCCTATCGGATTGCGTTACCTCCAATACTGTCCAACATTCACGACGTATTTCATGTGTCTCAGCTAAGAAAGTACATTGCAGACCCGACACATGTTATCGAGCCTGATACAATTCAGCTAAGGGACAACCTGTCGTTTGAAGTATTTCCGGTGAGGATCGAAAACAGGAAGATAAAGCAGTTGAGAAACAAGGAAGTCCCACTAGTCAAGGTGATTTGGAATCCGACTACTGGAGACGCAACCTGGGAATTGGAAAGTAAAATGAAGGAACAATACCCTCAATTATTTACGGAAATGTAGTTTCCACGACGAAACTAATTTAAGGGGGGTAGTATTGTAAGACCCTTAGTTTTAAATATTAATTTTGGAAATTTTTGTCAAATGCATTTTGGGAATTTTTGTAAATATGTAATATATGTATGATTGAAGTGAATATATATATATATATAAATATTTATTTGGAAGATGAATTAAAATTATTGGGTGAAGAATTAAATTAATTTAATTTCAAGTAATTAAATTAATTGGACCATTAAGTAAGGATTAGTGGCTAATTGCAAGATAATTAAAAGTTGGAAAATCAGACAAGTGGCAAGGGAGGTGGCACCATGAGAGTCTATAAATAGGAGTGAGAAGGATGGTGAAATCAGAACACCATTCCTTCCTCCATACTGCCCATATTGCATGTACCAACTCCATCTCCTCTCCCATTTCTGTCTCTGTTTCTGCCATTCCCGAACTGAAATTTGAAGAGAGGGAAATTCCTTCAAACACATTATCTGAAATTCCAACCAGAAAACCAGAAAACCCCTAGTAGTAAAGTTAATCCCCACCTCAATACAAAGAGAAAGTAACCCAGTTTTGCAGCAGCAAACTCAAGGAACAGTTTCACCGTTTTTGGACGCAGAAAAGGGAACGCAGCAGGAACAAGAGAAATAGTAGAGCACGCTACAAGGGTAAGGGAACCTTCCATCTTTTAGCTGCATTAGGGCCATAATTTGTGCGGTTTCAGTTCTGTTTTTTTAAATGAAAAGCTGTTTTCAAAAATGACATTTTCAGAGAAAATGCATTTTTTTGAGAAGTGATTGTTCTGATAAGTTGTTGTTGGTTGTTTTTACTGGTAAAATATGTTGTTTTACATTCTGTGTGAATGCTGGAAAATGTTTGCATGCCATTTTAGTTATGATTAAAATGCATGTCTTAAAACTGTTTTGAAAAAAAAATAGCATTAAAATGCAAAATGCATTCTGTTCAGGTTTGTTGTTCCGTGATGTTTGCAAGTAATTATGTGGTATCATGAAAGCTGAAATGTTTTACATGTCATTCTGTTATTGAGAAAACTGAGTGCTTGCATGTCATCCTGATGTTTGATGAAGCTGAGTATTTGCATGTCATTCTGGTGTTTTGAGAAAACTGAAATGTTGCATGTTTGTTCTGATGAGTGAGAACACTGAAATGTTGTATGATGTTCTGATGATTGATCATCTGTCTCTGTTTTGGATAAACTGATGTTAATGGTTCTAATTTTGTTTTATGTTGTGGGATTCTGGTGATGATTCTGATTCTGGTTGTTTTGTGTGGTTCTGGTGATGAATTCTGATTCTAGTTGTTTTGTGTGATTCTGGTGGTGTTGATGGTTTTTAAAGAAAAAGGGATTTTAAATGAGGAAAGGTCTTTATTGAAAAAGTGCAGAATCTGTTTGACGTTGGCTGTTGTTTTAAAAGAATCAGTTTTGAAAAGGGTTGAACTCTCACTGGTTTTCGAAGGTGTATTCGACTATAGCATGTGTGTATTCGAATACAACCTTCCAGGTTTCTGTTTAATTTTAATGTTTTCCAAACTTGTATTCGAATACGAGCCCCTGTATTCGAATACAGAGGAAAGATTTTGGCTTCTGTATTCGTATCTGTATTCGACTACGATCATGTCGTATTCGAATATAGAAGTGAAATTTTTAACACTGTCTTCGCATCTATAGTTGACTACAGACATGTTGTATTCGACTACAGATTCGAGTTTTTCCAGAAACTCAGTTTTTAGCTTCTGTATTCGAATACAAGGAAGCTGTATTCGAATACAGATTTGTGTTTTCCAGAAAAACAAGTTTAATCACTGTCATGTGAGTTTTGAAGTGTTGAAAAACTCTGAAAGGGTTTAAATGATTTGAAAAGAAGTCTGTGAAATGGTTTTAAAGAGGAGAGAAAGATGTTTGAAAATCTTTAAGTGACATGGGAGAAAAGGCTGAATTTTTCAAAGATTGAACTCCTGTATTCGACTACAGTCATGCTGTATTCGAATACAGAATGTTAAATTGCAGTTTCCTGCTTCAGTATTCGAATACAGGGGGTCTGTATTCGAATACAGATTCGAATTTTCAGAAAATTTCAAGTTTTAAGAATGTTTTTGAAAAACCCTGAGTGTCTGGGGAATACTGGGAATGTTGTGGTGAGTTAAAGTGGAACTTTTGATGAGATTTTGAAGTAGTGGTGATGAAGTTTTAAAAACTTTACTGATGTAATCAAAGAGGTTGATTTATGCACTGAAATCTGCCTCTGTATTCGAATACCAGAGGGCTGTATTCGAATACAGAGTGTGAATCTGCACTGTTGGCTTCTGTATTCGAATACAGAAGAGCTGTATTCGAATACAGATTTGTAAATCTCAGAAAAATCCCAGTTTTTAATTCTATTTCTGAATTATTTAGAGGTTGGGAAAACATTTCAAAGTGTGAATGACTAATTCACTGTTAATTCATGATTGTGATGTTGTTATGTATGATTGTGCTGAAATATTTAAATATGATTGAGAGGCATGAATTTCTGTTTTGCATACTGTTTCTAGAGAAATGAAACACTGCATATTCATGCATTGCATAGTCAAGTGGTACCCGCGATGGGCCACAGAGTAATGCGCAACCACGTGCTGATCTGTTGAGCAATTGCGCGAGTGCTGGACTGTTGAGCGTCTGCACTAAGTACTGATCTGTTGAGCGATTGTACTTTGGTATATAAGTGTTGGATTGTTGAGTGTCTGCACTGGTACTGGACTGTTGAGCGTCTGTACCCTGAAATGCACAACCCCGCGCTGATCTGTTGAGCGATTGCACGAGTGCTGGACTATTGAGCATCTACACTAGGTACTGATCTGTTGAGCGATTGTACCTTGGGTGATGTCAAACGTGTTGGTCTGTTGAGCGACTGCACGATGTGCTGGACTGTTGAGCGTCTGCACTGGTGCTGATCTGTTGAGCGATTGCACCCTGGTCATGAGGGCCATTGAGATGTGCTGATTTGTCGAGCGACTGCACCCTTGTGATTCCAAGAAAATTATGCATGAGCATATATGCATTACATTGTGGGATTTGACCATTGTGTCATGATTGTTTATATGATGAATGTTGGAAATTAATGCGTGTGAGTGCTGTCCAAAATCTGAAATTTCTGAATTTATGTTTGTGTTTTGTTGACGTGTTGGCTATACTTACCGCATATTCATAATCATTAACTGCTGTTTGAAAAAGGCATGAAAGTCATAAATTTCCAAATGAGCATTATTATTTTCCTCATCATCATAAATTATGCCATGATTAGATGTTGTTGTGCAATACATGCTATGTGAATATTTGTTATTTTCAGTTGGTGACCCCTTGCCATTATATTGTGGACTTTGGGCTTTGCCCTAACATGCCTCCCAAACCCGCGCTGCCCGTGGGCACCCGAACGACGGAAACGTCGTTGAATTTCCTTGATCGCTACTCGCGCACTGCTTGGGCCTTTGACCCCCTCTCAAGCAGAGCGACGTATACGGGGTGGCTGGAGCGGACTAGTAGAACTGATGGCGTGGAAGACTTCGTAGAGCTCACTCACGCGAGCATAGAGTTTCCCGTGCCTTCCCGCCTGGTGCTTGAAGCGCACAGAGTTTTCGACGACGCGGAGGAGTCGGCTGAAAGGGTTGAGACGGAGGCCACTGTAGGAGTGGTGACTCCCAACCTTGTGATTGGAAGGGAGATAAATGAGTCTGATGCGGTAGAGAAGCGTGATGAGCTGAGACCAGTAGCGACTGAGATTCTGGGTCCATCTAGGATTTCCGATGACTACTACGAGATTCCGGCACCGCCAAAGCGGCCACGAGTGTGTATTGACTTGACTTCTGAGGAGACCGATCCCTCTATGTACAATGAGGAAGAGGAGGAGGTTACGTCGAAGCGAGCTGCAGAGTCAGAGGAGACTTGCGTGGGATGCGGAGGGAATCCGTGCTATTGCAGCTTCAGCGCATGATCAGTTAGACTTGTTGTATTAGGTTTTGGGTTGAAATTGTAATTTGTATTATTTTGGAAACACTGTACTATTTTCCGCTGAACCATGTACTCTGATATTTTCTGTTGATGTATTATGACAATGATATTTTGGGGATGTATTAATGTTTAAAAACAAATTTCCTAGATAAGTACTTAGTGATAATCCTGATGAAGTATTTGATTTACGTTCATCGATTAATCTATAACGTACTATTTTACGAAAAACTTTATTTTAATTCTTTTGAAATAATTTCGAGAAAACTCATTTTAATTATTAAATTCAAAAAAAAAAATGCACCTGCGCTGTGTTTTAAACTCGGGGTGTTACACAGATATTCTGAGCAACTAGAAGGAATCACCAACAATGGTGCCTGGACAATGGATGTTGGCACCGCACAAGCAGAAAAAGGTTTATGTTCCAACATCTACCAAACAGAAGCAAAGTGACTCTGGTAGAAGAAGATCTGGTCAACACAATACCTATCAGAACCAGAACCAGAATTATAGGAGGAACAGGAAATATCATGGATATCACTCGTATCAGAACAAGAACTGGAACCAGAATCAGAACTGGAACCAGTATCAGAGGAAGAGGAATTGGAACCAAAACCAGAACTGGAACCAGTGCCAGAAGCACAGAAACTGGAACCAAAACTGGAACCAGTATCAGAGGTACAGGAACTGGAACCAGAACCAACACTGGAACCAAAACCAGAACTGGAGGCACAGAAACTGGAACCAAAATCAACACTAGAACCAGAATCAGAATCAGTACTAGAACCAGAACCTGAACAGGTATCAGTATCAAAGGTTGAGGTATGATCATCAGAACTACTCTAATTATCAAAATAAGTATAATTACCAGAACCACCATAAGTTCCAGAATCACCAGAGGAATATGGTGTATGAGCCAAAACAGAAATTAAAGAATCAGAATCAAGAGAGTTCTTCAAACTCTCCAGTGAGATTCATCAAGACTACAAACCTGGAAGGGAATTCAAATTCCCTCATCCAAACCATGTAATCTCAGAACATATAGATTAGGAATCTGAAAATCAGAAGCAAGAGGATTTTCAGAGTAAACCTGAGGCTACATCTTGCTGTAAATACTATTATTATTTAATATTTACTGTGATACCAAGAAGCTTCATCTTAAGAAATCAAAGCTAGATAAGTATTCTGTAGGTTTTCAAAACATCAGAGGAACCAGGTGATTCACACGAATTGAACACTCAGAAGAAACAGCATTCCAGTGGTTTCAAAAACAAACAGAAACCACCAGAAGCAGAATTAACGGTTTGGCTGTACTAAGTTCATTTTTAAATTAATTGATTTATATTATGGTATATGACAAACTCCTTGACAAATCAAAGCAAGATAAAGATAGTACAGGTTCATCAGAACCAAAGGGAGCAGAAGAAGAACGAATGGTTTGGCTGTATTGAGTTAAATTTTAACTTATTTGACTTGCATTATGTAAAATGACAAACTGCTTGATCTTAAAAAATCAAAGCAAGATAAAAATAGTGCAGGGAGCAGAAGCACAAGAAACAGAAGTACCTGGAAAGGTAAAGGATACAAGCAAGTCAGCAACACATGATAAATCTTCAAAAGATACATATGATCAAGTCAGAAACAGCCAAGATAAGTCAGAAGAGAAATCTGGATATTTACCAGAATCTGAAGCTGTTACAGATTCACCAGAATCAGAAGCTGATTTATCAGAATCAGAAGCTGTTACAGAACCAGAAGCTGTTACAGAACCAGAAGCTGTTACAGAACCAGAAGCTGATGCGAACCAAGCATTGTTGATGAAGTTTTGGCAGAGGAAGGTTGGATACTTGCAATGCAAGAAGAGCTGAATGAAATTCAAAGGAATGATGTTTGGGATCTTGTATCCAGACCAAACAAAAGCATTATTGGAACCAAGTAGGTATTCAGAAACAAATTTAATGAAAAGGGTGAAGTTGTAGCTCAAGGATACAGTCAACAGAAAGGTATGGATTACACTGAGACTTTTGTTCCAGTGGCCAGATTAGAAGCAATTACAATTCTCTTATCATTTGCTGCTAATCATGATATAATGTTGTATCAAATGGATGTTAAAAGTACATTCTTAAATGGCTACATAAGTGAGGAAGTCTATGTCAAACAGCCCCCTGGATTTGAAAATTCTGATTTTCCAGACCATGTTTTTAAACTTAAGAAATCTTTATATGGTTTAAAACAAGCACCAAGGGCATGGTATGACAGACTTAGTAACTTTCTGCTTAAGAATGAATTTAATAGAGGCCAGATTGATAATACACTATGATATTCTGAGTATCCAAGTTTATGTTGATGATATCATATTTGGATCAACTAATGGCACTTTGTGCAAAGAGTTTTCTAACCTAATGCAGAAAGAGTTCCAAATGAGCATGATGGGAGAACTTAAGTTCTTCCTGGGAATTTAGATTCATCCAGGTAAATCAGATGAAACCAGCCAAAAGGTATACCAGAAAACATACAGAGAAAACCCCCACCTACAAACTTAGAGGTTTCTGTGAATCCGACTATGCTGGAGACAAGTTGGAAAGGGAAAGTACCAGTGGCAACTACACATTCTTAGGTGATAATTTGATCTCTTGGTCAAGCAAAAGACAAAGCACCATTGCCATGTCAACAGCAGAAGCTGAATATATATCAGCAGCAGGATGTAGTTCACAGTTACTCTGGATGAAACACCAACTTGAAGATTACAACATCTTTGAAAACAATATCCCTTTGTTCTGTGATAACACTTCAGCCATAAACCTAACCAAGAACCCTATCTTACACTCTAGAGCCAAACACATTGAAATAAAACACCATTTCATTAGGGACCATGTTCAAAAAGGGACTTTGAGCATCTAGTTTGTGGACACTGATCATCAATGGGCTGATATCTTCACAAAGGCATTACCAGAAGATAGGTTCGAGTTCATTAAGAAACATCTCAGCATGGCCTCCATATCTGACTAGCTCAAGTAGTCATCTTAGGAGTTTTTAAAATTTCTTGCAATTTTATTTTATGTCTTTTAATTTCAGTTTTTACTTTCTGTAATTTGTAAAGAGAAAAACAAAAAATACAAAAATAGTAGGACCACTTTTTGGCTGATCACAAAAAGGGGGAGAAAGAGAGAAAGAAAGGAGAAATAAGTAGAAAAGGAGAGATAAAAAGAAAGAAGGAGAGAAAAAGAAAGAGAGAAAACATAAGGAGTTGAAAAGGAGAGGAAACAGGGAGAGAGAAAAACAAAGAAAGAAAAAGAAAGAGTGAAAACAGAAGGAGTTGAAAAGGAGAGGAAATGTGAAGAGAGAAAAAGAAAGAGAGCAAAAAGAAGGAGTTGAAAAGGAGAGGAGAAGAGAAGAAAAGAAAAGAAAGAGAGAACAACGAAAGAGTTGAAAAGGAGAGTATCAGACTTAGGGGGAGAGATTGGTCTGAGGGGGAGTAATTCAAAGTCTTCGAGTCATAAGTTAGCAAAATAAGTTAAGGTTTTGTCATCATCAAAAAGGGGGAGATTGTTGGAACCAAGTTGGTTCTAAGTACTTAGGATTTTGATGCTTACAAATGTACTCTATGTAAACTTATTTTGTACTTTGAATTATTAAGTTAAATGCCCCAGAAACTGAAGGAATCAGAAGCAGTGATCAAAGGAATCAGAAGCAGGAATCAAAATTAAAGGTAAAATGTCCAGACTAAAATATTTTTTGTTCAAGTTAATTTTAGTTGTTTCAGACCAAAGTCCAGAATCTGTCCAGATCAGAGTAAAAACTTGCAGATCAATGGTTCAGAAATAATTTTTTGAGTCCAGTGATGGTCCAGATCAGAAAATCAGACCATGGCCCAGTGTTGGCCGAAATCAGAGGGACAGAATGTGCAAGACCAGAAATGGTCGAATCCAGGAGAATTCAGCATAACAGGCGCGCATCCAGGCTGGCTGAAATCAGAAGATCAGATGGTCAGGAAGTGTGGTCCAGGGATGGCCGAATTCAGAGGATCACAACATATCATTTAGCTCGGACCAGATGTGGACTAGCGCTCAAAATTCTGATGGTCCAGAATTGATCAACGATGGAGATTGCAAGTTATTTTAATTAAAGTGTTAAAAAGATTGGTTATAAAAATAAAGTGGAGTAGCATGGAATTCAGGAGCATTGGCGGGAACAACCAACAGATTTAATTGGCCAGTTATTTGAAAGGAAATCTGAAGATATGTTTTTTATTTATATGAAGCCCAATTGGTCAAGTTATTTTTGGAAGAGAATCCAGCAAGATTCAGCTCGAATTTGATCATGGAAGAAACCCTAATTTTCATCTATAAAAGGAGGCTCAAGGCAGAATGCTCAGCATCGAAAATCACAAAAGAGTCATACACTTCAAAATCAAACACTCTCAAATTTTCATATAAGTCAATTGTGAGTCTCAGTTTTTTAAAGCAAGTACTCTTGTTGTTTTCGTTCCACTGTGTCAACTCTAAGTTGTAGAAGTAAAGTCTACAAGCTGAGGGAGTCAGTAGGGGTAGCAAGTACTTAGCAATTAGATTCATAGTGGTGTGGTTTCTTCTACAATCTTGGGTTGTCAGATTGGCTGAAGACAGGTGTTTTCCTCAAGAAGTCTAGGATTGTTAGACTATTGAGAAGACTGACTTGGAGGGTCAGTAGCAAGGTTGTAATTCAAGTTTGAATTAGTGAAATCCTTCAAGGCGAAGGGACTGGACGTAGCCTCGTTAACGGTGAACCAGTATAAAATCTGTGAGTTTTTATTTTTGTTTTTATCCGCTGCTAACTATGTTTTAATTATACATCAAGTTTTGTTTTGAAAGTATTAAAACAGGAAAAGTATTCAAGTTAAGTCAAACACAATTCAACCCCCCCTTCTCTTGTTTTCACCTTCACGTTCTGCAAGGCAATCATCACAGCATTCTGCAAGTCAATCATCACAACGTTCTGCAAGTCAATCATCACAGTGTCCTGCAAGTTAATCATCACAGCATCCTGCAAGGCAATTATCTAAGATACATTTTCCTACATTCATTCATCCGTATATCGAGAACATAATAGATGTTGAGCCTGATGGAAATTGTGGGTATCGCGCCGTTGGAACTTTGTTAGGTTGGACAGAAGAATCTTGGCCTTTGGTTCGAACACAATTGGAGAAAGAGATTAATTTACATAAAGACCTTTATTCCAAAGTTTTCGATGACAACGTTGAACCGTGCAGAAGTCGTTGATGATTTCTAGATTGGGTGCTCAAGGAAAAGATAAGTGGATGACTATACCAGATTTAGGTTATGTGATTGCAACAAGATATAATGTCATATTGGTATCGTTGTCGCGTAATCTGAATATGACATTCTTTCCGCTGAATAAAGGACCATCGAAAGATTATTCTCTTAATCATTTAATAGCAATTGGATTCATCAATGAAAGTCATTGGGTACAGGTAAGTTTTATGATCTATGGTAATGTTTAATAATAATATTTGCTTGTTTAGATAAATTAATGTTTACTATTTTATTGTTCGGATCAAATTGAAGTATGATTGTCCGTTGCCACCTACCTTATAAAAATGGAAAGACTTTTGTAGTGATTGTGCAAAGACATGGCAAATAGCTTATGTAGAACGTATTAAGCATTCGGAACACATTGATCCATCATTTGACAAATCATCTTGTATTTCATTAAGTCAAGATTAGATTATATGTTTAAACTTTTAGACATTTAGTTATTATAAAGATTTATGTTTGAACTTTTAGACATTATAATTTACTTATGGTCATATGGTAACAAGTTGAACTTTAATCATTTACTTATACGAAATAGATATAAAAAAATAGATATTAATATAAAAATATATTTATACAACTTAATGGAAACACACAATAACTAATCGTCTCTTGGGAAGAGTCTGCTTAACTCAATGAATATATCATGAACTTCACCAAATGGAGTTACAATCTGTAATGCCCTACGTATAAACTCAGATGCTAGCCGATCTCGTTCCGATGATGGACCAGCATGTGCAGATGATGATGGAATCTGGGGATCGTGTGCAGCAGTAGGTGACCTGGAAAGTGAAGCAGCAAAAGGTGTACTGGAAGGAGCATCAGTAGGTGGAGGGAGGATCAGAGGATGTGAAATATTTAGGTACCACGCAAAGTAGTCTGTTTGCAGTGACTTCTCCCGGAAACGTCGCCAGAGGAGATAGACTCCGGAATGTAGCTATACATGATCTAACATTATTCTGCCACTCCCAATCTATACTCCTAGGCATCCGAGGAACGTCACGCGGAATGCACTGAATACGACCAAACTGTCGAAGACATCGCTCTGGCAAATATGGAATTGAAACTCCTGCCCATCGAAGGTACCCGGAGAACATCGAAGATGAGACAAAAGGATGATTAGCTCGATCATCATCATATGGTGTAAACAATACATCCTCGAGCAACATAGAGTCAAGTCTCCGTCTGTATGTCATCAGTCCACTTTCAACTGCGTGTTTTGCAGTCCACCTACATGCTCTTGGAAGATGTGCAGGAACCGCTCCACTATCACCGCGTTTACAGATCCTAGGAAAGTGCTCGTAAATCCAGCACTGCACCAATTAATAAAAGACGAATTAATAAATAAATAAATAAATAAATAACACAACTAAATAGTTAAGTAAATAACAGAATAAATAAAACAACTAAATAATCAAATAAATATATACATAACACAACTAAATAATTAAATAAATAAATAACACAACTAAATAATTAAATAAATTCAAATACCTGTAATAGGGTCATGTAACCCCCCAGCACCCCATGCAAAATCTCGGCAACGATCTAAATCAGCAAACAAACTAACATATTTTGCTTCCACACGAGTGTGTCTGGCAGCACACTCATACATGTTAGCTTGAATTAAACGCTGATATAAATCGCGCAACCACTGCAACCTATACTGTGCACACTTGTTGTAGCTGATCTCAGCAGCAGCTTCCTCCCAAGTGGCTCCTAGTAACTCATGTGCAGCCGTCATAGCATTATTAGTATTCATGTTCAGTGGTGCATCAAAAAAATTACCGCGTGGTTTGATATGAAGGAGACTGGCGACGTTGTCTAACGTGATGGTCATCTCTTTGAATGGCAAATGAAACGAGCTCGTCTCCCTGTGCCACCTTTCCACAAAGGCGGATATCATACCAGCATTAGCCATAGTCAAGTAAGCAAAAGACAAATGTAACAGCCCAGATTCTCGAATCCAATGCTGTACAGCTTCTGGTATATGAACTTCCGCAAACCTTTTCAGTTTTAAACCATGGGTAATCACCTTCAACGAGCCACGATCCTACAAGTAATTAAATAAAGAACATATCAATAAATATTTATTCATAATTAATGAAATAATGTACCGAGTGTAAAAAATAATTATACTTAGTTAAAAAATTAATTAATTAAAATTTACCTCTCCTTCCCATATCTTACGCGCCACGTGGTGTTCGTACTGTGTCAGCACATATGTAACCACTGGTCCTCCAGGGAAACCGGACTGCTGATCCTCATCAACACCAACCTCATGTTCAGCTGAGTCCGAGTCCATCTGTGCAGGCTCATACTCCATCTGTGCATGCTCATCTTCCTGAACATGCTCAGGCTCAGGGACATCCTACTGAACTTCCTCGTGTCTACCATGGTGGTTGGTTTCATTCCGTCGTCTGTTTGATGCTGTAGGCGGAATTCTATCCGCAATAGTGCAAATAATCTGTCCAAACGCACCTCTAGTTCTAGGCACTGCAAAATTTAGTTAATGTTATATCAATATATCAATAATTGAAAAAATCTGAAAAAAATTTCGAAAGTTTCCAAGCATATCAAAGTTTCGAAGTTCAAATTCTGGAAAACCATATACAAATTCAAAACCTTCGAAAGTTTCCATCCATGCCAAATTTTCGAAGTTCAAATTCTGGAAAAACCTTCGAAAGTTTCCAAGCAGACCAAAGTTTCGAAGTTCAAATTCTAGAAAACCATATACAAATTCAAAACCTTCGAAAGTTTCCATGCATGCCAAAGTTTCGAAGTTTGGAAAGTTTGGTTGAATGCCAAACTTTCGAGGTTCAGAATCTGGAAAATCAGGAAACATTCGAAAGTTTGGATGAATGCCAAACTTTCGAAGCTTTAAAATCTGGAAAACAGAGTTTCAAAAGTTTATAAAGCTTCGAGAAAATCAAAAAGTTTGAAAGATACTTACTTTTTTGGGTTTCTGGAGATGGGAAATACTCGAATGTTGTTGGAGGATGAGTTTTGAAGCTTTGAACTTTTCGAAGGTATCAGAGAATCAAGAAAACATCCGAATCTGATGGGTAAAAAAATGATGGAATTTTTGTTGGATTAAAATTATAGTTAACAATAGAGGCATTTTAGACATTTTACAACAAATGGGGGGTGGAAGGTTTAGATGTGGAGGTGCATGGTATAATACTCATTTTGTGGTTGTCAATGTAATTACGACGGCCCAATTTTAAAATGTAAATGATAAATTTATAAACCACCAAAACCAGTGCAAAGAGTTAATGTGCAGTGTGTCAATAATCATATTTTTGTGTATTGACATCGATTTCTAATCAGAATAATTAAAAAGAAAAGTAGAGTTTAAATTTTCACTAAAAAATACTATGACACAGTATCTTCGCTTAAATAAATAATAATATTTTTCCTTCTGAACGTAAATAAATAAACTACTAAATGTAAAAAGCTAAAGGAACTGTAGCAGCAAGATTAGGAATCGTATAAGGTATTAAACGACATAGTTATTAATTAGCTAGGAAGGACATAGGAATTGTTTATAAAAAAAATTGAAGATAGAAAATTCTTCCATCATAATCCTTGGCTTTGGGAACATCAGTTTCGCTTTTTGACAGTGGTGTTCACTTCATCCTGATTCATCTTATCTTTACGACACTTCTGTGAACAAAAAGTATTGTCCCTGGAAAAAAAAATTAAATGAAATCTTTGATAAGAAAAGTTATGTTTATTAGCTAGGTGTCTCAAATTAAAAATAGAAGAGTAATTAATTGTGAATAAATAATAAAAGATAAAGTAAATAAGTATTATGGCAATTTGGGATTAAGTACATTAAAATATATATGAGAATTTGAGAAAAAATGATAAATAAAAACAATGTTATATTTGTCTATGTTTAAATTTATTATAAATGTTCAAACCTAAAAGACTAAAGATGAAAGATAACAAATATGAGCTTTACATAATTATGACATAGATGATTAAAGACATTCATATTTTATAAACAGACATTGAAATTAAATTACTCTAATAAACTCTTAATTTAGTCTCTAAAGTATTACCATCTTTTCTATTTAGTGCATTGAAATATTAGATAATTTTTTCAAATATA
Source organism: Cicer cuneatum (assembly GCA_037974295.1). NCBI lineage: Eukaryota > Viridiplantae > Streptophyta > Magnoliopsida > Fabales > Fabaceae > Cicer > Cicer cuneatum. The sequence continues at coordinate 37,157,483 of JBBPBO010000003.1, read as the reverse complement.
CAAAATCCAAGTTGTCTCATTAAAAAAGCCTATACAGTATAGATTCTAGGAATTAAATTGATGACATTTAATATATTTTAACATTTAATGAGCATTTTTTTTACGTAATATAAGAATTTACAAGATAAAGAAAATAATATTTTATGTATGAATTTGTGAATTTACTTTTTGAATTATCACACAAGTTAATGTTAAATTGTTTCATAAATACGGTACATACTCAATGTAACAAATAAAACCAAATCAAATTTTTTGATATATTTAGTCTTAATTTTCTTTCATCATACAAACATTTGTTGTCTCACAAAATCAACAATTTAAAAACTCATTCATTCATATTTTCTAATGGAGTCCATAATAATAATTGTAAATAAAGGGAAAAATAAGAAAGAATAAATTATTAAGCAATAGAAGTTACCTATACATGTAGATGTTAGTACCATGTACAATGCAACTTTTACATAGAAAGCAAATACTACAAGATTTTTGTTCAACCTCTGTGACTGTGTTCAAATTTAATGTTATCTTTGACATGATTGTTATTTTCTCTTTAGAAGGATATAGTCTCTTGATGGAATTTTTTATGTTGCTTGTATTTGTAGAATTACAATTATATATGATATATTTTGTATGGCTCTCTAGTTTATTTATAAAATATTTTGTTGCTCTATATATATATATATATATAGTTAAATTGTAATATAAAAACATACTATATCTTTAAAATAAAACAAATCCTAAACATATTCTAAATTAAAATATAAATTATATATCTTAATAATATGTTATTCTAAATCTTAAATACATTTAAATATATATAAAATCTTTTTAAAATATTTAAACATATTATTCTCAACATCTCACTATTTGAATACCTTAATTTTTTATTTTTTTTTTTTTGGTTTTAACCTATGATTTTGGGGAAATTGTTTTTTCTTGCCATCTAAATATAAGTTAGGGGTTTGTACTACTTTTAATCTCTATGTGAATTCAATTTTAGTCCTTGTAAAAATTAAAGTTTAGATTTCATTATGTAATTTCAAATTCTTTATTTTTAATACTCGTTTAATTTTGCTAATATGAAAATGTTGATGTGGCATGTTGATTGTTATATTTTTATTATTATTTTAATCTACTTTAATTTCAAAATAGTTAAAAATATTTCAAATTTATAAAATCTAATTTTTTTATGGTAAAAAACAAACCCTAATTGTAAATTAAAAAAATAGTTAATAATTTATTTGTTCTTGCTTATTCATCTTGCTCACACACATTCAGAAAATAAACTCAGGAACTAATTAAAAGCATCAAAGGTTTCACCCAAACTCATGAAGGAGATTTTCTCAACATGAATCTCCAACAACCTAGTCAACTCCAACACATCAATCCTAACAACAACACCGTTTACCTTATCCCCAACCAAAATCTCAATCTCCGAAGCCAACAACAACATCAGTACTAAACACTTCTCCGCCTCACAACCCCATTTATGATGTTTTGCTGAATTTTTTTGGGTTTAAGATTGGTTTACGGTTGTTTTCTTTCTGGGTTTGGATGAATGTGATGAGGTAGAACTACAAGAAATTTTGATTTTTGCGACACTTGGCCTGCGACGATTCTGGAACAACTTGTTGGAACCAAGTTGGTTCTTGCAATTAAAGTTTTGATGTTAACAAATGTATTTTATGAAAACAACATATTTGACTTAGAAGAAGAATGAAAAATGTCACCAGAAGAATAGATCAGAGGATGACGTTACCAGAAGCAGAAATCAAAGGATGACGTCACCAAAGGATGTCACCAGAAGATGACGTCACCAGAGAATGTTATCAAAAGATGACGTTACCAGAAGCAGAAATCAGATGATGACATCACTAGAGGATGGTCACCAGAGGAATCTGTCAGAGGAATATGTTAGAGAAAAATGCTTAAAACATAATTGGAGCAAAAGACTCGAGAAACAGAATCTAGCTAAAAATATGCTCAAAACAGAATCTGAGAAAATTGCTCAAAACATAATTGGAACAAAAGACTCGAGAAACAGAATCTAGCTAAAAGCATGCTCAAAACAGAAGCGGAGCAAAATGCTCAAAACAGATTAATTGAAATACACTCCAGAAGTAAAGCATCAGTGAGCAAAAGACTCAAAACAGAATCTGAGCAAACTACTCCAGAATATTCTCAAAACAGATTAATCGAAATACTCTCCTGAAGTAAAGCATCAGTGAAGCCCTAAAGTTCAACTATAAATAGAGGCTTAATGTTGAAGAATAAAGCATTGAAAAATAGAAGAACTCAAGAAAAACTTCGTAAGTATTCAGAGAGTTCAAAGGAGAGAAACACTTGCTTAAAAGATAAATATTTTTTAAGCGTTCTTTTCTTATAGTGTGAAGCTGATTGTCATAATAAATTATTCAGAAGCAAACACTCTAGTTCACTTTAAGCATATTGTGAGTATCAACTTTCCAGAAGTAATTACTCAGTTCTAATTTCGATCCCTTATATTAAATCCTATAGTGTTGAAGTTTCTTCTAAAATCTAGGGTTGTCAGGTTTTTAGAAAAAGACTTAGCTTATAGGTTTAAGGTTGAAAAGTTCCTCAAATGTTTGGGATTGTCAGACTGTTTGAGAAGACTTGGCTGGTTTAGTCAAGGTGTTGTTGTTCCTCAAAAGTCTGGGGTTGTCAGGCTGTTTGAGAAGACTTAGCTGGTTTAGTTAAGGTGTTGTTGTTCCTCAAAAGTCTGGGGATGTCAGGCTGTTTGAGAAGACTTGGTTGGTATAGTCAAGGTGTTGTTGTTCCTCAAAAGTCTGGGGTTGTCAGGCTGTTTGGGAAGACTGGCTTGTAGGGTCAGTGGTGTTGTAATTCAAAGGAGTTTGAATTAGTGAAAAGGCCTTCTGGAGGAAGGGACTGGACGTAGCCTAGTTAACGGTGAACCAGTATAAATTGTTGTGTTATTATTATCCGTTGCTGAATTTGATTAGTTATATATCGAATAATTCACATTAACATTCAACAAAACAACAAAAATAATCAAGTTTGAAAAACACAATTCAACCCCCCTTCTTGTGTTTGCACTTTCACAACTGCCCGCAACACGACTTTGCGACTGTTTTTGGGGCAGTTTTTGTCAACTACTACCGCTGTGTAACTCAAATCCCATTTCTCATTTCTCATTTCTCATTTTCCTCACTCTCGCGTTTCTCATTTCTCATTTTCGTTTTGGTTTAAACCCTAAAATTTCTGAAAACCCCCAAATCTACTCGACCTCTGTCAACGCTAAAGGAAACGAAATCCAACTTTGAAGAATCACAAAATCACCTCTGCCAAAGAAGGTGATTTATCATCTTGCAAACAAAATCAACTCTTGAAAAGGTAATCTCTCAATCTATCATTTTCTCAAATTTCTGAAATAGAAAAACGAAAACTAATAACTTCGATGATGGCACCATTGCTCACTTCGAACTTTGACGAAAACTAATAACCCTTTCTTTGTGTTATAATGGCTTGGATTGTAATTTGCTTGTTACTTATTTAGATGTTATGAATGTTTGCTGAAGTTTCTCAAATTGGCTCTCTTCCTTCTGTATGATTTCTTTTCTTTTTATTAATTTTTCACTTTTAGGATTTGGTGTTTCGTTTCATAGTTCACGGAATAAATGTAATTTTTTTAATTGTTATGGTCATAGGTAGGTAATTTGTTCTGCTTGGATAAGTTGGGTAAATAAATGTTCAGTAGAACTTGTGGTCCGAATTAGTTTGGATGCCTCAGGATATTCTTAGTTGTAGGTGTTTAATTGATTCTTCAGCTTTCATGTTGCTTAATTCTCGTTGCAAAACTTTCATTGTATATATGCTTCTAGATTTGATTGTCTCTGGAGTCTGTGTTTCGAGACTTGTCAATTTCCCTATAATAGAGTTTATGATTTCTAATTATTAGAAATTAGATTTTATATTACTTAGAAAATAAGGAGAAATAGTAATAGATAAGAAAAATTGAAGAGACAGATTGAGAGCATTTGTAACCGATATTTTCAATGTTGGATTGTTAGAAAATTGGTTACATGAGTGCTACTAACAGAATACAGTTACTAGTGTACAATACTATCAATACGTAGTTTTAGGTCTGGTCTGTGATCCATTAAGAGCTCAAGCCCATTCTACTGAATAAAAACATGAATGAAATACAAGTAATACAAATGCATAAATATCATTAGCTTCCTAGGCTTAGTGCTATGTTAGACACGCTAAAGTTGGCCTAGCTTCATTCCAACTTTCCTATCAAATTCTATCTTATTCCTCTGGGGATGCAAGATATAGTCATTTGAAAATTTGATCATATGTGTATTCTTAAAGAGACATGTGGGTATTGTGTGTGTGGGGTGTCAGATTCGAAGTTGGTTTCATTTTGTCATTATCTTTGTTCTTATTTGGGTTTTGGAAATGTGAAACGTTGCCTTATGTTTTGGTTTTTATTTAACTACGATTTCATGAGAGTGAACATTTGTTTGGTGCTCTTATTTATTTTTCTGGTTTTGCAGGTTCTGATATGCTCATCTTGGATTCAGTTTTTGGTGTTGTAGTAGGTAGTATGATGTCTAACTTGAGTCATTTTTTAGAGGTCTTACATGTGAAATGAACTCTTGTGCATATGTATTAATGAATAGAGCTATATGTCAAAGGACTTTCTCATAGTAATGCCTTTGCATACCAATTTTTTTTTAAAAATTCTATGATCAATTATTGGTATATATTCCTTTTGTCATTTTCATTTCAATTTGTGCAGTTAACTGTAGGATAACAAAGTTTATATAAGTTTATCCATTAGTTGGGGTTGTGGAAGAACTTTTCATATTAACATCAGGATTTCACTTCTATTGACTTTGTGTGCCAATTAAGTTGAAAACCCTTATAGGTTAAAGATAGACTTTATTTGTATATATGATTATTATTACTATTATTTATTGCAATACTTGTGTTTATGCATTCAACGAAAGAATTTGAAATGAATGATATTGGAATCAGCTTGGCTAATTCCTCTTCAGCTTGGCTAATATATGACAGTTACCAAATTCCTCTTCAGCTTGGCTAAGCAATTCTTGAAATAAAGGCTCATTCAAGAATGATACTGGAATCATTCTTCAACTTATATATGTTTTTTAATATTATGTTTTTAGCATTTTTAAAATTTTTAATGTTTCAACCATATGCATGGAATACTAAACATTAATATTTTGTTGTTTGTACTTCTATCAAATGATTAAATTTTGAGGAAGAGTTTCTATTTGGTGATTAAGCTTTTGTCATATGGCTTTGTTGATAAAAGCTTCTTCTTATGGTTGTTGACTAACTTTTGTCATATGGCTTAGTTTTACTCTTTCATGAGATCATATATGCATAGATAGTAGTGAAGTAATTCCCTTTTTCACTATTATTTTTTTAGTTTCAATTGAACTTAAAAGTTTTTTGCTCTGTTTTGTTACAGAAAGTAGTATTGGAAGTGAATTTATATGATGATAGAATCAAGTAAAAAGCTATGAAGACTGTATCTGGCCTTTCAGGTAATTTCAATATGACTAGTTTCAATTTTAATTTTTCAAAAAATGAGAAAACTTATTATTTTTAATTTATATATATACTATTGATGTAATATTTAGACTTGTATCTAACGATGTGTTGTCAAATTATTTAATTAATTAGTATGATAAGTTTGGGTTTTTATTTTGTCAATTTTTTTTTTGGTGTTTTTGAACTTAATAAAAAAGTGCTAACAAAATTATCCACGTTCTATTAATCAAGACCATTGGACTATTTTTGTCCAATATAGGCGTAAGACAGAAACAATGGTAACCATTATTCGGTTGCTTTATCATTTGCTTTCTACTATTATGTTTTCTGATGTCATTTGTTTTCACTACAGGAGAAGGCTGAAAAAAAATGCTACAAATAGAGAAAAGCTAACGATCCTTCATACATTAGGCTCTAAGACGCTTGCAAGGAAGAGGGATGATTTGGTTGGATTCACTCAGTCTACTATTAATTGCATACTTAATTGAACAACTACTTATTACATATGTTTACGTGTAGGAATTGAGAGATGGTCGAAAATACAGTAGGGGTGAAATGTATTCAATTTGTCATAAAAAGTCTGATGGGTCATTTGTCAATGACGAGGCCAAGGTAAAATATGTAAGTGTTGAGAATATAAGTGTTAATTATGTAATTGTAATTATTTCTTATTGACCACTTTATAAATCAAAGATGCAACTGTTAGTTTTGGTAATAGTGAGTTGCAAAGTTACAACATTACTTATTTTGGTTGGTAATAGTGAGTTGCAAAGTTATAAAACTATAACATTACTTATATGTGACTAGATGTAGTTAGTTTAGTTCCAATTTCATCATTGAATACACTGATTGGATTGATGTGCTTGATTCAATGTTACATAGGCTTGATTTGGGCATTATGGTTGGATGTAGTTAATTTTGGTGCTTGTACTAATATAGTTAATCTATTTATTGTCTTAGATGATATCAAATTGATTATTCTTTTGTAACATATACTTGAATGTACTACATGGTGTTTTTCTGTTGAAATGGTTGAGAATTCTAGACCTTTCTGTTACAAAGAGGAATTTAGTTTGCTTCCTTTGCTTGTGCAGGAACAATTGCAATATGAAATTAGGAAGACACATTCTTCAAATGAAGCATTTGTTAATGTGTTTCGAAAAGAACATCTAGGATATGTTCGTTGTATGGGACTTGGAATAACACTATCTCAAAACACTACTTCTACTTCTCACTCTGCAAGATCAATGTCTTCCTCCGAAGCTAATGAGAAGATGGAGAAAATGCAAGCTGAAATTGATAGGCTTAAGAAAAGGGATTCTGAATTTGATATGTTGAAGGAGCAAATTGCTTTCTTGTTGCAAATGCAAAATTCTAGAGAAAAAAAGGTAAAATTGTTTTCTAAGGAAATCTGTTTATAAAATCCCATGAGAACTGTTTGTCTTTGATTAAAAATATCAATTGTGTAATGATTGATGTTTGCTATATGAGAAATTTAATTAATTAGTATTTGACAATGTTTATCAAGATTCATTGAGGTTAATATAATTTTTTTTCCAGGCAACAGACATAGATTCACCAATAGATGGTAGACGTTCATCTGTTTCTAGCCACCAACTTGATGATTGTGGAACAACATCATTAGGGACTGATAGATATTTTGATGAACTTTTATGTTTCATGAAGTTGTTTTGTATATTTAGCCACTCCATTAATGTTTTGAATATTTAAACTACTTTATTTATTATTTTAGTTAAGTTCAATGTATGAATTAGTGTTATTTATTTTAAAAAAATTATATAAATTGAATTTAGTTACAATAGTTATTTAATTGTGTATTTAAATTATGTTGATGATTTTTATGAATATTTTTTATTTTACTTAAAAAAAAAATAGGAAAAAATTGTATCATAATTATTTAATTTAAATTGTTAGGATTGCGACGGTTGATAATTGTTGCAATGTTTCATATACAAACAAAAATCTAACGTGTTTTGTGACGGTTCGAACCGCCGCAAAACGAATATTGAGGAACCGTCGCAAATGTTGTTGATAGTTGGAATGACGGTTTTCGGAACCGTCGCAAACTGGCCTCGCCATGCACGAATCTACGACAGTTGAAGAACCGTCACAATCTTCCATTTGAGGCGGTTATAACCGCCGCAGATGTCCTTAAAAACCATTGCAAATTAATTTTTTTTCTTACACTATATTAATCGTGGGACTACAAATAATGTTAAAAAAGGTGTCGATATATTTGATTTTAATATTATAAATTTGAAAAATATCTTTAATTAATTGCAAATTCACAAAAATCTTTTGAATATTTGATAAGATTCTCTATTTTTTTTAAATCTAGTACTTTAATATTTTAAGCGATAGAAAATTTAGTTTTTCTAGGTTATTATATGATCTCAATATTTTAAGTAATTATTTAGAGTTTCATATGCCTTATCATTTGTTTTTAGATACCTACCTAACTAGTGAATAGTCATTGGTTAATGTTGAAAGTATTATGTCACATAAAAATCACACGTTTTCAAATTGATTTAATAAGTGATCAACACAGTAAAGAATAGAACAATTTTAAGCATATCGTACAATTAAATAAGTGGAAAAAAATTATTATCACACCATTGTTTTCGAATTGATAGATATCATCAAGGATTAAAAGTGAAGGAATATAAAATTAGAGTGATGAAATAAAAAACTACTATTAACCCAATAGTTTATTATTTAATTATATATATGAAATGCAATGTCATAAAAAATATTGACTCAAATATCACACCATTGTTTTTGAATTGATAAATGTCATCAAGTATCAAAAGTGAAGGAATCTGAAATTAGAGTGATGAAATCTAAAACCTTATTGTTCCTATATTACAGGGACCCAAACAACTATTAACCCAATATGTTATTATTTATAGCAATAATATTATGTGGGCAAACATTCATATATTAATTATATTAGCTATTTATGGGTTATGATCTATAATTGATTAGTGGTCAAATGAAGTAACAATGATAATTAGATTTTTAGTTCGATAATTAATTATTTAATTAATTGATATGAGCTCAAATATGAGTAAATGTAATAAAGGAACCATTTTGTAATAATGATAACTCTAATTGGTCATCAATGTATACATATGCTATTATTCCTAAAATATGGGACACACCATTGATTACCTTTTCTCCTCCATCTCTCTGTTTTGGGATCAATGCTTAGAGACTATTCAGGATCAAAACAATCAATTCAAATATTTCTAATATATTTGATAAATCAATATGTAGTAGATCCTTAATTTATATGTAACATATCTTTACACTAAAGTATGATTATGATTTTAATCATGTTATTGAACATGTCTTAAATGATTAATTAGTAAATTAATTCAAACAATATAAATTTTATGAATGAAAATTAATCAATGCATGACACGAGAGAATTCCAATATATATAAATATATATATATACACTAGTTCTCCATATTGGATATTTGCAAAATATTTTTCCTTCCACTGCACTCAATCACAAAAAATAGAAGATGTAATGTCAATATAAAATAGTTTGAAAAAAATAAATACTTTAAAGATATTTTAAAATGTATTATTTAACATAGCAACATAGTGTTTTTAGTAGGTGACTGGGTAAACTTATTTTACACAATCAATACTTATCTATTAAACTTTAAATTTTTTTCCATGCTATCATTGTTCTTAAGTTCTCAAAAAACTAATAACAATAAAAAAATACTGTGAAAGAGGAAGGACATGCAAATTGAACTTTTCCGATAATACTAGCCCAAAAGAAAAATAAATAAATACATATTTTGTGGTTGTCAATGTAATTACGACGGCCCAATTTTAAAATGTAAATGATAAATTTATAAACAACCAAAACCAGTGCAAAGAGTTAATGTGCAGTTTGTCAATAATCATATTTTTGTGTATCGACATCGATTTCTAACCAGAATAATTAAAAAGAAAAGTAGAGTTTAAATTTTCACTAAAAAATACTATGACACAGTATCTTCGCTTAAATAAATAATAATATTTTTCCTTCTGAACGTAAATAAATAAACTACTAAATGTAAAAAGCTAAAGGAACTGTAGCAGCAAGATTAGGAATCGTATAAGGTATTAAACGACATAGTTATTAATTAGCTAGGAAGGACATAGGAATTGTTTATAAAAAAAAATTGAAGATAGAAAATTCTTCCATCAATAATCCTTGGCTTTGGGAACATCAGTTTCGCTTTTTGACAGTGGTGTTCACTTCATCCTGATTCATCTTATCTTTACGACACTTCTGTGAACAAAAAGTATTGTCCCTGGAAAAAAAATTTAAATGAAATCTTTGATAAGAAAAGTTATGTTTATTAGCTAGGTGTCTCAAATTAAAAATAGAAGAGTAATTAATTGTGAATAAATAATAAAAGATAAAGTAAATAAGTATTATGGCAATTTGGGATTAAGTACATTAAAATATATATGAGAATTTGAGAAAAAATGATAAATAAAAACAATGTTATATTTGTCTATGTTTAAATTTATTATAAATGTCCAAACCTAAAAGACTAAAGATGAAAGATAACAAATATGAGCTTTACATAATTATGACATAGATGATTAAAACATTCATATTTTATAAGCAGACATTCAAATTAAATTATTCTAATAAACTCTTAATTTAGTCTCTAAAGTATTACCATCTTTTCTATTTAGTGCATTGAAATATTAGATAATTTTTTCAAATATACAAAATCCAAATTGTCTCATTAAAAAAGCCTATACAGTATAGATTCTAGGAATTAAATTGATGACATTTAATATATTTCACGATTTAATGAGCATTTTTTTTACTCAATAAAAGGATTTACAAGCTAAAGAAAATAATATTTTAGGTATGAATTTGTGAATTTACTTTTTGGATTATCACAAAAGTTAATGTTAAATTGTTTCATAAATACGGTACATATTCTCTGTATTATAAATAAAACCAAATCAATTTTTTTGATATATTTAGTCTTAATTTTGTTTTCCTTGTGAACTTAGTCTTTACAAATTATACAAATATTTGTTGTCTCACAAAATCAACAATTTAAAAACTCATTCATTCATATTTTCTAATGGAGTCCATAATAATAATAGTAAATAAAGGGGAAAAATAAGAAAGAATAAATTATTAAGCAATAGAAGTTACCTATACATGTAGATGTTAGTACCATGTACAATGCAACTTTTACATAGAAAGCAAATACTACAAGATTTTTGTTCAACCTCTATGACCGTGTTCAAATCTGATGTTATCTTTGACATGATTGTTATTTTCTCTTTAGAAGGATATAGTCTCTTGATGGAATTTTTGATGTTGCTTGTATTTGCAGAATTTCAATTATATATATGATATATTTTGTATGGCTCTCTAGTTTTTTTATAAAATATTTTGTTGCTCTATATATATATATAGTTAAATTGTAATATAAAAACATACTATATCTTTAAAATAAAAACAAATGCTACACATATTCTAAATCAAAATATAAATTATATATCTTATTCTAAATCTTAAATACATTTAAATATAAATATAAATAAAATCTTTTCAAAATATTTAAGCATATTATTCTCAACATTTCACTATTTCAATACCTTATTTTTTATTTATTTTTTGTTTTAACCTATGATTTTTGGGGAAATTGTTTTTTCTTGCCATCTAAATATAAGTTAGGGGTTTGTACTACTTTTAATTCCTACAATATAGGGTGAATTCAATTTTAGTCCTTGTAAAAATTAAAGTTTAGATTTCATTACGTAATTTCAAATTCTTTATTTTTAATCCTCGTTTAATTTTTCTAATATGAAAATGTTGATGTGGCATGTTGATTGGTATATTTTTATTATTATTTTTATCAACTTTAATTTCAAAATAATTAAAAATATTTCAAATTTATAAAATCTAATTTTTGTATGTTAAAAAACAAATCCTAATTGTAAATTTAAAAAATAGTTAATAATTTATTTGTTCTTGCTTATTCATCTTGCTCACACACATTCAGAAAATAAACTCAAGAACTAATTAAAAGCATCAAAGGTTTCACCCAAACTCATGAAGGAGATTTTCTCAACATGAATCTCCAACAACCTAGTCAACTCCCACACATCAATCCTAACAACAACCCCGTTTACCTTATCCCCAACCAAAATCTCAATCTCCAAAGCCAACAACAACATTAGTACTAAACACTTCTCCGCCTCACAACCCCATTTATGATGTTTTGCTGAATTTTTTTGGGTTTAAGATTGGTTTATGGTTGTTTGTTTTTCTTTCTGGGCTTGGATGAATGCGATGAGCTAGGGGATGAAGATGGAAAGGAAAAAACTCTTAAATGAGAGATTAATTTTTCTGGGTTTTAATATAGTGAATATTTTATTTTTACTTTATTCTTTGTATTTTTAAAATAATGTTACTTAATTTAAAATTTAAGTGGATTAAAAAAATGTTAAAATATCTTAGTCAGCATGCCACATTAACAAATTTTAAAGAATAAATTGAAATCATGGACTATAAACGAAAAATTTAAAATTATACGGATAAAATTTAATTTTTTTTATTTTACAACCACTTAAACTGAATTCACACTATATTAATTGTGGGACTAAAAATAATGTGAAAAAAGGTGTCGAAATATTTGATTTTAATATTATAAATTTGAAAAATATCTTTAATTAATTGCAAATTCACAAAAATCTTTTGAAAATTTGATGTGATTCTCTTTTTTTTATTTTTAAATCTAGTACTTTAATATTTTAAGCGATAGAAAATTTAGTTTTTCTAGGTTATTATATGATCTCAATATTTTAAGTAATTATTTGGAGTTTCATATGCGTTATGTTTTTAGATACCTACCTAACTAGTGATAGTCATTGGCTAATGTTGAAAGTATTATGTGAAGATAAAAATCAAACGTTTTCAAATTGATTTAATAAGTGATCAACACAGTAAGGAATAGAACAATTTAAAGCATATCGTACAATTAAATAAGTGGAAAAAAATTATCATGGCAACAAAACTCCTCCAAAGGACAACATAAGAATTATCTTCATTAAAATCTTTTGACATGACAATGGTACGGCCAACCTCATCAATTTCTTCAAAAAAATCAATTAAATTTTGAATTTCACAAAATATAAACAAATAATGACTTATTTAAAAATATCTAAGCGATAAATTATATTACCATAATTGCAAACATGATTTAACTACAATTTTTTTGTTGATGTTTTGATAATAAAAAAAAAAAACAGTTAAACAGTTATCTTTTAACTGTGTTTGCTACTACGCAGATTAAGTTAGAAGATAAAATTTATTAATGACTATCTATTTTAAACTTAAATAAAATATGAGTAAGTTAGAAATAATAATATGAATTTACATTATCAATACAAAAAAATACTATTATGTAATGAACGATTAATTATATATAATAATAGAATGAGTCATAATTTATAAAAAAAGTCCTTGAGCTTAGAATTTTTTTAAGTTAAATTCATATATTGATAATTAATGAAAATAAGGAGGTGTCACTAAAATTTAAGTGTTACAATAAATCTCTTTTTTTGTAATGACAAATTTATAAAGTGAATCCTCATAAAATTACAACAAATAATTCAGTAAATGTTAGCAAGAGCTCTGCAACGAGCATCTAATAACATATACTCCGAGACAAAGCTTAGAGGACAATGGAAAATAGTCAACGAGTGTTCCTTTGATCACAAAGCAAAAAAAATGATACTATGATCATCTATCTTTGGAAAAAGTCAACCATACACTACAAGAAGATAGTTGTATACCTACGGAAAATTACCCACGGATCCTATTCCGTGGGTAAATTATTAATTACCCACGGAAAAACCATGTGTAAATTTGTTATTGAATAAATTGATTTTTTTTAATTGTGTTCCACGGTTTGTCCGTAGGTAACATTAAAAAAGTTCATCGGTAATGTTAAAAAAAATTCAACTCAACTTAAGTTTTCAAAATATCTTCGTATTTTAATTTTCCACGGATTATCCGTGGGTAAATGAAGAGATTATCCGTGGGTAATATAAAAGTAGGTTTTATTAATTTTTTTTTAAAGTAGATTTTATTTTTCTTTTTCCAATAGAAACACTTTCGCCTTCTTCTCTAAAAAACACTCACACTTAAACACGCGAATAGGGTTTCGTTCTCTCAAAACACGCTATCTCCCAAACACAACATCTCATTCTCCATAGCTCTCGCCCAACAACTCGATATCTATTGCTTTCAGAATCACATTATCACTCTTGATCGATATTCGTTGTCCTTCACTCTCAGATCTGCAACTTTTCTATATGATCTGCAACGCTCCACTCTCTCCGAACTTAACTATTTCTCATTGATTTGTGTCTTCTTCGATCTACGTATCTCCGTTGTGTTTCTTGTTGCACAGACATCGATATCTGATTCGCGCGTACCGTCACTCCCAAAATCGATCCCTCAATCTTCAACCACAACTCCCTTTCACACCGTCAAACCTATTCTAGACCTCGCCGTCGTTGCCGTGTTGCGCTGCTTCTTACCTATTTTCTCAAGTATTTTCTAAAACTAGCAATAATTTTTAATGACACTTTGAAATATCACTTTGCTTTGTTCGATTTGAGTGTGTTCGTTCAGGGATTTGTATTTGTATTTTTTATTTAATCTCTCGTGCACTTGCAAGCAACTGAGTAGCTTTGCTGATTTTATTTTTGCTATTTTATTTGTTTTTTATTTTTGGAGTTGTGATTGTGTTTGAGAAATTGCTTGCTAACTTGTGCATGTATGTTGTTTGTTGCATTGAAGCAGAGAGCTTGTATGGGTAAAGTACCATTCTAGATTCATTCATTAATCATTAGTTAATCATTCATAAAGCAAAAACATTCTAGAATAGTACTGTTTTGCTATTATTTTGTAAACATGTTTCTGTTGAGACAAAACCCCAACTTAAATAAATTTTGATGATAAACAAAGATTAATTAAGAATTATAATTATGATTCTAAAGCATCTTTGTGTATCTAATAAGTGCGCTTGAGTGTTATCAATCGAGATAGGTACCAATAAACTTAAACAGGATCATTATGTGAGAAGCAAGAACAGATATGAAGATTCAAGAACATTATGGACAGCACTCTGAAAATCACCAGAGGATGACGTCACTAGAGGATGACGTCATAAGAGGATGTCTCCAGAGGATGACGTCATAAGAGGATGTCACCAGAGGATGACGTCATCAGAAGATGTCCCCCAAAAGATGTCTCCAGAAGATGACGTCACCAGAGGATGTCCCTATAAGATGACGTCACCAGAGGATACCTCCAAAGGACTCCAGAGGATACCTCCAAAGGACACCAGAGTATACCTCCAAAGGACACTAGAGGATACCAGAAGATATCATCAGAGGTTCCCTCTACAGATTTAATAACCCAGAATACACAGTATTAAAGATCAAGACTCATTTGCCAGAACCAAGTCTGGTCTTGAATACTGGAAGCAGAATGAAGAACATTCTTGCTTTTTGGCCTGCTCTCACCTAATCACTGACAAAGGACAGCCAGCTGTTCTCAACGGGCAAATGAGCTGTCATGAGCACCTTTTTGAGTCTATAAAAGAGAACTCAAGATAAAGGCAACAATCAGAACTTAAGAAAGCAATCATTCCATCATTCCTAAATCAGTTCTGTTCAGCTCTTAGAAACTGCAACATCCAATCACGTTTACATTCTAAAATCACTCTGTGCTTCTAAGATTAGAATCAAATACTCAAACAAGAGTTGAGGATATTCAGATTCTAATCAAACACTTTATTATTCTATTGTAATCTTAAGATAAAATGAGTAAAAACTAGTCTTGAGAAGTTGTGAAAATCCTTCTATGTTATAGAGAAGGTAGTGTGAGTAATCCTTGTAAAGATTGAAGGATAGATCAGTAAAAAAACCTTTCTGGATTGAAAGGTATTGGTTGTAACAGATCGAGATAGATCTACAGAAAGTTAGTGTAAAAGTCAAGAGAGTTCTTGCCTTGGAGCACTTAGTTGAAAATCTCACAATTGTGAGGACTGGACGTAGCCCAAATTGGGTGAACCAGGATATATCTGTGTGTTATATTCCTTCCCTTATCTATTTACATTCAAGTCTTTAAATATCAAGTTTAATAGATTAACTAAAACTGTCATTTTCAACTAATCAAGAACGTTCTCCGTTTCTGGATCTGAACCAAGAACGTTCTCCGTTTTTCTGATTTACAACCAAGATCAATCTTGAGTTAATATTTTTTCATGAATTTTTAAAAGGTTAATTTACAATTCAAACCCCTTTTCTTGTAAATTGTTACTTCAGTTTCTACAGTCTCCCATGTTCTTTATGATCAAAGGATGTGCAGTGTATGTCATGGCATGATTTTTGCACATATTCTTTGAATTCGTCACCTGGTTAGGTCCCTGTGAGAACATTTTATTTTTCCTTTCTGTTTCGCTTCATCAGCTCGTACTTATTTTGAGCAATTGTTTTGGTGCCAATGTAGCGATTCTAAAAGAAAGTTTGTCTAACATCTATTGTTTGAGTATTTGCAATGCCAATAAGTACTGGGTTGAAGCTTTTTTAACCATATAATTGTAACACTTTATTTGTTGGTGGCAATACTCTTGTTATGGTCTGCGATTTCGTTAATGCATACCTTGGTTTGGGGCTGAAACAACTGGTCTTCTTCAAAACTTTATTTTTGAGAAGCTTTTGTTTCTACCGGCCTCGGGTTGTATCGAACACATTCACGTCCTGCTCCTTGTGTGTATTTAGCTATCAATGCAATCTATTTAGCAGCTTCCAGGATATTAGGAAATCATCTTTTTCAAAAGGAAAATGGTAGGGAAAATAAGCAGAGATTGTAATATTGCAAAACATCTAAAATTTGCAGCAGTAATTTTTTTCATGGCCCGGGTTATAGGGGTTTGTATTAGCTTATATAGGCTCATGTCATAAGTGGAGGATAACATAACCTATAAACATGGCTTTGAGTAATGAATTTAAACAAGAATCACTAGGTATTGATTTTAAGGCTGCAGGCAGTCTAATGAATTTAAACAAGAATCACTAGGTATTGATTTTAATACATGCCTTCCTGGTAGATTCCAATGTTTTTCTCTCTTATCATAGGGCCGATGGTGATTTCTTGTGTTATCATGGCATTGAGTAATCCACTCTTCTATGATATACAGAGCAGCAATGATGTTGATCCTCCTCAAAACGAAGAATTAACTGATGTTGGTGAATTGGTGAAAGATCCTGCACAAACTGCTCCTAAACCTATCGGGATTGTTTTAAGCAGTGTTCGTGAGCTTTTAGAGTGTCCTGTATGCTTGAATGCCATGTACCCTCCAATCCATCAGGTTATTTATGATTTACTGATGCTGGTTTTATTATTGATTTTTTGGGTTCTTGAGAAAACATGTTTCTGTACGATCAAAATACTGGCATTTTTCTTCAAAAAACAATTTGATAACTTAATTGGGATGGAAAGTCAAATTGACCATAAATGGTCATGGAATGGTGTCACTACATATTATATTGGAGAAAAGGAAAAAATGAATTTTGATTTTTGTAGTAAGTTGAACTAAAATATTTATCCCTCAAACAACTTCGGTGTGGTGTCTAGAGCAAGTGATTATTGCACACTGTGTGGTGAGTGTTTTAAACCTTAGGTGCTGAGTTCAATTCCTAAAAATCTCAAGAATGTCATAAGTATGAACTTAGTATCAGGGTGTTAATTTCATCATTCAATATTTATTTCCCATGTGTTGCCTAGCGTATCTATTCTAAGTTCTGAGAATATTAATAGATTTTTTTTTAAATATAGTTAACATATTTATGTTTGTTGCTATTGCAGTGTTCAAATAGTCACACTATATGCTCCGGATGCAAACCCAGGTTATACAAGTTCAGATATGCACAAAGCAGTTAATTTTTACTGTGTGCCTCTTCAAGTGTGTGTACTTCACCTTCACATAAATGGAAGCATTGTATTTTTATTACGTTAAATGAATGAGAACTTGAGATAATATTGAATGTAAACAGAGTGTGGAATTCACATTCAAACATGTTATCTCCCTGCCTTATATTACCCACAGAGTAGGAGTAAGTATGATAAAAATTGGTTATAGTGAATGCTATATAAACAACAACATGACATTTTGGATGCTGAGATTACCATTTTCTGATCGAACGTGTAGAGTGTAAGACCCTTAAATTTAAGAATTAAATTATGGATTTAATATTAAGTGTATTTTGGGGATATTTGTAAAATATTTAATATATGTATGTTTTGTGTGAATATATATATATATAAATATTTATTTTGGGAAGATGAATTAAAATTATTGGACGAAGGATAAATTAATTTAATTATGAGTAATTAAATTATCGGACAGTTAATTAAGACGTTATCTGCTAATTGCGACTAGACTAATTAAGTGCTGAGGATCAGACAAGTGTCGGGTGAGGTGGCACCCACAAATGCCTATAAATAGGAATGAGGAGGTAGAGCAAAGGAAGAAAACCATACCTCCTCCATACTGCATGTAACAGTGTCTTCTTCCTTCTCCCATTCTGTTTCACGATCAAAAAAAAAAAA